>SNVD02009519.1:3502500-4016862 GCA_013180625.2 Boswellia sacra | reverse complement strand
GACGAAAGAAGAAGATGACTCCGATGATGAAGGAGATGATGAAGATCTTGCATTCATCACAAGAAAGCTAAAAAGGATGATTAGAAGAAACCAAGGATTCAAGAAGAATTCTAGAATGGATTGTCCATACTTCAAAAATCAAGACAAGAAATCCAAAGTAATGAAAGCCTCAAATTGGGATAATAGTGAAGTGGCAAACATGTGCTTCATGGCTTTAAGTGAAGATGAGGTAAGTATTCTAAATTATGATCCCAAACTTTCATATGATGAATTACTTGAAGCATTCCAAAATTTACATGTGCAAGTTGATAAGCAAAATTCAAAAATCAATGCTTTCAAAAAGAAGTCAAAAATCATGTTATCTCATTTAGAAGAGTTGGTGGAAATAAATGAAGCTTTAGAAAATGAAAATGAAATTTTAAGGCAAAAAGATTTTGAAAGTTTGAAAAATGAAATACATTTATTAAAAATTGAAAATGAGATTTTAAAACAAAAGGATTTTGATAAATTGGAGAAAGAAAATGTTATTTTGAAAAAGCAAAATAATGACTTAAGAAATGTTGTTGATAGTTTTACAAAAAGCACAAAAAATTTGAATTCTATGTTACAAAACCAAAGGTGGGTTTTTGATAAAAGAGGGTTAGGATATAAAACTCATAAAAATCAAAAGTGTTTTAAAAACTATTTTATTCATGCATCTTCTAGGAATAATCCTAATCATTCATGTACTTATTGTGGAAGAAAAGGACACAAAGTGTATTCTTGCTATATTAGGAGAAATCCTAATTTGAAACAAATATGGGTTCCAAAAAGTACCATAACTAACCCCCAAGGACCCAAGAATATTTGGGTACCAAAAAGTTGCTCTTTTAATGTTGATTGTAGAAACAAAGGAGTGGCAAACACAAGTGGTACTTAGATAGTGGATGCTCAAGGCATATGACCGGAGATGCTTCAAAGTTCTCAAGATTAATCATGAAGAAAGGAGGATATGTGATCTTCGGTGATAATGCCAAATGAAGGGTAATCGAACATGGTGATATTGGTAACCCTTCTTCACCTATTATTGAAAATGTTTTGCTTGTTCATGGTTTGAAACATAATTTGATTAGCATTAGTCAATTGTGTGATAAGGGATATTTTGTTGCTTTTGAGCCTAATAGATGTATGATTAAGGATATTAGTAACAATAAGACATTATTTGTTGGTAATAGATGTGATAATATTTATACAATCGATATTGATGTTAATGATCATGTAGAAAATTGTTTCATTGCTAATCATGATGCTTAGTTATGGCATAGAAGGTTAGGTTAAGCTAGCATGGACAAAATTTCAAAAACTTCTAAAATTGATTTAGTTGATGGTTTTCCAAGAATAAAATTTGAAAATAATAAGATTTGTGATGCTTGTCAATTTGAAAAATAAGTGAGAATTTTTTTTAAACAAAAATTTTTTTTTCAACAAATAAATCCCTTACTCAAGATAGATTTTGCATAATTAGAAAAGAATTAGACATGTTGGATATGTCTTAATTTTGTTTTTATATGATAATCTTTGAATGGTAGCATATGTTAAGGGGGAGAATATATCTAGAGGGAGTAGTTAATTTAATTACATCTTTTTGATGATAATAAAAGGGGGAGAAATGGTTGGATTTCTTATATTCATAATAAGTGCCAACTTTCATTTATTCTTGATTTTATTATTTTAAAGCAATCAATGATTTGTCATCATCAAAAAGGGGGAGATTGTTAGCCCTAAGGCTACATGATAATTTTGATGATAACAATACACATTGATTAATTGAAATTTACTAATATGTTTATTTATGTGCAAGAATTAGATTATTGAAATAATTATAAAATCAAAAAGAGGGTTATTAAAATGAAGTGTTGAAGCTAAGGAGAAGACTACATGTTTAAGGGTACCAAAGTTTAAGAACAAGGTTTGACTTAAGGAATGTGACACATGAGCAATGTTCAATCAATTGGTCATATATATCTCTACAAATATCCAAATGATGTGATTCTTGAGCCTTTGGAAATCTTACTCAATTTATAACATTTCATATGTTTTAATGAAATTCAAATTTCAAGTGCAAGATTGTCCAAATCATCATGCAAATTGAAAGACAAATGGAAGTAGCTGACATGAGCACCAAATACTCCTTTGGACATATCTTAAGCTAGAAAAATCAAAATGACTTGATTCTTATGGCATTAGAAATATGACTTAATGAAGCAGATTTCATATGTTTTGAATAAATTCAAATTTCAAATGGAAGGCTGACATAATTGACATGCAATTCGGTGGTCTGACACAGAGAAGAAAAATCAACTCACATGAGCATCGAATGGTGTTTTGGCCATATCTTAAGATAGAGATATTGAAATGATTTTATTATTAATGTTTTGGAAAGCTTATTCAAATATGAAGATCTTTTATTTTTTGAAGAAATTCAAATTTCAAATAGAAGGCTGACATAATACACATGCAAGTCGGTGGATTGACACATGGAAGAAAAATCAAGTCACATGAGCACCGAATGGTGTTTTGGCCATATCTTGAGTTACAGATATCCAAATGACTTGGTTCTTGATGCGTTGGAATTATTCAAATATGCAGATCTTTTATGTTTTGCATATTTTCAAATTTCAAACAAAACATTGACAAAAATGGCAGACAAGATTACGGTTTTTATGGTGGGCAGAAAATTTGGAGTTGGTGTCTTCACTTGTTCAAGTTCATCTCATTTGCCTATAAAAAGAGCCCTTCTCCAATGCATTTAGCAAGACAAAGAGAAAAGAATCCAGCAAGCCACGAATAAGAGAAATATCAAGTAAAGAGCTTTTATATTCTTCATCTACTCTTTGAAGAGAGTTGTACTTTTATTGTAAACAATTTTCTTTGTTCTTTGTATTGTGGTGAGAGTGAATTCTTCTTGTAAATGATAGTTGTTATCCTTGAGAGAACTCTTGGTGTGTGTTATCAAGAGTTGAAAGAAGTTTCCTTGGTGAGGTTATTCATCAAGAAGAACTCTTGGTGTGGTGTTATCAAGAGTTGAAGGAAGTTGCCTTGGTGAGGTTGTTCATCAAGAAGAACTTTTGGTGTGGTGTTATCAAGGGTTGAAGGAAGTTGCCTTGGTGAGGTTGTTCATCAAGAAGAACTCTTGGTGTGGTGTTATCAAGAGTTGAAAGAAAAGTCTTGGTGAGGTTGTTCATCAAGCAAGTTGTAAAGATTTCTACAACTTAGTGGAAAGCTTAGCTCATGGAGCTAGGAGCCCGTGGACGTAGGCAATGTTTGCCGAACCACGTAAATTGAGTTTGCACTCTCTCTATCCCTTTCCTCTTTACATTTACTTGCACTTGTGATTGTTCTTTATTGCCATTCTCTTGATTGCATTCTATTTTAATCTTCTTCTCCTTTGTTCTTAGAGAAAGATTTAAATAATTTTGACATTTCAAGAAAAGTTTTCTAAATCCGTTTTTATAAATAAAAACCTAATTCACCCCCCTCTTGGGTTGCCATACCTGGGTCAACAGAACGGATCTCCTTGACTATTTTTTGTGTTACTCCTAAGGCTACATGATAATTTTGATGATAACAATACACATTGATTCATAAGGTATTACTAATATGTTTATTTATGTGCAAGAATAAGATTCAATGAAATATTTGTAAAATCAAGAGGAGGGTTATTAAAATGAAGTGTTGAAGCTAAGGAGAAGACTACATGTTAAAGGCACCAAAGTTTAAGAACAAGGTTTGATTCAAGGAATGTGACACATGAGAAATGTTCAATCAATTGGTCATATATTTCTCTAAAAATGTCCAAATTATGTGATTATTAAGCCTTTAGAAAGCTTACTCAATTTATAGCATTTCACATGTTTTAAATAAATTCAAATTTCAAGTGCAAGGTTGTCCAAATCACCATGCAATTTGGAAGACAAATGGAAGCAGCTGTCATGAGCACCGAATACTCTTTTAGACATATCTTGAGCTAGTAATATCAAAATGACTTGATTCTTGTGGAATTGGAAAGAGGACTTAATGAGGCACATTTCATATGTTTTGAATAAATTCAAATTCCAAATGAAAGATCGACATAATTGACATGCAATTCGGTGGACTGACATAGAGAAGAAAAATCGACTCATTTGAGCATCGAATGATGTTTTGTCCATATCTTGAGTTAGAGATATCCAAATGACTTGATTCTTATGTAATTTGAAAGAAGATTCAATATACCAGATTTCATATTCTTTGAATAAATTCAAATTTCAAATGAAAGGCTGATATAATACACATGCAAGTCGGTGGACTGACACAAGAAAGAAAAATCAAGTCACATGAGCACTGAATGGTGTTTTGGCCATATCTTGAGCTACAGATATCCAAATGACTTGATTCTTGAGGTGTTGGAAAGCTTATTCAATTTCGCAGATCTTTTTTATTTTTTATATTTTCAAATTTCAATCAAAACATTGACAAAAATGGCAGACAATATTACAGTTTTTATGGTGGGTAAAAAATTTGGAGTTGGTGTCTTCACTTGATTAAGTTCATCTCATTTGCCTATAAAAGGAGCCCTTCTCCCATGCATTCAGCAAGAGCAAGAGAAGCATTTTATCAAGCAAAAAATAAGAGAAATATCAAGTTTAGAGAGCTTTTATATTCTTTATCTACTCTTTGAAGAGAGTTATACTTTTGTTGTAAAAATTTTCTTTGTTCTTGTATTGTGGTGAGAGTGAGATCTACTTGTAAAGAATAAAAGTTATCCTTGAGAGAACTCTTTCCTTGGTGAGGTTGTTCATCAAGAAGAACTCTTGGTGTGGTGTTATCAAGGGTTGAAAAAAGTTGCCTTGGTGAGGTTGTTCATCAAGAAGAACTCTTGGTGTGGTGTTATCAAGAGTTGAAGGAAGTTGCATTGGTGAGGTTGTTCATCAAGAAGAACTCTTGGTGTGGTGTTATCAAGAGTTGGAAGAAAAAGTCTTGGTGAGGTTGGTCATCAAGCAAGTTGTAAAGATTTCTACAACTTAGTGGAAAGCTTAGCTCGTGGAGCTAGGAGCCCGTGGACGTAGGCAAGGTTTGCCGAACCACGTAAATTGAGTTTGCACTCTCTCTATCCCTTTCCTCTTTACATTTACTTGCACTTGTAATTGTTCATCATTATTATTCTTTTGATTGCATCTTTGATAAATTCTAATTTCATCTTCTTCACCTTTAGTCTCAAAGAAACATTGAACTAATTTTGATCTTTCAAGAAAAGTTTTCTAAATCTATTTTGATAAATAAAAACCCAATTCACCCCCCTCCCCCCCCCCCCCCCCCCCCCCCCCCCCCCCGCCCCCCCCACCTCTATGGGTTGACCTATACCTGCGGCAACAAGTGGTATCAGAGCAAGGTTGCTCATTTGTTTTTTGTTTTACAAATATTAACCGATTTTGAGCTATGGACAACTTTTAATCCAACTTCACATGTTGAGAGGCTTTCCTATCTCATAGTAAACCTCGGCGATGTCAGTTTCAATGGATATGTGTGCAGGTATTTCTTTATTGGAAAAAACTAGAATGGTGTATATTTTCTTGCAAATCTGTGATTGTGATTGTGTCTACATTGGTTTGGAAGGACCTTTTGTTCCTACCAAAATTGAAAATGGGGAATGCATGCTTAAAGAACCTAAAGAGTTCAGTGAAGATGATAAAAAGAAATTGAGTTTGAATGCTAAAGCTATGAATGTGTTATATTGTGCTCTAGATAGAAATGAGTTTAATAGAATATCTACTTGTTCTACGGCACAAGAAATATGGCACACACTTGAAGTAACTCATGAAGGAATTAATCAAGTTAAAGAATCCAAAATTAGTATGCTAGTTCATAGTTATGAGCTTTTTAAGATGAAACCAGATGAATCAATTTCTGAAATGTTTACTAGATTTACGGATATTATTAATAGTTTGAAATCTCTTGGTAAAGTGAGAAAGATTCTTAGGTGTCTACCAAAATCTTGGGGGTCAAAGGTGACGACAAATAAAGAAGCAAAGGACCTCACCAAACTACTATTAGAAGAACTTAAGGGTTCTCTCATGACTCATGAAATCACCTTGAAGGAGAATGAAAAAGAAGACTGCAAAGTGGTAAACATGTGCTTCATGGCTTTAAGAGAAAATGAGATAAGTATTCTAAACCATGATCCTAAACTTTCATATGATGAATTACTTGAAGCATTTCAAAATTTAAATGTGCAAGTTGATAAACAAAATTCGAAAATCAATGCTTTCAAAAAGAAGTCAAAAATCATGTTATCTCAATTAGAAGAGTTGGTGGAAATAAATGAAGCTTTAGAAAATAAAAATGAAATTTTAAAGCAAAAAGATTTTGAAAGTTTGGAAAGTCAAATACATTTTTTAAAAACTGAAAATGAGATTTTAAAATAAAAGGATTTTGATAAATTAGAGAAAGAAAATGTTATTTTGAAAAAGGAAAATAATGACTTAAGAAATATTGTTGATAGTTTTACAAAAAGCACAAAAAATTTGAATTCTATGTTACAAAACCAAAGGTGTGTTTTTGCTAAAAGAGGGTTAGGATATAAAACTCATAAAAATCAAAAGTATTTTAAAAAATATTTTGCTCATGCATCTTCTAGAAATAATCCTAATCATTCATGTACTTATTGTGGAAGAAAAGGACACAAAGTGCATTCTTGCTATATTAAGAGAAATCCTAATTTGAAACAAATATGGATTCCAAAAAGGACCATAACTAACCCCCAAGGACCCAAGAACATTTGGGCACCAAAAAGTCGCTCTTTGAATGTTGATTGTAGAAACAAAGGAGTGGCAAACACAAGTGGTACTTAGATAGTGGATGCTCAAGGCATATGACTGGAGATGCCTCCAAGTTCTCAAGATTAATCATGAAAAAAGGAGGAAATGTGACATTCGGTGATAATGCCAAAGGAAGGGCAATTGGACATGGTGATATTGGTAACCCTTATTCACCTATTATTGAAAATATTTTGCTTGTTAATGGTTTGAAACATGATTTGATTAGCATTAGTCAATTGTGTGATAATGATATTTTGTTATTTTTTTAGCCTAATAGATGTGTGATTAAGGATTTTAGTAACAATAAGATATTATTTGTTGGTAATAGATGTGGTAATATTTATACAACTGATATTGATGTTAATGATCATGTAGAAAATTGTTTCATTGTTATTTATGATGCTTGGTTATGGCATAGAAGGTTAGGTCATGCTAGCATGGACACAATTTCAAAAATTTCTAAAAAAGATATAGTTGATGGTCTTCCAAAAATAAAATTTGAAAAGGATAAGATTTGTGATGCTTGTCAATTTGGAAAATAAGTGAGAACTTCTTTTAAACAAAAGAAATTTATTTCAACAATTAAACCTCTACAATTACTTCATTTGGATTTATTTGGACCATCAAGAACTCAAAGTCTTGGTGGAAAGTATTATGTTTTTGTTATTGTGGATGATTATTCAAGATTCACTTGGGTGTTATTCTTGAAAACTAAAAATAAGGCCACATAAGCTTTTTCAAAATTTGTAAAAAGAGTCCAAAATCAAAAAGTGTATTCTATTGTGTCCATTAGGAGTGATCATGGTGGTGAAGTAGACAATGTTGCATTTGAAATCTTTGTGATGAAAATGGTTTTGAACATAATATTTTCGCACCTAGAACTCCACAACAAAATGGTGTTGTTGAGAGAAAAAATAGGACTATCCAAGAAATGGCTAGGACCATGTTACTTGAAAATAATTTACCAAAATATTTTTGGGCCGAAGCCGTTAATATCGCATGCTTTATAATCAATAGAGTCCATATTAGAGCTTTAATAAAGAAAACTCTTTATGAACGTTGGAAAGGAAGAAAACCCAACATTGGATTTCTTAAAGTTTTTGGATGTAAATGTTTTATTTTAAACACCAAGGACAACATTGAAAAATTTGATGCAAAGGCCGATGTTGAAATTTTTGTTGGCTACGCCAATCATAGTAAAGCATATAGAGTTTTTAACAAAAAGACTCTTACTATTGAAGAATCTATGCATGTTGAATTTGATGAAACTAATGTTATTTCTTCAAAGAATTTAGATGATGATATTGTGGAGGTAGAAAGGCAAATCAAGGAACACCTAGGCTTGATGAAAGGGCCAAGAGAATTACAACTCAACAAAAAAAGCTGAGGAAAGTAATGATTCTTCCCAGGAATACCCCAACAGGATGGATGTATGCAAAAGCTCAACCTAAAGATATCATTGTGGGGGAATCATCAAGGTATGAAAAATAGGATCTGTCTTTTAAGAACGTGTTGTAAGACATGTTGCTTTTGTCTCTCAATTGAAACCAAAATCTTTTAATTTAAAGAAGCCGAAAATAACGAAAGTTGGATTTTGGCTATGCAAGAAGAATTGAACCAATTTGAAAGAAATCAAGTTGGGAATTAGTCCCTAGACCCAAAAATCATTCTATTATAGGCACTAAATGGATTTTTAGAAATAAAGTAGATAAAAATGGCACCATTATTAGAAATAAAGCTAGACTTATTGCTCAAGGATACAATCAAGAAGAAGGTATTGATTATGAGGAAACCTTTGCACTGGTTGCTAGATTAGAATCAATTAGAATGTTGTGTGCATTTGCATGTTATAAAAATTTACATTATATAAAGGATGGTCAAAAGTGCATTTTTAAATGGTGACAGTATGGAGGATAATTATGTAGAGCAACCTCTTGGTTTTCAAAATCATGATTTTCCAAACCATGTTTTCAAACTCAAAAAAGCACTTTATGGCTTGAAACAAGCACCAAGAGCATGGTATGATAGATTGAGCAAATTTCTCATTGATAATGGTTTCGAAATGAAAAAAGTTGATACTAATCTTTTTGTTAAACCAAAAAATGATGATTTATTAATTGTTCAAATCTATGTTGATGATATTATATTTGGTGCTTACTAAAGTCTCTATGTGGGAGGAAAATTGTTCACAGTGCATGCAACAAGAATTTGAAATGAGCTTAATGGGAGAATTAAATTTCTTCCTGGACTTTCAATCAAGCAATCATAGATGGGATCTTCATTAATCAAGCTAAATACACAAGAGATCTTCTCAAGAAGTTTGGCATGGATAATTCAAGGACATATAACACACCTATGGGTACATTAACCAAGTTTGACAAAGGTGAGAAAGGAAAAGATGTTGAGGTAACAAAATATCGAGGTATGATTGGCTCTCTTTTGTATTTAACTGCTAGTAGACCTGATATTATGTTTAGTGTGTGTATGTGTTCTAGATTTCAATCTTGTCCAAAGGAATCTCACCTTAAGGCTGTCAAAAGGATATTTAGATATCTTCTTGGAACCATAAATCTAGGTCTTTGGTATCCTAAGTATGATAATTTTGATCTAATTAGTTATTCGGATGCGGACTTTGCTGGAAGTCTTCTTGATAGAAAGAGCACTAGTGGCTCTTGCCATTTTCTAGGACATGCATTAGTCTCATGGTTTAGTAGAAAACAAAATTCTGTTGCCTTATCAACCGTGGAAGCCGAGTATATTGCAGTAGGAAGTTGTTGTGCACAATCTCTTTGGATGAAACAAATTTTAAAAGATTATGGTGTGGTCTTTGATCATATTCCCATCAAATGTGACAATACAAGTGCCATCAACATTTCAAAAAATCCCATACAACACTTTAGGACTAAGCATGTAGAGATTAGACATCATTTTATTAGAGATCATGTGCAAAAATGTAATATTTCTTTAGAATTTGTTCCCACCGATAAAAAATTAGCTGATGTATTTACTAAACCCCTTAGTCAAGATAGATTTTGCATAATTAGAAGAGAATTAGGTATGTTGGATATGTCTTAATTTTGCTTTAATATGATAATCTTTGAATGGTAGTATATGTTAAGGGGGAGAATATATTTAGGGGGAGTAGTTAATTTGATTACATCTTTTTGATGATAACAAAAGGGGGAGAAATAGTTGGATTGCTTATATTCATAACAAGTGTCATTTTTTTGTTTACTCTATATTTTATTTTCATTCTTTATTTTAGATATTATTTTAAAGCAATCAATGGTTTGTCATCATCAAAAAGGGGGGGATTGTTAGTCCTAAGGCTACATGATAATTTTGATGATAACAATACATATTGATTCATCAGGTGTTACTAATATGTTTATTTATGTGCAAGAATAAGATTCAATGAAATATTTGTAAAATCAAGAGGAGGCTTATTAAAATGAAGTGTTGAAGCTAAGGAGAAGACTACACGTTAAAGGCACCAAAGTTTAAGAACAAGGTTTGATTCAAGGAATGTGACACATGAGTAATGTTTAATCAATTGATCATATATTTATCTACAAATATCCAAATAATGTGATTCTTGAGCCTTTGGAAATCTTACTCAATTTATAACATTTCATATGTTTTAGATAAATTCAAATTTCAAGTGCAAGGTTGTCCAAATCACCATGCAATTTGAAAGACAAATGGAAGCAGCTGACATGAGCACTGAATACTCTTTTCAACGTATCTTGAGCTAGAAATATCAAAATGACTTGATTCTTATGGCATTGGAAAGAGAACTTAATGAGGCACATTTCATATGTTTTGAAGAATTTCAAATTTCAAATGAAAGGCTGACATAATTGACATAAAATTTGGTGGACTGACATAGAGAAGAAAAATCAACTCATTTGAGCATTGAATGATTTTTTGTCCATATCTTGAGTTAGAGATATCCAAATGACTTGATTCTTATGGAATTGGAAATAAGATTCAATGGAGCATATTTCATATTCTTTGAAGAAATTCAAATTTCAAATGGAAGGCTGACATAATACACATGCAAATCGGTAGACTGACACAAGGAAGAAAAATCAAGTCACATGAGCACTGAATGGTGTTTTGGCCATATCTTGAGCTACAGATATCCAAATGACTTGATTCTTGATACGTTGGAAAGCTTATTCATTCTTCAGATCTTTTCTATTTTTTATATTTTCAAATTTCAAACAGAACATTGACAAAAATGGCAGAAAAAATTATGGTTTTTATGGTGGGCAAAAAATTTGGAGTTGGTGTCTTCACTTGATTAAGTTTATCTCATTTGCCTATAAAAGGAGCCCTTCTCTCATGCATTTAGCAAGAGAAAGAGAAGCATCTATCAAGCAAAAAACAAGAGAAATATCAAGTTGACACATCCAAAAATAGGATTGTCTCCCAAGTATAGGAGTGTCGAAGTAATAAAACCCGGTGAGACCGGGGTCGATCCACGAGGAAGGAGATTTTAGCGTTACAAATTATAAGTTAAGCAAATATGATATGAATAATTGAAAGAAATGAAAAGATAATCTCAACAAATATGTAAAGATGGTAGGTGGTATTACCGACCATTCAAATATAAAACAAAAAGCAAAAGGAGGTAAAACCATCCATGGAAATAGGTGGTATAACCAACCATAGTAAATTAAAGAACAATTTCATAAGGTGGTAGAACCTACCATAGTAAATAAAATAAAAAAGTTCATAAACAATAGAATAATTAAAATACAAGAGGAATTAACACAATAACAATGAAGGCTAAGGTTAGGGGATCCGCCCTTGATATTTCAAATAAGGATAATTAACCCATTTTAGTTATATGAATTATATTTGTTTCATTACCAATATTTATACCACTTCTTGTAAATGGGTTCAAGCATCCAATGTGCCAATCACCATATGTCTACAACAAATCAAGGTTCCTAACTAGACTTGTGTCGGTAAGGAAGAACCATACATCATCTAGAAAGGATCCAAGCATTTGATGTGCCAAGGATTGTCGACAATGGATCAAGACCTCCACTTTACGAGTGGTGTCAAGATTGATTAAGAAATTAAATATAAATCATATTGAATAAACATTATAAGATTAAGATTATTAAGCACATATTAAGGGTTAGAGAATCCTTATTCTCATATCAAGGGTTTCACCCTTTCACCTTAGCAAAAGAGAAATTAGAAGAACATTATAATAGAAAGAAAATAAAATGCAAGAAAAAGGAAATTCATTAATAACATAAACACACAAAACACAATACAAGATCCTAGCCAAAGCCAAAATGTTCCAGCCAAGGCCAAGATGCCCTAATGGGTCACAAGGCACCTCTATTTATAGATACATCCAGGGGCAAACTTGTCAAATTACAAGGGCATAATTGTCAAATATTAGTTGTAAATATCTTTGACAATTGGGATCATTAGGCACCGACTTTGACCATCAATTTTGACATCGAAATGTTGTGAATTTTAATCACATGTCTTCATGAAAGTTGTAGATATTTCTCTCAGCTTTCTAGAACATATTGATTTGCACAATTTGGATACGTATTTTGAGAGATACGGTCCAAATACTGAGGCCTGGTCAGACTGGGCCGAGACTGTAGATGGGTTCACTTCAAGCCCAATTTTGGTCCACTAAGAGCCCGAATTTGATGATGCTTGTGAAATGCAATCTTGTAGACAATTAAATCAGCTTTCCAAAACATTAAGAATTGCATCATTCGGATCTATAAATAGAGAGTTATGCCCATTTTACCGAACCTGTAACAAAACCAAAATTAAGAGAAATTAATTCCAAAGATGCAAATGCTACAAATATGCTTAAGTTGAGGAATTTAATGACACTATTAATGCAATATGATGAACTAAACTCTTATTAAACATGCATATTTAAGTGTTCATCACACCCCCCAACTAGCTTATTGCTAGTCCCTAGCAATTAAAGCGTTATTATTTAGAAGTGATTTATAGAATTTTACATCCAAGGTGGTCATTATTGCACTCTCCTTGATTTTATCCAAATAAACAAACTCTCAACCGTTTTTTTTTAAATGACTCATGTACCCTTCAGTCAAGATATCCACAAACCTTCTTTTGTGCTCAGTTGACACATGACTACTATGGGGCTTATTAGAAATAAGCCATATCTGTTCTAGTATTTGTTAAGGCTAACAACCTTAGGTAAGGGGTATTCATTCATTTTATAACTTTTTTTTCCTTTTTTTTTTTTGAAAGAATGCATCTTTAACCCATGTAGCGAGCCTTAGGCTAATGACTCCCAGACCAGTTGGCCTTAGGGAATTAGGTGTTAAGACACCCCTACGAGCTTAACGACTCGGGTTGCCGATGCTTTATTTTTGCTTAGAAACTTGTGGATAGTGCAATGTTCAATCCCATTAAGCTTTCTCCTTAATCTATGTAGCGAGCTTTGGGCCAATAGCTCCCAAACCAGTTGGTCTTAGGGTATTAGGTGTTGAGTACACCCCTCGGGCTTAATTGCTCGAATTAAGGAGGCTACGAGACCAAACGTATCCACATTTGCTTTCTCTTTTTTTTTTCTTTTTTTTCACTTTTTTTTTTAACTTTCTCCTTCCTTTGTGTTGTTATCCTAAACAAAACAAAGAACTCAAATATTACAATATTTCATTTCGCCACCCACAATCATGCATCAAGGTATGTGTGTGTGTGTGAAGAAAGGTTCATGAATACTTGCTTAATGAGTACATAAGCACACAATTTATTAAATGATAAGGTTGTGAGAGTTCATAGATTTGAATAATTCAAAGTGAAATGAATAAGACCTCCTTGTTATAAAATTCAAAAATCAAGACTAAATAATATCAAATAAGTCTTAAAAAATGCAAGAATAAAATGACAATTGGTTAGAATGGGTTTCAAGAGTTCAAACTGGTCTCCCTACTCCTGCCATTCCTGACCCAGAATGCGTCTCAAGAGGATTTGAACTCCTTACACCGCACTCTGAATCTAATTACTAACTCGCTTTTTTTTTCTTTTTTTGCAAGAAAAAATAAAATTTCAAGACACATTTATGTCTACTATCCTTCCCCCCCAAACCAAATGAAACATTGTCCTCAATGTTTAAATGTAGAGAGATAAAGTATAGGGGACATGACCTGAAGCTTCTGTTATTCAAGAGAGATGACCTGAAAGACTCATAAAATAACATGCTAAAAATAAAAAAAATAAAATAAAGGACAAGAAGAAAAAAAATTACAAACGAGATTCAAATCCAATTTGCACTTTTTGTTTTGCACTCCTGCCCAATTAATTTGAGTACTAGCTGGGTCAGGTTCATACTCAACTTCTTGTAATTTGTCAAGTAGCTCACCAGCAGAAGTGGCAGAAATAAGATCTTTCTCGCTGAATGAGGGATAAAATTCTGTTCCACAGCTGCATCAACAAAACTTATCAAAGGATCAAAGAAATTTTTGACATTCACAAACCTATGGGTTTTTTATGGAGATTCAGTTGGGCCCAAGAGGCAATTTGAAAAATTTCTTCAAGAGTGCCAAAGCCACCTGGTAAAGCAATAACGGCATCTGAATTGATGAGCATATGTGCCATGCGTTCATGCATAGAGGAGACCTGTAACTCCTTCCCAAGCCGTTTTCTAAAATACTTTCTACAGCCAAAGCTTTAGGAATAACTCCTAAAACTTGCGTAACCCCTACATGTGGCAGCTGTTGCAACACAACCCAGTAACCCGAGGGCTACCTCCCCCATAAAACACATGAATCTTTCTTTCAGCCAGTAGCCTACCAAGATAATTCGCTACTTCTACGAACTCTTCACTTTTACCTGGTCGAGATCCACAGAATACATATATCCTTTGGATTCGACGTTTTGAAGTTCCCTCCATGTCTATGTCACTCTCTAACTATGTGTGAAGAAGAGAACCACGAAATGTGGGTATTATGGAGTGTAAAAGGTATGCTAATGAGATTCTATCTAGGTAGCCTCGGTTTTTGTTGAAAAAAGTACAATAATGCATAAAAATTCAAAAGATGATGAAATAAGACAAACGACCATAAGTCAAGACAAAAGATACAATTCAAAAACGACAGCTATGCGGTATTAAAATTCAAAGATGATGGCACGCATGCATATGTATAGGTAGTTGTGACTGTGGCTCACATCTTCCTCTGGTTTTACGTCCAGAAACGGCTTAAACACCTTCTATGAGTTGGGGATATGCTTCCCATCCAGTTTTCTTATAAACTGGCAAACAGGGTCGTTTTGAGTCAGATTCCCAAGACTATAGTGTTCCTGCTCATCTCGGAATTGTGTTCACAAATTAAAAATTTCATGCTGCACAAGTCCACAAGAATACGTCTCAAGAGTCGTTCGGATATCATCCAAAGACTCCTTACTCAGTCCATTCTTGATGAACTGTAGTTAATCCTCTCGATTGTTAGACAAATATCCCAAGGAGCGGCAACGCTGGTTACAAGTCCATCTTGCACATTTGTGACAAACTTGCAATCTTTTTGCTCTTCGCTTTTTGGCATAATAGCTTTTTCCCAAACCTGGCATATGGGAAACAAGATTATCTGAAAACTCACAAGAGAATCGAACCTTGGCTTCAATTAACCATCTTAAATCAGCAGGAATACCCTTACGCATCAACAACCTTAGTCTTTCTGCACGAGCTTTATAAATTTTAAGTAAATCATTTTGAGGAAGAGAGGGAAAATGTTTGTGCAATTTTGAGAGAATGGTATCCATGTGAAGAAAATGAGAGAGAATAAAAGAAAATGGATGCAAGCAACAGTTTTTAGGGAACTGAAAAACCGACTTTAATAGTCACGGAGTACCGTATCCGCCACTTGACCGGGAAAAATCAATCCTTAAAAAGGATCGACTAAAGCAATGGACTCTTCATTTTGGTCAAAATTTTCAAAGAATGGTTTTAATCGTTGTCCATTAACTTTAAACACATGACCATTCTTTGGGTTCTAAATTTCAACTGCTCCATGAGGAAAAACATTTTTAACAATGAAAGGCCCAGTCCAACATGACCGAAGTTTACCAGGAAATAAATGCAACCTTGAATCATACAAAAGAACTTTTTGTGAAGGTTCAAAAGATTTTCTAACAATAAATTTGTCATGAAAAACATTCATTTTTTCTTTGTAGATTTTAGAATTTTCATAAGCCTCATTCCTGATTTCTTCAAGTTCACTCAGTTGGAGTTTTCGTAACTTGCAAGCATCATTCAAGTTTGTGTTAAATGTTTTAATGCCCAATAAGCTTTATGTTCAATTTCCACTGGCAAGTGACAAGGTTTTCCATAAACTAATCTATAAGGAGACATTCCCAATGATGTTTTGAAAGCAGTTCGGTAAGCCCAGAGTGCATCATTAAGTCTTAAAGACCAATCTTTACGATTTGGGTTAATCGTTTTTTCTAAGATATGTTTTATCTCCCTATTAGCTAATTCAACTTGTCCACTTGTTTGTGGGTGGTAAGGTGTAGAAATTTTATGGGTTATTCCATATTTCTTCATTAAAGTTTCAAATGGTTTGTTACAAAAAATGTGTACCCCCATCACTAATAATGGCTCGAGGAATTCCAAATCTACTTAAGATATTCTCCTTCAAGAATTTGACAACTGTTTTGTGATCATTGTTTCGACATGGAATTGCTCGACCACTGTTGGGGGGAAAACTAGTCTACTGCAAACAAGGATGTACACAAAACCAAAATGACGGTGGAAGGGTCCCATAAACATCATACACCCAACAGTCCAAAGATTTCAACGACAGAATGGATTCCACGACACATGTTTCTTTTTGAAATAGATCCCCAATTTTTGACAATTTTTCACACGGTTTTTGCAAATGCATGTGCATCTTTAATAAGTTTGGCCAATAAAATCCTAGTGTAGATCTTAGGCATGCTGTTTTTTCCTAGATTGAAAAATGTCCTCCCATGCTTCAGATGACAAAAGTTAATGACACTACTTACCTCATTGTCGGGTATGCATCTTCTCATTATTTGGTCTGGACAATATTTAAACAGATATGGGTCATCCTAATAAAAATTTTTCACCTCGGTTAAAAATTTTCTTTTGTCTTGAGCATTCCAATGAGGTGCATTTTCCCTGTCGCAAGAAAATTTACAATGTTAGCAAACCAAGGTACAGTAGCAACATAAAATAAAAATTCATCAGAAAAAGAATCATTGATAAGTGAAGTTTCAATTAATGTCTCTGTCGTTAGTCTTGAAAGATGATCAGCAACGACATTTTCGGCTCCTTTCTTATCCTTTATTGTGATGTTGAATTCTTTGAGCAATAAGATCCACCGTATCAATCTAGGTTTTGCATCCTGTTTAGTCATTAAATATCTCACAGCTGCATGGTCAGTGTAAACAATTGTTGGAGAGCCAATTAAATAAGATCGAAATTTGTCCAATGCAAATACTACTGCAAGTAGTTCTTTCTCAGTGGTTGTGTAATTCATTTGTGCATCATTTAAAGTCCTACTTGCATAGTATATTACATAAGGCTTACCTTCTTTTCTTTGTCCTAAGACAGCACCAACGGCATAGTCCCTTGCATCACACATCAATTCAAAAGGCAAGGACCAATCAGGGACTTGCATAATTGGAGCAGTTGTTAAAAGTCCAATTAGTGTATCAAAGGTATTTTGACATTCTTGAGTCCATTCAAAGGAAGTATCTTTTATTAAGAGGTTACAAAGAGGTTTAGATATAGCACTGAAATTTCTTATGAACCTCCTATAAAATCCATCATGCCCTAAGAATGAACGAACCTCTTTAACTGTTTTTGGTGAAGGCGAATGGGAAATTAATTCCACTTTTGCTTTATCCACTTCAATTCCTTTAGAAGACACCACATGACCTAAAACAATTCCTAAAGTGACCATATAATGACATTTTTCCCAATTCAAAATAAGACCTTTTTCTACACACCTTTTTAGGACTTTTTCTAATTTCAAGACAATTATCAAAAGAGTTTCCAAAGACAGTTAAATCATCCATGAAAACTTCTAAACAATGCTCAACCATGTCACTGAAAATGCTTAACATGCATCTTTGAAAAGTGGCTGGGGCATTACAAAGTCCAAAAGGCATTCTCCTAAATGCAAAAGTGCCAAAGGGGCATGTGAATATGGTCTTTTCTTGGTCTTCAAGTGCAATGGGGATTTGATAGTAGCCTGAGTATCCATCAAGAAAGCAGTAATAGGGGTTTCCTGCTACTCTTTCAAGAATTTGGTCAAGAAAGGGTAAGGAAAAATGGTCTTTTCTAGTGACAGCATTTAATTTTCTATAATCAATGCACATCCTCCAACTAGTTGAGACACGAGTTGGCAATAATTCACCCTTTTCATTTTTAACTACTGTAATGCCAGATTTCTTAGGTACTACTTGTGTAGGGCTTACCCACTTACTATCAGAAATAGGATAGATAATTCCCACATCAAGTAGTTTGAGAACTTCAGCCCTAGTGACCTCTTTCATGTGTGGATTTAATCTCCTTTGAGGTTGTTGAGATGTTTTGTCATTTTCCTCTAAATGTATTCTATGTGTGCAAATTAAAGGGTTAATGCCTTTTATATCTTTTAAAGTCCACCCAATTGCATTTTTATGCCTTTTAAGCACGTCTATCAACTTACCTTGTTGCTCGCATGTGAGGGATGAAGAAATTACCACCGGATATGTCTGATTCTCCCCAAGATTTGCATATTTCAGTCCTTCAGGTAAGGGCTTCAATTCTAGCTTGGGAGCTTCATCTTCCTTGCTTTCATTCATTTGCCCCAATTCTTAAAATCTTGATTTTGAGCCTTTTTCCATCACCTGTGCACAATCCAATAAAGAGCATATATCAGAAAGGATTAGAGTTCTAGTTATGCTTGATCTAATGCATATTCACATAGAGAAGTTTCCTAAAGGGTCAGATAGAACTCCCTTTTTGGATGTGATCTCCACAATAGATTCGATCATATTAGCCTCCTCAATTTCATCTTCTTCTTCATGTGGTTGTTTGCACATATTGAAAACATTAAGTTCCAATGTCATGTTCCCAAAAGATCGCTTCATGACTCCATTCCTGCAATTAATCAAAGCATTAGAAGTAGCTAAGAAATGGACGAGCCCCTAAAATACAGGAATTGAATGCGTAATTCCACGGTTGTTGTGTCCAAGACGATAAAATCACACTGGGTAAATGAATTTATCGACTTGAACAACAATCTTCTACTATTCCTTCTTGGTACTTTAATTGATCTATCAGCAAGCCGAAAAGAGTCACGAAGTTGGTTTTACTCACCTAGATGAGTTTTTGAAAAACCGGAGTATGGAGCAAATTCACACTAGCACTGAAGATCAAAGTAAAGCTGTTCAATTTTATGGTCTCCAATAAACCACGATGAAATGTAGGGACAACTGATCCTTATATTTCACTGTCAGGATTATTATATTGCTTTGAAGAGATAGCACATTACTGCGCGGCCTAGAGTCCTTCTTTTTCACATTTAGTTTCTTTTTACAGTGCACAAGTCCTTCAAAAATTTTGCATAAGAAGGTACCTGTTTGATCACATCAAGCAAGGGAATGTTGACCTTTACATGTTTGAAAATTTCAAAGATTTCAGAATTGTGAGTTTGCTTCTTTTGTGTGGCTAATGCTTGAGGAAATGGAGGCACAGATGAGGATATGGTTTCTTCTTCGCTAGGTGTTGGGTTGGCAGCCTCTTCCTGTCCTTTGGAGATCGATTCTTCTTCTTTCTCACAAGGATTAGGAATGTGTTTTTCAACAACCTTACCATTGCGAAGGGTCATGACTGACTTGGCTTGGTCAAAATAATGGTTATTTGAATTTCCTGCATTGAGTTAGATTGATCTTTGGGGTTTTGCAATGTTTGAGAAGGAAATTTTCCTTTCTCTTGGATGCTACATGTAGATGCAAATTTGGCAAGAGTTTCTGACAAATTTGCTAGTGTTTGAGCAGTTTGACTATTGAAAGTCTCTTGCTTTGTAATGAATGAATGCAATGTTTCTTCAAAGTCATTCCTAGAAAGAGGAGCATATGCATGATCATGAGAATTTTGAAAATTTTGTCGTGTTTGAAAAGGGATTTGTGAAGATTGTGCATGATTATCATTTTTCCAGCTAAAATTTAGATGATTTCTCCAACCAGGATTGTAGGTTTGTGAATATGGATTGTGATTTGGCCTTTTGAAAGTGTTCAAGGCATTGGCTTGTTCACGGAGACATTCCCTAAAGCCAGGCAAAGTTGGGCAATCATCAGTAGAATGGTCATTGTCATCACAAATATTACAGACATTTTCTTGAATAGAATTCAATTGACCACTCTTTTTCATTTCTAAAGTCTCAACTTTTATAGCTAGGGATGCATATTTGGCTTGAAGGTCATGGTCTTCCCTAAGGTTGTAAATACCTCTATTGGATGTCGAGGTTTGGGCCTTGCTTGGTACCTCATAAGTGCCAGCAGTGTCCCAATTTTGTGCCTTTTCTGCCAAGGAATCTAGGAAGTCAAGTGCTTCCTCGGGGTCTTTTTCTTTAAATTCTCCATTACACATTAATTCTACTAGTTGCCTATCTTAAGGTGTTAACCCTTCATAGAAGGGTGCAACTATTCTCCAAGTTTCAAAACCATGGTAAGGACAGGTATTAAGTAGTTCCTTATACCTATCCCAACATTGGTAAAGGGTTTCCCCTTGTTTTTGAGAGAAATCAGAAATTTGTCTTTTAAGAGAATTTATTCTATGGGTAGGAAAATTTTTTTTCAAAAATTGTTGTTTCATCTCATCCATGAACTAATGGAATTCGACCTCAAATTTTGTAGCCATGTTCTAGCTTTATCTTTTAAAGAAAAAGGAAAAAGCTTTAATCTAATAGTGTTTATGCTACAATTTGGGTCAGTGTAGGAGCTACATACCTCTTCAAAGAGTTTCAAGTGCGAATATGGGTTCTCCATCTCAAGGCCATGAAAGGTGGGTAAAAGTCGAACAAAACTTGGTTTAAAATTGAAATGAATTGAATCAGGAGGAGAAACTACACACGATGGTGCACTAATCCTTACCGGATTCATATAGTTTTTGAGGGTTCTTCGTTGGTTTTGATCATTTTGTTGCGAACGGTTATTCCCTTCATCCGTGAATATTTCCTCATGATTGTCGGCCATGTTTTCTAAGGAAGATGATGTTTTTCTAACAAGTCTACCACTAGATGTTCGTGACCAAATTTTCATGCAAGAAAGAGAGAAGAAAAGAGAGGAAAAGATGAACACTCAAAAAAATAAAAAATTTAGATCTAAGATGAGAAAAGAAAATACTTACAATTTTGCACGCCAATTTTTACCTTCCCCGGCAACGGCGCCAAAAACTTGACACATCCGAAAAAAGGATTGTCTCCCAAGTATAGGAGTGTCGAAGTAATAAAACCCGGTGAGACCGGGGTCGATCCACGAGGAAGGGAATTTAAGCGTTACAAATTATAAGCTAAACAAATGTGATATGGATGATTCAAAGACGTGACATGATAATATCAACAAGTATGTAAGATGGTAGGTGGTATTACCGACCATTCAAATATAAAACAAAAAGAAAGAGGAGGTAAAAACATCCATGGAAATAGGTGGTATAACCAACCATAGTAAATTAAAGAACAATTTCCTAAGGTGGTAGAACCTACCATAGTAAATAAAATAAAAAGTTCATAAACAATAGAATAATTAAAATACAAGAGGAATTAACACAATAACAATGAAGGCTAAGGTTAGGGGATCCGCCCTTGATATTTCAAATAAGGATAATTAACCCATTTTAGTTATATGAATTATATTTGTTTCATTACCAATATGTATACCACTTCTTGTAAATGGGTTCAAGCATCCAATGTGCCAATCATCATATGTCTACAACAAATCAAGGTTCCTAACTAGATTCGTGTCGGTAAGGAAGAACCATACATCATCTAGAAAAGATCCAAGCATTTGATGTGCCAAGGATTGTCGACAATGGATCAAGACCTCCACTTTACGAGTGGTGTCAAGATTGATTTAAGAAATTAAATATAAATCATATTGAATAAACATTATAAGATTAAGATTATTAAGCACATATTAAGGGTTAGAGAATCCTTATTCTCATATCAAGGGTTTCACCCTTTCACCTTAGCAAAGAGAAATTAGAAGAACATTATAATAGAAAGAAAATAAAATGCAAGAAAAAGGAAATTCATTAATAACATAAACACACAAAACACAAAACAAGATCCTAGCCAAAGCCAAAATGTTCCAGCCAAGGCCAAGATGCCCTAATGGGTCACAAGGCACCTCTAGTTATAGATACCTCCAGGGGCAAACTTGTCAAATTACAAGGGCATAATTGTCAAATATTAGTTGTAAATATCTTTGACAATTGGGATCATTAGGCACCGAATTTGACCATCAATTTTGACATCGAAATGTTGTGAATTTTAATCACATGTCTTCATGAAAGTTGTAGATATTTCTCTCAGCTTTCTAGAACATATTGATTTGCACAATTGGGATACGTATTTTGACAGATACGGTCCAAATACTGAGGCCTGGTTAGACTGGACTGAGACTGTAGATAGGTTTACTTCAAGCCCAATTTTGGTCCACTAAGAGCCCGAATTTGATGATGCTTGTGAAATGCAATCTTGTAGAAAATTAAATCAGCTTTCCAGAACATTAGGAATTGCACCATTCTGATCTATAAAAAGAGAGTTATGCCCATTTTACCGAACCTGTAACAAAACCAAAATTAAGAGAAATTAATTCCAAAGATGCAAATGTTACAAATATGCTTAAAAAAAAACCACACCCCACAAAAAAAAAAAAAAATAAAAAAAACCCCCCCAAACAAAAAAAAAAAAAAAAACAAAAAAAAAAAAAAAAAAAAATTTTGTCAAAAAGACAAAAAAAAAAAAATTAAAAAAAAAAAAAAAAAAAAAAAGTTGAGGAATTTAATGACATTATTAATGCAATATGATGAATTAAACTCTTATTAAACATGCATATTTAAGTGTTCATCATAATGGTATTGGAAGTTCAGCGAACTCTTGAAGAGTCGAGGAAAGGGCAACGAATAAATACAAATATTTACCCCTTTATTTTATTATTTTTATGATAAAATTATCCTTATGCCCAATAAGTAATAGAGGTTAAAGAGTTCATATTTGCAGTGATGGACTCAGGATTTTATCTAAGAGTGAATACCTTAGTTTTCTAATAACTTGGGTGATACATGAAAATTGATTAAATGTAATATAGAAAATACTTATATTTGATAATTTTTTCGATAAATAATCAAATAAACATTAATATTATCTCCAAGGAATTTTCATATTTTGAATTTGTTGGAAAATTACCTCATCGTGGGGGCTTATAAAAAGAACAACCCTCGAGAAAAATGTGCTTTAGAAATGACACGCAATCCAAAATGGACTCAAACTATTTTTTCAATTAAAAGTAGACTCTATTTATTTGTTTCAAACACATACACGTTTCATTTTGTGGCAATTTACCTAATGGATACTATTTATATCCGTAATAAGAAACGTGAAATTTGAACTCAAATTTATTACCTGAAATTTCAAACAAAAACACGTTTCGTTTTGTTCAAATTGGAACCTCATTTAGGTCTAAGATGTTGGAGATAAAATGTTTAAAACAAATATTTACATCATGAGTTACAAATTTATTTTGAGATTAATTTCATCTTTACAAGTATAATAAAAACATGAACGTTACGACACTTATTATTTGTAACGTTCATGCTTTTATTAAGAACTTATGGCTTGAGAGTTACAAGAATTAATTTGTAAGTTACCTAAGTTACGAGATTACTATATAAAGAGTCTCAAAGGTTCTAACATGAATATGATTCTTTGAGTATTTTATGATTTTGAACAACCGTGACACATGAAGATAGGTTATCTTCTTCCGGTGATCGTGCTCATCGAGAAGATAGACTGTGAGCACTGGGTTGTATCTTGGAGTCCTTGAGTACCGATATGACCTGCACGAGGGGAGGACTCTTTGGCTTTAGGACAATACCTTCAACATGCCTCCCAAGTGCTCATGCCACTTATTTCTTACTCTATCTCTTTATTTATTCTATTTATTTAATATATTAATCTAATTCATATTTTATTATTTCTTTAATATATTGTCGTTTGATTATATTATTTAAATTTATTATAAATATTTTCAACATTCTAAAGCCAAAGAAGTGCCTCATATATTTTAATGAAATGCAACGATATGATAATTAGTTATTTGTATTGTGTGAATATATATTATATATTATATGTATTGAATTATTGTTGACATATGATTTTGAGTAAAATCTTATTGTCTATTATTAACATGTAAAAAAAGAAATGAAATGCATCTTTATGGTCTTTTAATATATGCTATAAGTAGCTAAAAAAATGTTCATGTTTTTAGAGTCTTTTAAGTATTTGATTATTTATATATTTTCTCATATATTCATTAACAAAATTTTAATGTTGAAATTGTTAAATACTAAAGTTACAGTTGAAACAGTTTGGGCTAACTTGAACGGTAACATACTTTCTAACAACTATTTTGTAAGTATATTACCTTAAAGATGTCAATGAGGTAACACAAATATTCTTGTTGTTGCTTTATTTAAACTATACAAATATTAATTATATTAAAGTTTGTTGTTTGTGATATTGGCTACTTATTACATATATGAGAGTTATGCTTTGTGCATATTATTATGAATTAGTTAAATGACCAATTTATGCATTACTTGCATACACTGCAATTTTTATTACACAATAAAGTATATGTTTTTCAATATATTTAATTAGAAACTCATATGTATGATGGTGTGCTATTAATTCATTGTTTCTTGTGGCTATCATGTATATTAGGTGATAACATCTAAATAATTAATTACTAGAGTATGTTAAGAAGACTAATAAATTATTATGATAATTTATGTGGTTGTATTAAATGAAATAATAGCATAAATGCTAATGATTATTATTAAATACATATATGAGTTATATATTATATTTACATTTTTAGCAATAAATATCTTATTAATGTGAGGATTGAAAAAATATTTTTTAATGTGGGAGTTTCTAGTTTTTAAGCGGTTTCATATTTTGGTTCTTAATTTTGTATAATTAAGATGACAATGATTTGAGTATAATTATTATTTTGATGAGTTTTAAAATTTAACAAATTAGTGCAATAATATTTTATGGAGTTATTGCTACTGTATTTAAAATGTTACTTAATATGAGGGTTTTCTTTATTTGATGGTTGTTAATGTTTTTATGATATTTGGGAAAAAAATGATATCATAAGTTATTAAATGATTATTAATTTTGTGTATGAGTTTGAAAATATTATTATTTATAAAGTGATTAAGTGCTTCTTCAATTTTCTTTATTGTGCCTTTGATATTCTTATGCTCTCTAACATTATTTTTTGAAATATTTAATATTATTTAAGAGAGTTCGTGGAAGCAATTATCAAAATAATAGGAACAAGTTCTCAAAGATAAAGTCAATGGGATTTTATACAATTATAAAGATTTTTGCATGCTAATTAATTAATTATTTATTTAAATTGTCGAGGGGGATGTGCTTAAGACCAAAAGGGAGTTACATAGGGAAGTAACCCAACCTCTGTGATTGGAGATCCCATGAAGGAGGTTCAATGGGTAGGAACAATCCATATTGCGTGACTTGTTAAGCACAACTATAAAGACATCTCTTAGAGGAGATATGATCATGCTCATCCCTGTGCAAAATGCATGTTATATGTGATGTTAGGAAGGATATTTATCCTGAATGAGTCTAAAGGCTAAATACACTTGCGAGGTATAGGTCACATATACCTTTTGAGGACTCACCTAAGTGAGAGCGTCGTGAGGGTCGCGACCGTAAGAATTGGGCCATTCTCTAAAACTCTCACGAGAATCAAGATTGAGCGCATGGCCATTAATAGTGCTAACCCGCCAAAAACGTATCTTCGTCGATATTATGTGTATGATAGTTTGAAGTTTGGTCAAGAAATCGAGTTCAAGATTTTGTTCACTCAGGTTTCTCAAATGGATACTATTAACACTAAGTGTAGGTTCAAACCCGAAAGGTACCTATACCATTGCATAATAGAAGGTTGCTCTTTATATATAATTTTTATTTTATGAGTATTTTTAATCTTGATATTTTATTTTATAAAGCTTTAAAGTTTTAAACCTTTTGTGGGGGACTGTTGGAGATAAAAGGTTTAAAACAAATATTTACATCATGAGTTACAAAATTTATTTTGAGATTAACTTCATACGTTACAAGTATAATAAAAACATGAACGTTACGACACTTATTATTTGTAACGTTCATGCTTTTATTAAGAATTTATGGCTTGAGAGTTACAAAAATTAATTTGTAAGTTACCTAAGTTACGAGATTACTATATAAATGAGTCTCAAAGGTTCTAACATGAATATGATTTTTCGAGTATTTTATGATTTTGAACAACCGCGATACATGAAGATAAGTTATTTTCTTCCAGTGATCGTGCTCATCGAGAAGATAGGCTGAAAGCACTGGGTTGTATCTTGGAGTCCTTGAGTACCGATATGACCTGCACGAGGGGAGGACTCTTTGGCTTTAGGACAATGCTTTCGACATGCCTCCCAAGTGCTCAGGCCACTTATTTCTTACTTTATCTCTTTATTTATTCTATTTATTTAATATATTAATCTAATTCATATTTTATTATTTCTTTAATATCTTGTTGTTTGATTATATTATTTAAATTTATTATAAATATTCCCAATATAAGATGGAGAAATAATATAATAATTTTGGCTTGTGATAATATAAGTTAAAGGTGTTTTTAACATTCCCAACATACAAGGTACTTTAAAAGGTGTAAATAATCTTAACACCAAAATTGTATTGTTCTTTTGCTTAACACTTGATATATTTAGAAAATAATAATATTATATCCACAATCTATTTATAATTCTATCTTTTTTTATAATTTGAATTGACAAATTTTTTAAAAATATATAATTATCATATTATATACTGTATCTTTATTTATTTATTTTTATTTTTTACTCCTCTAATAAATTATTATCAACTAAAATTATAATAAATTGATTATAAAATCTGATTATAAATATAACATTATCCTTTGTAAAACAATCTCAAAACTTCTTGCAATCAAGAATTTGACCGTTAAAAGTTAATAGTGCCTTAAAATCCTGGGTAAGGGTAACGATATACTCAAAGCGGTGGCCCGTGCTGTGCTGGCTGTTTCATTTCATCGTTGCCATTAAAAAAAAAATATTGTGAATTTACGTTATTCGAAAAAGTCGTTTGATCGACGACAAAACCATCTAATATTTATTTATAGATAGTCTTAATTTATATTTTAAGAGTAAATATTAAACTGTAAAGATTATATGAATTTATTTAAATTTTGTTTATTTAATAATTTTTATATAATTTATAATTTTTATAAAATATAAATAATTTTTAATAAAATTTATATAAATTTTTAAGCTTTAGTGTGTATCTTAAATTACGTTAAGACTATCTTTTGTTTATTTAAGCATGATAATACAACATTCAATTCAAGTGCAAAAGGGAAAAGTGAGCCAACCTGTGGAAGTTATGGAAGTTATTGCTTCCGATCAAGTATTGAAACGCTTTAAACCAAAAAACGACTTCAGCAATGAGGCAATGAACGATCTTAGAAACTATTCGTTGTTAAGGTGGAATAACTGATAGTTTTTAACCACAAATTATCAACATAAATTTCATTACAAAAATAAAACTTTTAAATTACCATTACATGTATCATTAGTACATATTAAAACTTTTAATAAAACAATAAACCTTTAAAGATTTTATTTTTGTTATACATCATTCTCAATCCTTGACTTTAATGCATAATTGACGCCTTTTACATAAGTAATAATACATGCAATGAAATTTTTACAATTTAACCTATAAGACTTACATAAGAAATGAAATATACTATATTAAATTCTACGAAAATGGTTGCATGAGAGTTATATAGGTTGGTTGTTTATATAAAAATTATTTAAAATATAATGCTGAATGATATAATTAGATATGTAAGAATTAATAATAAATATATTAAATAAATAGTTACCAACTCATTTAATGAACCTATTTCTAAGTTAGGTTACAGAGATAGATTAGACCGATATAAATTGATTATATGTCTAATATAACTATTTAACATTATATATGGGCTCATAAAAAATTTATTGTAGCTGAGTTTTATTAAGAAAATGTGTGATTATTATTATTTTGTAATTATTATAGCACAAATTAAGTCAAGTCTATGTTAAAATATTATTAGATATTAGCTTGTTTATATATTTAGAAAGCTCTTTTCTGAAAATGTATATTCACTAATATATTTAAATCAGTATCAATCATATATCATTTAAAATTAAAAAAAATTAAAATCAATTATATATTATCATCAAATTTTAAAAATAAAAACTCAAAATATACAAACAAACACTATTTTATTCTTATGTTAAATCGTATTTATATAATATTTATTAATTAGTCACGTTTTATTGTTTTTCACCTTCAGTTGCATAATTAACTGAAATTTGATATAAGGCTAATTTTTTTTTTCACGAGTAATGATATATTTAGAATGAATTTTAACAACAAACACCTCATAATTAGTTGAAAAATTATATCGAAGAAATAAAAATAAAAATAAAAAATTTACATTACCTACTATAGTAATTATTTCCTTAACAAAATTTTGCAAGTCAGAGATTGTACAGAACTGGTCAGGAACGTAGATTTTTTTTTTTTTTTTTTTCGGGTTCCATTCTTCTCGTCAAGCCTTCACGGATACCTCCGCTGCACCCTAGCAATTTCCCTTAGCTTTATGTAACGAAGCATGAGTACGTGGACCATGTGCTATTTTTGGCAGCTGATTAGACAGATAGTTGTGACGCTAACTTCCCTGCTACACAAGTGTCCCACGTGTCATGGCTCTACTAAACACGTCACTTCAGGGACGTTAGTACTCCTGCAGGTTGCCACGTATGTACGGCCTTTGGAAATTTTTTTGAATAAAAGAGTTGAAAATGACTACCGGAACGTTCTACCCTGGGGCCCAACCAAGCTTCTTTATGGCAGGTATGTGGACGGTTATGATTAAACCACCTGTTACGTCCTACTAGGCTGGGCCTCAACTTTTCAGCCAGTTTTGACACGTGGCTCCCTATCCAAACTTCAATATGTTGCAGTTTGCGAAATTGACTAGCCAGGAAGAATTGAAGTCGTTTAAAGGCCAAAGACAGCTTCATGATGAACACGTGTCGCGTTCTTAACAGAGATTGGTCGGTGGCGGGCAGTTCGGGTAGACAGGGACAACTGCCCGTAGAGCTGGCTTGCCCTGGAGGTTCTCACTGTAGAAGCATTAGAGAAAACCCAACACGTCGCCCTTTTCTCTTACGTTTCAAAATTTCCTCGCTTCTTTTCTCTTTCTGCGTGTATGACGAGGAGTCTCAAACGATTTTTTCCGATGATCGACGGCGGCGTTAAGAATTTTCCGCCTGTGTGTTTTTACGATTCGTTTCAATGACGGAGGTTTATCAGGGAATGCAAAGTGATGAAAATCAAGATTCTCCGGCGAAATGCAGGGAGCGGAGGCGTCGGAGAATAAAAATGAGGAGATTCGCAGGGAGCTCTGCCGCCAGTTCCAGTACGCCATCCAGCCCTACTCAAAAGGATAGCCGGACTGAGAACTCTGCTTGCGTCATGGAGAACAAGCGTTTACGCACGACGCCAGAGACGAGTAATAGGCCATCGGTAGCAACTTCTTCTTCGGCTTCGTCCGGCGAGAACTGGGAGCCGGCGGCTTCGGAGGTTGCGCCGAGTGAATCTCGAGCGGACGATCCGGTTTACGGGACGATGTCGTTGTCGGGAAGGGCACGTGAGATGGAGGATGCAATTTCGGTATGTACGAGTCTTTGTCGTCCAGATATTAATCAGCGGCGACCTTTGCATTTCTTCGCTGTGTACGATGGTCATGGCGGACCTCATGTAATCGCTAAATTCCCTCTACATTTTCCTTTTAAAACGTCAAATACAACCTCGCTTTATAGCTAGTTGATGAGCCTGAAAATGAGGACAAATAGGTCATTTGACAAAGAAGCCATAAAGCCAGTTATATGCTTTACATTTGTATGCAGGTTGCGGCATTATGCAGGGAGAAAATGCATGTGTACTTACACGACGAGTTAATGCGCGTGAACTTCGCGGCAGAGAGTGAAAGTAAGGATGGTAGCGGCTCAAGAGCAAAGGAGAGTGGGCAAGAAGCAGAGAACGCGGAGAAGTGGGAGGACAGGTGGAGGAGAACGATGGCGAGGAGCTTCCAAAGAATGGACGAGTTGGCAATCACCACGTATGCGTGTGGAGGCGTGGGATACCATAGTGGTGGGTGCCATTCGATGGAGGTGGCCCTAGGTGGGTCCACCGCCGTAGTGGCTGTTTTGACGTCCCAACACATTATTGTTGCCAATTGTGGTGACTCACGCGCCGTCCTATGCCGTGGTGGAAGAGCCATTCCTCTCAGTTGTGATCACAAGGTTAGTTGATTATATTCCTTAATTTGAAAGCAACCATGCTCGCTATGGACGATGACCACGTGTCACGTGTTCTCCTCCTATCAGATTTTCTTTTTCCGCGTGTACGGCAATGTTGTGCTAGCAGTGGGGTTATCAGTCGTAGTTTAAATCCTTACACAAGAATAATTTTATACATCAATATGTATAATTAAATTCGTATATCTATACATCTATATGCAAGGTTGACATGTGCATATTTTTATATTAATTACTTTGATATGAAATTAATCACATAAAAAAATTAAAAAAATTAAAAACATAGGAATACGCCATATAATAATAAAAAAATAATATCAAGTCAATTAAGTTCGTTTAAATATGATGCGTGGTTATGATCATTTGTTGTGGTTTCTCTTGTTAGTACTCTAGGATTTTGTGGTTGTGCTTTTAAGTCATTGACTCGGACTTTTGTCTGGTAAACAGTAAACTCCAGCGGGTTATGCCCTGGAAATGCCATAAGATCTGTAATTTTTTCCTTGGTCCTTCACAACACTCACTTTTTCACTTAAAGGTGTTTTTTTGTATTAATTTTCTGTCTCTAATTGGCCAATAAAAGCAATAATAAGTCTAGTTCTCTTTTCATATTGGTCATTGCAAAGTGGAATTTTTATTAACATAATAACATTTCCTTCCTGTAATTGGGTTATAATTTCGATTAAATGAAAGTTCATGTTAATCACATCAGCACTGTTTCAAAATTTTGTGCAGCCGGACAGACCAGATGAACTTGAACGGATTGAAGCTGCTGGAGGAAGAGTAGTATTTGTTAAAGGAGCGCGAGTTGAAGGCATTCTTGCTATGTCTCGCGCTATAGGTAATTTATTATAAATTTAACCCATTCTTTATGCCTTTAGCCCCCTTTGATTATTTTTTTAATTTATTTTTTCATATAACTCCCGTGTTGAATGAGTCATGAACAACCCCTATCTTCAGAATTTTACTGCATTACATTGCATGTGCTTATCCACTAAAGAAGTCACCTTTCGCACTATTGTAAACCTTTCGTTCTCGGATTGAATTAATGTGATATTATCAGTGTTGAAGGACTTTTTAATCGTTGACAGGCCTATTCATTTGCGACCTGTGTCCGTTTCTGAAACTATGGACTTGTGTATGACATTTATACTACTCTAAGATACTGGTTAAATCAGTCACGATGACTTCATGGTTCTTCTGTTGTACACAACGATCCCTTGGGAAACATCAGAAAGTTTTGTTTGTTTTCTGAAATTCTATTGATCTTTTAGGTTTTATGAATCATAACTTAATTCCATTGTGGATTGTTGGGTTTTCATGGACAACCTAAAACTTTATATTGGTATGATATTGTCCACTTTGGGCCCAAGTCCTCATGGATTTGCTTTTGGATTCTACCTAAAAGGCCTCATACCAATGGAATACTTGTCCACACTTATATGCCCATGATCTTCCTCATGTTTAGCCAATGTGGGACTTTAGTTGCACACCCAATAATTTCCCCCTCAAACAAAGGACCATACTAGTTTGTATTTTTTTTTCTTTTTTCCGAGTCTCTCCTCAAATGATCATTTATTCGTTTGCTTCATCGAGGCCTTTGTATACCTCGAGAGCCATCCGTCTTGCTTCATTCGGGCTGGCTTCCTACCTCGAGAGCTTGCTCTATTTTTGTCCCCAAATAGAGCTCAACCACGGATTCGGGGGCTCACCACCTTTTGTTTTGGTCTGAGAATTTTCATCACATATTCTTCTGGCTAAGTCTGGGTCTAGGTTCTGATACCACTTGTAGGGTTTCCATAGACAACCTAAAATTTCACATTGATATGATATTGTCCACTTTAGGCTCAAGCCCTCATGGATTTGCTTTTGGATTCTACCCAAAAGGCCTCATGCCAATGGAATACTTGTCCACACTTATATGTCCATGATCTTCCCCATATCTAACCAATGTGGGACTTTGGTTGCACACCCAACATAGATTGATCCGCCCCTCTAATAGTAGTCTTTCCACTTCAATAAGTATAATTATCCATTTCACTATTAGCATAATGCAAACTAGTCTAGAGTTCGTGGTACCAAGCAGACTAACGGTAACCAGAGGATTAAAAGCAGGGTAACCGATAATACAATAAGACCTTTTGATATGTTATTCATACTTTGGAAACCAGTAGGGCAAGTCTATTGGAGGTTTCTCATATCTCCTGTTAGACGTTGAATTAACTATTGGTTTTGTATGATTTTGGCATTGGATCGTGTACATGATGCTCTTTGCTTTGTAGAGCGATCTCCAAACCATTATTAGATAATGCTGCTGCACGTGAATTTTGTCAAAAGATTTTGAAGTGGGATGTATATCATTATCATGATTGTATCAGATTGTAAAACTAACAGCTATAGACCAACCTGCTAGTACTGGTTTTCAGCTTTACACAAGAACCAATTTTTTTTTTTTTTTTGCTTAGTTTCCAATGGTGGATATATTAGTGTCACATAAAGGCTCAAATGAAGAAATTAACTTGGATCAATATTCTTTCAATCCAGTATAAGTAATACTTGTTTATATCAGCTTATTTCATTCTTTTTTGTTTTAGCCTAAGCAAGCAAGAACTCCCTTGGTTCATCTTATGGTGTTCTGATTAAGCAGATGACAACTCGGCTTTCTGCAACTGAAGTCAATGAGCCACCTTAAATTTTATGATTTCCATGACATTGGTTAATTATGTGCATCTTGTGGATCGAAGGATAAGGGGATAACGGTGAATGTTGTGGACAAACCATTAGATTGAAAGCCAATAGATGAAAGCAAGGACAATCAATGATCTAAAAAGCACTCACAAATTTTGATGATCCAAAGCTAATTATTTAAAAGGAGAAAAACTTTTAAGAAGTAGAAAAAAGTGGTGCCAAGCACTTGGCTAATGGTTACGTAGATAGAAACTAGTGCAAGATTTGATGCCTAAGATTTATTATTTTTCATTGCATTGATAACTATTTGTATTAAATTTATGGTTCTTCCCCACAGGCTTGCTTTTGCTTTGCCTTATGGTCAACTGCGAAGAAGAAATATCATATAATATTTGCAATAACACGGATATGCTGTTTTACTCAAATTGTGAAAAAAATTGCTGCAAATTTAGAAGGTTTATTGAAATTTCCCTGCCAAACTGGAAGGGAATGAATTTTATTGTTCTTAAATTAGGAATTTGGACACAGGTCGTTTGACTTCTGCATCATGGTCAATTTGGATGTAATTTATAATATAAATTTTCTTTTGAACACCACCCCCCCATGGTATGACTCTCAGTTTGCAATCGAGAGGCCAAGATGTTCAAATCCTTCTTGGAACCAACTATTAATTTGATTATGTTTTGAGAGGCTTCGTGGTTATAGTACTGGACAATAGGTCTAAGTTTGAAACCCAATAAATGCAAAGAGATTATTTGTTGTAAAACATGAAATTTTATTTGGAGTCATCTCTATTGACTGTTGGTCGTAGTGCAGCAGAGGAATAATTACAAATATGGTTCTAAATCTTCTAATTTCAGTAAAGGTTTTCTACTATCTGACTTTTCTGTTTTCGGCTTTTTGTTTGAATATTTCTGTCTTGGTCCTTTTCAAGTTCTTCTCGTCTTCATTATTATTTTGAACGTTAGAATGTCAAATCCTTTGAAGCCTAGTTACGTAATTAATAATGACTGCACTTGGTATGATTATTTGTGTTTCTTCTAAAGTTAACATGCATGATCTTTTTAGTTTCTGAGCTAAGTGAATGTTGCATCGAGATTAATATTATTTCTAATTTTTCACATAAATGTAGATTTATTTCACAAAAACCCCTCTAGTTGTGAGCCAATTCAGTGCAATGAGAAGCAAAACGGATATTGTATTAGTTTTCATTAGGAATGTGCCTATTTGTGTGTCAAGCAGGTAAATTCATGCAGCTGCCAAGCTGAGTGCTGAATTTTAACGACATCATGCAGTATAACGATGTACGCCATTTGACTTGATTTGCAATATGATATTATTCCTTGTTCTCTTCGAGAAATTTGGTATATCAAACATTGCCATGGTCAATAGTCGCTGAATAATCAAATAAGGATCCAATATTGACATCTTAGCACATCTTTAGATGTTTAGATTTCAGAAGATTTTGAAATTTTTTGTTTTTATTATGTTGAATGCTTTCTTGTACATATGTTGGCCATAGCTGTGGGCTTGAAGTAGCATATATAATGCATCTGTCAACATGAACATGTAGCATATTATTTAATATCTTAGAAAGAAAGAAAGAATAAAGAACTACACCTATTGAGATACTATAGAAACTCCATAAAATGATATTTTTCAATTTGTTTTAAAAAATTTGCCAAGTGCTTTATGTTCTGATAAATTCATAAGTAAATTCTCGTTCTTTATTTTATTATTTTTTTTTTTTCTGCCCCTTTCCTTGTGTCAGACAAGAAAACTTATTCCATCTCTTTTGTGGAAGTTTTACTTAATGCACTTTGACTTTAAGAATATAAAAATTGACTTTAAGAGGATAAAAACAAATTCAAGTATGCCGGTAGGCTTCCACTGTTACGTTGATTTCATTGAAAACATTCATATTGCAAAAAGTGATTTGTGTAGATTTACAATATCCCTTATCATCAATTCGTTATTTCATCATATGGTGAGTGGTTTTATATATTCTTCCTCAAGATAAAATTGAGAAATTACGTGCTTTAGTTTACATTCCAATCAATGGTGGTGTAAATTCTCATGGATTTTTTTGCCTTAAACAGGGGACAAGTATCTTAAACCGATTGTGACATCGGATCCTGAGATAACCTTTACGAAAAGGGAAGCGGAAGATGAATGCTTAATCCTTGCAAGCGATGGCTTGTGGGATGTTCTGTCAAGTGACTTGGCCTGTGAGGTAGCCTGTGAGTGTCTTAGAGAAGGAAATCGTGGGCCTGTTGGAGCTGTAGACCGCAATGCTCAGCCTCGGTTAGAAGATGAAGAGGCTGAAACATTGTATCCATCCAGAAGTGCGTTGGCTGCTGCACTGCTAACTCGCCTTGCTTTGGGCCGGAAAAGCTCTGATAACATCAGTGTCATAGTTGTTGATCTTAAGAGGAGCTCGGGAAATAAGTAGAATATAGGGAACCTAATGTTGATATGAGCATTGTACAGGTCTCATGATGACAGAACATGCACAGATACTTCATTGGGAAATAATATTTTTAGTTTAGGAGAAAGATGAAAGCATTAAACTGGTTGTTATTGTGTGCTAGGCTCCGCTGTTGGGGTGCTGGCCATCTTATGGTTTAATGAGCAAATCGTTCGCGCACCAGCTGATTATTTTCTAATGTATTCTCTTTATGGGTGATGAACGTGCCGCTTAATATTATTTGTAAGATTAGGTCTCTGTGTTTTGAAAATTAGATCTGAGATATGCAATTTAGAGTTTTTAACGCAATTAATACAGGCTACATACAAGCGTGTAGATTCAATGAGGGCTTTGTAAGTGTGCCTTTGTAGATTTAACTTTGTATTAAATTCTCAGGTTCAGATTTTGAGCTTGTAGTTAGATCAAAATTAGAAAATGGATTATACATAACTATATATATAGACTGAATAAATAGAAGTAGAGATGTTATTTGCTTAGAAATTAAATTTAGCCCTGCATCTGTTATATGTGCAGCTGGCTAGTTAGGGTGCACCAGGTCGGTGTGCATGAGATTCACATATTTCCTGAGTATTCTGCTGCATATAGAGTGGAGATTTTCTTCCCTTGCTCAGAGGGCATTTGTTTGGACTTGGCACCTAGCTAAAAGAGCCTTTTTTTTTATGTTAGAAGTACTTTTAATTTTATTTTGTTTCATTTGATTACCACTTAAAAAAATCTTATGGAGAATTAAAAAATATACTTTATATCTCTTGGAAGAAGCTTGAAATTAAGGCTTTTGAGAAAATTCATTTTTAAGCTTTTTTTTTTAGTTTTGAAATATCAATAATATCCTCATTTTACTTTAAATATTTTACTTATTCATTCCTTATAACAAAATTCTATTTTGATAATTTAATTATAATAAGTGCTTTTATATATATCTCAGCAAACAATGAAAACTTTTTCATTAAAACTTTATAAGCTTTATTCCAAAAAAATCTACTCCAATAAACTCTATTTAAAAAAGACGAAACAAACATGCTTTTTAATATTTTTTCTATAAAATAGAATCATTGATTAAGGATAAATAGTTAATTATCTATAAGTTATTAGAGATCAAGAAATTATCACAAACTACCCCTAAGACTTGCTAAGTCATTATAGAAAAACAAGGTTAGGCACTTTAAATCAAAAACTTTCCCAACGTTCCAAGAGTGCATCAAAAGCTCCCCCAATTGATGGAATTCGTTCCTCGTAGATAAACTCAAAGGTTAAAGTTGGAACTTCATAATATTGTCACTATTCATCATCTTCTTTCCTAAATAAAGTTTGCATTTTTTCTTATTTTCCCATACACACTTTTTATTTAATTAATTATAATTAGTTAATTAATTAATTTTAGAGTTATAATCAATCAGAATTAAAATGATTCCGTAAACATAGAGATAGACACCATGAAAGCCATCCAAAACTCAAGTTAATCAAAACTTCTCCTTTTTCTGGCCCTTACTCTCTCGCTCCCTGCTTTTAGTCTTAGTCTTAAAACTTCTCCCTAATTTAATTTCCTTTTAACCCCTTGCTATTTCTCTCTCTCCTTACTTTCAGTCTCAGTCCGTTCATGAATTCTATTCTTCAATGGCTCCTCTTGAGGTCCAGCAAAAGATGACTTGCAGAACCAAGAAGAAGTTGGGTGTTGATGAAAAGTCTCGTAAAGGGGACTTCAAGAAGAGAAAAACAACTCTTAAGAACAAAGCGCGTCAGTTGCAGACATTGTGTCAAGGTTTATGTGGTCTGTGTTGGGGAGGTGGCAACATGGCCGGACAACAAAACTCAAGTTGAAAGTAAAATCAATAAATACAATAGAGGATTACTTGGTGGGAAATTAGTAGAACCCAAAGAAAAGCAGAATCTTGATCTCTCAAGTTTTGTTCCAAGTACAAGCAGAAACTTGAAGAAAAATTGAACCGGATGGTGGTCCTTTGTTGGTTCCTATCCAATGCAAGGTTGCTAGCTAGAGGATTAAGAGATTTTGGGTGCTTGATGCTTGGCTTGGTTGATGCTTGACTCGTTACAAAAGAATGCTCCTATTTTGGCGGTCAAAGGCCGTCAAATAAATATATAATGGATAGTTAATAAAATGATACTAATGACTGGTCAATCAAAATATTAAATATATTCACAATCATACTTCTTGCGTGTATAAGTGTCAAGTGTAAGGATATAATACCGTAGAAAAAATGTCATATTTATCACTTTTATTGTTTGATAGGTTATAACAGTTATTTTTTTGAATTGAAATATACTTAGCACTTTTTGTCCGATAAATATAGTTTTACAACGGTAATTTTTTTTTTAATTTTGTAATATTTGACGTTTTTTGAATGATAAATATGGTTTTGTAACAGTAATAATTTTTTGAACTTGACGATATTCGTCACTTTCTGAATGATAAGTATGAATTTTTTGTCACTTACCGGATATTTATTTGGCCTTTTTTGGCTGCCTAGTATTGTTGAAAAAAACTAAAAATATTTAATACTTGGCCGGTGCTCTTCCGCCAATATTATATATATATATATACATATATATATATATATATATATATATATATATATATATTGCATATGCTGTATATATTTGTAAAAACAAATATCTGAAATTTTTTGAAGGTTACGTGCAGTTCATTGAAAATCAACTCCCAAAACGTATAAATCAACAAACAAATGAATCAAATGTATAAAATCATTTCCCTAGTGATGCTATGTCAATGCCAAAACACATATACTTGCAAAACCAAACATAAAACATAACCAATTGCCCGCAATATCATACTCCTGCTGTCCTGCAACACATTTGCAGCATTTTACCAACTTCACCAACTGCTTCATAATATAATCTATGCCTTCATCCATCTACAAAATCAAATGATGCTCTCAAATCAAAATATTCAAATTAAGCACCACATGAACTACAACATTCAAAGCACTTCACTAACATCCAAGTCATTAGATAAAGCAACTAAAACAACACTTCATCAACAATAGTCTGAACTCCACACATACAAGAGAGGTGTCTACCCTTTAGTAATATTGGCTCTTTCCTACCAAGTGTCTAGATTATAGCTTCCAGGAGTTCAATTTCATTATAACGCCTAGAGATTTCTTCTTGCTTTGCACGTAACTTTGTGCAGTTCAAAAAACTCTGCAATCAAGGGTACAATATGTTAGATAAAATTTTCATGCTATTGATATGCAGCACTTTCATTTTCACAGTTAATAGACATGAATGACTGCATAACATTGAAAAGTACATATAAGGATGTTTCGATAAGCAGAGGCAAAATTGCTCCAATATGTTCTTCTAAGCGTTTTCCAAATGTGAGCAACAAGACAACATATTCTTGTAAATCTAACTCCACAAGATTGCTATGAGCTATTGTTAAAGGTTGTCCAAGTGAACTTAAGATATGGTGAAGTATGGGCATCGTTAAAGATTCAGAATGGTCTTCTTGTTTATTAGGTCTCTATCTTCATATTCAAGAGTGGAGTTTTGGCTTCAGACAAAAATGAAGAATAAACAAAAATCTTTTGAGGGCTTGCACTTTATAGTGCCCTCCAATTTGGGTTTTGTGGGAACAAAAGATCAAACGATAATGAGACAACTTACAATGTATCAAATTAAAAAGAGCCGGATGAAATAAACATCTAAACTGAAATCAGTTGAGAGAAAGAGTTACAGGCTAGCAGTGGCAGTGAGTTGAATCAAATTCGACATAGAAATACAGTTACTGCCAATGCTTTGAAGACGAAGGAATTGGAATTAACAAAATAACAAAATGATATCGTTTGATTACACCTTCAACATTTAGAATCAGTTATACACTCATTGGTGTCAGTGTTAAATTAGACCAACTTCTTACTTCAAAGGTTAGTTGCTAGTGCTAGGGGCTGAAGCACCGAATTTGTCTCAACATGTTTATTTTAGATTTAAGTTAGCATATGAATGTTATCTTGGGGGCAGGTGCCACTTCTTATTTGGTAAATCCTGTCACATTAAAATTAAAAAAAAAAAAGATTGCAAATTATTTAGAAGTTTCTTTGGAGGAAAAAAAAAGCTATACACCTAATTACTATTTTTTTATATCATGTTTTCAATAGCATTTTTTCTTCAAAATCTGTTTCCAAAAAGTGTTAAGAAACACAGTCCTGAATCTTGGAAACATGAAATTCAATTTTTCATTTTTAATGAAAGAATTTGTGAAGTGATTATGAACAGAGCCCCAAGGATGTTTTGTTATTTCATTCTGAACAGGTTTTGGTCTTGGCAGTAGCATCATTCTTCTCTAATCAAGCCATAGATACAACATCAAAATTTTCCTGTGTAAAACAACTCAATTCCATTTGCTAGAAGCTCTACCAAGGACATTGTCAGATATTCTTTTTAGGACAATGAATGAATTCTACTTTGATTTGAATGTCATTCATCCAAGCACATACAACTGCATACCTCTTGTTCAATAATTTATCTGAAAGTTATGACTCCAATTTTTGATTATCCAAATTACATGGTATAAACAGAATAAGATTTCATTCATCCACATTTACCTGGATTAGTAAGTTGATAAGCCTTTGCATGTTATTACTTTGACATGTTATAAGGCGTAAGCTGAATAAACAATAATATATTCGATAACTTTGAACAATAATGCTATATTTCTTCCCTAGTCTTTGATCAAGATCTATCTTTGTAAAAGCATAAGAACATAAAGACTTCACGTACTTGTGGTGTTCTCAAGCTCTCTTGTAATGCCTTGTGCACGTAATTCAGCAGCTTTTTGTGCTGCCTCAGCTTGTCGTTTTTCTGAACAAGCATGAGCAGCAGCTGTAATGGTAGCATCTAGCTCTCTTTCGAGGGTCTCTGCTATTTGTTAAAGCACCTATATGCATAACTAGGTGGAATAAGTATCCTGTTATTGTAATATTATTTTAGCAGAAAAAAGAGTTAGAAATTGATAGGACTAGGATTGCTCTTCAACAATCACACATAGAACACAAATGAAAACAATATAGAAATAGAGTAGAGACAGTAAAATAAGTAGAAATTCTTAGAAAATATCCTGCATAAACTTGGATAGCTAGCAGACTGTTTAAGAGGTCTGCCAGCTCTCCCTAGAGACAGAATCTCCACAATTCTTTAAAAATATGAATATTCTTTTCTTTCTCTTTCTATTTCCCCTTATTCTGTAAATAACTAAGAACATGTTCCTAGGAAAGAATAACTAATTTTCACTACCAAAAGCATAACAGAAAAATAAAGAGTAGAAAATGACAATCTCCATTTTGCCCCTCATTTCTTTTATCCAATTGGCGCCTAGCATAGGTGAACCGAATTGGAGGCCTATCAGAAATGCAGTGCAGGCTGCAAAAGCAAAGTTTATGTCAAGCCCTAACATCTCTTATTTAGAGATTTTAGGGTGTGATTGAATAAGAATTTAATACCAATTACATCATCAATATCTCATAAATTTATATTCATATACATCATAAGAGTTCATTACAACTTATGACTATTTATTCAAAATTAATTTTACATACACTGGTGACAAAATCAATACATCAGTTAATAGTCACCAAGCAAAATCTCTCATTACATACTAGGGAATCAAGACAGTCCCCAAAATTATATGCATACTGACTCCAGACTCCTAAGAAAGCTCTAGGACATCTCTAGGATAAACATCCTTCTGTGTACCTGTGGAGGGAGGGGGGTGAGCCTAAAGCCCAGTAGGAAAGTTCTAACATTATACGAAATTATTCACATTCCACAAACATTCAATCACAGGAGTAGGCATCTAATACTAATATATCAAACTGTTATGTTCGTTCACACATGAAATTTCTGTTCGTGTTCCCCTTGGATCCGTGTACAAAACGGCCCATCCAAGGTCCAACACATCATATCGAAATATTCTATTCCCCTTAGGTCAGTATACAGAATGGTCCACCCAAGGTCCAACACATCATATCGAAACATTCGTGTTCCCCTTAGGTCCGTATACAGAACGGTCCACCCAAGGTCCAACACCTCATATCATTATATCCGTGTTCCCCTTAGGTCCGTATACAAAACGGTCCACCCAAGGTCCAACACATCACATCAACATATCCGTGTTCCCCTTAGATCCGTATACAAAACGGTCCACCCAAGGTCCAACACATCACATCAACATATCCGTGTTCCCCTTAGGTCCGTATACAGAACGGTTCACCCAAGGTCCAACACATCACATCATCCTTTTATCAGCATTCTCCTTGGATCCGTATACAAAACGGCCCATCCAAGGTCCAATGCATACATTAATAGCCTTACAATATCATTACTATGATAAATCTTAAGAAAATATGATTTTTATGCAAGATCCAGGACTTTTTGGGAAGTATACAGTCAATTTGAGGTGTTTTTAAAATTTTGCTCGACACTCGATACTATTCACTCGACACTGTTTCTCGATACTGTTCACTCGAAATACTGTTCATTCGAGAACACTGTTCACTCGACACTGTTTCTTGACACTGTTCACTGTCGAGCAAAACACCAGAACCGAATTCCACAATTTGTTCAAAACGTCCCATTTCCAGAATTCAACTCCCAACTTCAAAAATTCACCAAAAATCCGTTTTAACTCCAAATTCAACGAAATCAACGGCTAATTAAAGTTTAATACGTCTATTTTCCAAAACAAATGAGAAATCATACAATTCTCAATCCAGAAAAACGCATCAACTCAATCAACACCAGACAGTCACATAAACTGCACTTCTCACAAAATCATCTCTACTCCACTTCAACAACACTCCAATTCACACATAATTCTTCATGCAATCACAACAAACAACTTGCAATAAGTAACTTCACTCATATTTCATCATCCAAGCAACCAAGAAATCAAGTCAAAACATGATACATACATAACAACAAAATCAATTCAACAACAAAACACATAATTTACATTTGAGACTCTACAGTTTACATTTAAGGAATTTTAATATCCTCAAAGAAAAAGTTCTCTGCCCCGAAAATTTACTTTCTTTCATTTCTTTTCCTGCAAAGTTTAAATCTATTTTATCAACATCAAATGCTACTTTTTTTTGGGTAACAAAGTGTATGAATTATGAAGATAGTTTGCACTGCTTGGTGGATTTTAATAACTCAGATAAATAGGAACTCCATTCAGTATAACATAAAATGTGCAAAGGCTTGATACATTTAAATAATTCTCAATAGGACATTAAAGATATATACTTTGTTATTCCAGACATTGTTACCAAGCTATTGCCAAAATGCAGAGCAGCACTGATACCCCAGTTAGTAATTAATTTACAAATACTGGATATCCTGAAATTTTTAGAATGAATTAGGATGTGGCAAAGAGAGATGTTTGCCCATCTGTCTTCTTCTCAAGAGCATTTAAACATCAAATATTCGCAATTCATAATATCGGATGGAGCAGTAACAAATTGATATCTTTGCGATTCAAAATGTGAGTATCATTACCATTTCCTACAAACATGTATCTTCTTATTTATGGCGATTTCAAGGCTCTTAAGACATAAATAAGAAATAATTCCAACTTTAACAACATATAGGCTATGTTAAGTTATATAAAGAAATTCACCAACACTATCCTCAAAGCAACCAGTTTAATCAGCTAAAGAAATGATAGATAACATGCATTACAATAAACAGCTCCAGCACATATATATATATAAACTTAAGAAATTAAAACTTTATCAGCTTAAAACAGTCTTCAACTAGATTTAGAAATAATACATATCATATGAACATAGTTGTCATCTATAGCATCCAAGCAATTAAATGGACATTTAATTAATGCAGAGCAAAGACATACCTGGAACCTAGAAACTCAAGTAGCTACAAATCCTTCAAATGAATCTACTGCTTGTTATAAATCATGATCTTCTCTATTGCTCATTCAAATATATCTACTTTCAAAGCATATAAAGACATAGTGATTTAACAAAAACTTTGAAACACCAAAATGAATGATCAAACAAATCTATTAGTAATAAACCATGGTTAGTAAAAAGCCATATTCAACTTTACTAATATATACATAAGGAAAGGACTCCAAAAACTTTACAATAATACTTTCTAGATTCATTCACAAAAAAGCCCTAAAAGATTGATCATGCTTAAATGGTTCCTATCCATCTACTTCCAAATTGCTCTTTTCATCATGTAATCATGGCTCCACAAAAATCAACAGATCCATCAGTATCTATATCTTCAAAATAACATTCAAATTTGTTAGTCTTCCATCTGTAACAATAAAAATATAATATAAATTAGAACCAAAGATGCATCAAAAGTTACCGGGATCCATCACTTGAGTCCTTCAATTCCCTACTTAGGTTCTTTTTTTTTTTTTTTTAAGTGATGCATCACTTGAGTCCTTTATAAAAACAACTTAAACGTTCAGTTACTGTATATTATATAACAATAATACAAACAATGTTAAATTAACTTAGATCATTATGATCAATTGTTTACCTCAGACCATATAACAAGTAGATGCGCTCGCCATAGCACATGGCAACCACATGCCTCATATAAAATGACTATGCCATCACTTTTCTGCTGAATGGGTAGAAGAGTACATTGATCATAGGCTTGATCAAGTGACATAATTATATTTGGAGTCGAATCTTTCAAAATGGTTCCAGTGCCCACAGTGATTCCACTCTCTTCAATTTTCAAATCACAGTATTTCCCCTAAGTCATAACATTAAATTACATATCAACATTGTATTTATACTCAAACAGTAATGACACACATTTTTAGATAATATAAGGAAATAAAACACTGCATAGGGATGACAAACCAACCCCGCCGAGGCCAGAGACCTGGAAAACCCAGGGCCGAAGAATTACCTGAAAAACCGAGGTAATTGGGCAGGGCTGAGGTAGGAATTTTCTGCCCGACCCTGGCCGAGGTGGAGGTGCCAGGGCCGAGGACCCGGGATTGAACACGGGGTATACAATTGAAATTAAAAATCATATCAATTTAATCCATTAATTTTCAATTTTTAAATATAACCCCTTAAGCCCATAAGCTATTTTACTAAAATAACTTCTAAAAAGTCCAACAAGTTTGACCCAAGCCCAAGCCCAACCTCAGCCTACCTTTTTTCTTAAAAAATTAAATAATTTTTAAAAGAATGCAAGATTCAAACCCGTTCCCTCAACAAACAAGGCTAAGACAAGCTACCACTGGGCTACAACCTACTTTGCAATTAAAAAAGCAACATAGAAAACCTTTGTGTTTATTCTTTTTTTAAATTAAAAGAGTTCTAAAGATTTGCACTATACGGGATTCGAACCCGAGTTCCCATTTTAAACAATAAAGCTATGGGCTACTGGGCTATGACCCACTTTGCTTGTAAAATCCATGCAATATATATATATAAACAAAATAAAAAAGAATCAGAATTTAAAAAAATTATACAATTCGGGTTTTAATCCCGGGTTATTGAAAAACCCGGCTCCGCCTGGGGTACCTCAGCCTTAGGCCCGAAAAAAAAATTCCGGGGAATTTCCCAGGACCGTGGCTTGGAATTGAAGGCCGGGGTCGGGGCCGGAGACCATCAACCCCGGCCCCGACCCCGACCTCGGGTTTTGCCATCCCTACACTGCACCAGTGGTACCTCTCTATTTCTGGAAGCAATTTCTGGTTTTTGAGGTTCCTCGCTGTCGCTGTTTGACAAATTTTCTAATTCTAATTGCTTCCCAACTTTGGAAGTGCTACACTTTCTTGACAACTCAACCTCATCTTCTTTTAATATACCCGAAGTTGGGGTCTTTTTAAAATCATCTAAAGCTTTAATATCTGTTTCCTTCTCCACTTGTTGTGTGTTACTTGAGCCAGCTGACTTAACAGTTGCAACTTCACGCCATGAACACTTTTAATATATGAAGTTGTTGTGACAAATCTCCCAACCCCTCTCACCCGACCCCTATGCTCCGGTTTGCCCAATGCTTGAGTGAGTATATCGTTCCCTGATGATATGTTTGTCACAATTGACTGAGGCTGCCCCTTCAACTCTTCCTACAACAATCAATCCATGTATTAAATTAGGAAATAACTAATACACCATTATTTAGAGTAAGTAGTAAAGAAGAATGAATCATGAAAATCTTAGCAAAATCATATACTACATATATATGACTTTGCTGTATATGGCTTCATATAACTACATATATTTGATTATGAGAAATCAAATCTTCCACAGTTTTAAAAATTAGCATCTACTTAATAAACTCTTTATTGCATATGATCAACAAGCAAATACTGATAACCAGGTCAAGCGTGCAAGGTCATAAATAATAAAATATAATGTACTAGAATACCAATGACTCTGCACATGTGCACAATTAGAATACAGTGTAGACTACTTACAATCTTCTCAATTACAAGAACAACGTTGGGATGGTAATCCCCATCCTTCGTTTTTTGACCCCTTTTCCATAGGTCACATCGATCAATAGCTGAATCCCAATCTTTGAACTCTGCTCGCTGAAGTAAAATATTTTAACCATTAACTGAACATGAAGACTAAAGTGTAATGGGTTTCAAACAACTTAAAACAACATTATCATCAATCCGAATATTCATTACCATCTCCCTTTCGATGTTTGCATATCGTGACCTGCCTGTACAATGATGTGCTTCTTCTCATAACGTCTTTCCCGTTGTTGTTCACTGAATTCCTTCATAAAACATTATAACATAACCCCAAATTTAGGATATGCAACAAAAACTAATGTCATTGCAACTATAAACAGAAAACTTTAATGACATAGACAGAATAGTATATCAATCCAATATGGGTATGAATGAAAGCTTAAACAAGCTTCGAACATATTATTTACAAATAAGTTATCAAAAGTCAAGGGTAAGCAAGCACGTGCTAATCAATTGAAATACAATTGTCAGAAATACCCTAATAGTTTCAGTCATTATGACGTGCCAGAAAATACGAACTGTCAACATCTTTCACTATTACCTATGCCAAATTTTAATTTCATTCTTTCCACTTCCACCAACTTTAAGAAACTACTCTTAATCTCTTTCTAAATGTTATACTGGAATTAAATCGGTTAGTCGGGACATTTTACAGTTGTTCTTTTAATGCCAAACAAGAAAAAATACGATGAGAAAAAGGTATTTCACTTAAGTTCATTTCACATTTGTGGAACTTGCAAGTACAAATTTGACTCTACGGCCCCAAATTGACAATATAATCATAGCAACAAAAAGAAGAAAAGAGAATATTCAAAATAAAAGTAACACAGGACAATAAAACTTCATATCATCATGGAACATGTAAACTCGCAAATTCAATTACTAACACAATAATTATGAACACAATCCAAAAATTGACAACATTAAGCACCAATTACTCTTTTATAAAATTCACCTGCAAGTCACAAATATTTGATGCATTTTTTATCAATCTCAATTTATGCAGAATTAAATCAACAATTCCAAACAACTAATAACCTATAACAGTGCAATCATATTCTGTGATGCACACAACTATACTGAAAGGGCATATTAATGATTACTATTTTTGCAAATTTAATATGAGCAAGTAGGTTAATTAATCAAAAGAAACCTGAAATGTTTATGGAATCAACAACAGATTTCGCATTCAATCAGTTAATAAAGAAATTACCCCAAATTTATCTCTCAAACAACTTTCAACAAATCTTTCTCAGTCCTCCTGTTTAATGATATTCTTTTACAACGGTGGAGGATGTCGCAACTTCTTGGGATCATCCTTGTACGCAAGATAAATTTTGTGGTCAACCTTGTCTTAAAAGAGTGTCATGCTTTGCCAGCTCTCTTCATATATGGCATTTACATCAAACTTTTGCTGCAAGGAAATTAAATGGAACATATAAACTAATAAACAACTGGACCTCACCTGAATAAAGCTAATAAAAAAAGTTAAAGAATTAGACATAATGCATTTATATATGTTTCACAATATCATATTACAGATAATGCATTTACCTACTGCACAATATCAGTGCCTTGTCAACCTGAAACATGTTTAAATAACGCCAGTCATTCAATTTAGAACACCATCGTACAAATAAACGCAAAGAGCAACCAATCTTGCTCTAATAGAATAGTTTTTTTCTTATCAATTTGCCTTAGAAATTAAAAAATGCAAAATCTTAGGCATATATGTTGGGCTAATGGTTCTTTGCTTTTGCTTCAACCTTCAAAGGAAACTACATACTGTGGATCTATTTGGAGAATTGTTTGCAGAAGAAACAGATAGTTAGACATATATCCAACCTAAAATGACAAGCGAATCATGAACAATCATACACCTTATGCTTTAGGGCACAATGGAATTCAGCAAATTGTAAGATAAAAGGTATGTAACTTGCTTGTAGTCAATCAAAAATTTGTCAAACTCCCTACACTCAGCGAAAATACCAAACAACTTTTGGGTGAACATTATAGCTTATATATAAATTTTATTTGCAAGATCATTATCCACAATTTGTCATACAAACAAATGCATAAAACAAAATATCAATTTGTAATGCCTGCTAATTGAACTAGTTTAACAGAAAGAGGAAGCTAATATTAATGTCAAACATTTTAATGCTAGTCAAACCTTGTTAAAGTTTCCAAGTTCCTCACTGCACTCCAAATCATCCTCTGCCAACCAGTTCTTCAATAAAATTCTTTGTGTTTTGGGTCACAACAGGACGAGATAGCTCCAATGACTCAAATGAACTGACTTTTTCGTGGGCAAAAAGTGTCCAAAATTACTGAAACAGGAGAAAAATTAAATCATAAAATATGCTTAGATAAATACCACCCTATAGCAATCATACATGGTTATTTGTTATAACAAATACTTGTACAAAAAAACTATAAACAACTATAAAAAAAAAAAGAATCAGTAATAATTCTTTTTCTATAGACAGCAACAGCAGTCTCTAAATCACACTAAATAGAATTTTGCATTAATGTTGCACTCAATAGAGAATTTTCTACCAAGCACTTATCAATTAGAGGAAAAGAAAAGCACTTAAATGTAGTTTTAAAATTAAAGTTCATAGGTGCATTTCAAAAAACCCTTGAAAGTGATATTGTTAAAAAGCACTTGTACTCGTAAAAGCATTTCTTATAAATCCACCTCACGAAATGACAAAAAACCTTTTTAACTACTTTTGTAAATATCATTTTCAAATTTTCCAAAGCACTCTCAAATCCAAACACAACATTACACATCTGGGTTTCAATTCTCTACAATTTTTGTGCAATTGCTACTTTAAAACAAAAAATTGATTATACAACTACCAAAGCCACAAACTTAAACTCCAAATAAAACAACAAAATGAAAAAAATCATGCTTAATCCATACAGTAGCCACAGATTGTAGTTGTAATTACAAATTTCAATAGAGACTCATAAAGAAAATCTGAATACGAACTACTATATGAGAGGAAAACCAACCATTAAAGCATTAAGGATAGAGATAAAAATAAATTAAAGCTTATGTTATGTAAAATATTTCTCAATATATTGAATGATTGCTAATTACTTAACAAGATTAAATTATGAGTTTCTTTCGGGCTAGCTATACTTCCAACTTTCTGTTGAGAAAATGCTATCATGCATGGTATTAGCCCTATACTTAATTCTAGTAGTATATGACAGCTTAGTTACAGATCTTTTGATTTTTAAATATTTGATTTGTTGTTAGTTTAGGATATGACAACCTGAGGTTGAGTAAATTAATTAAGAAGAAAATTGGATAAACTGTCAACTTCTTATGATATGATCGAAGTAATAGAGGTGTTTTGTTAGCAATCATGGCCAATTTGTGGGAATGGATTAATTAGACAGCAAGAATTAATAATATAAAATAAATCACAAATATCACAACTAAATATTTATTCAATTCAATTTGACTAATCAATTAATTTAAGTCAATTTAACCAATAAATTACATAATTTAATCTAATTAGTTAATTCAAAACAATTTAATCAAGAAATTAAATTTGCATCTTTTCAGTTAAGTTTCACAAAATTGTGGGTATCAAAGATAACAATGAGAAGATAGTAAAACGGAAATAAAACGTTTATAAAAAAAGAAAAGCATTTTTCAGCTGGAACATCTTTTAATCAATTAATTAATGCTTGAAAAAAAAAGATTGATTACCTTAAAACTGAAACAAAACGACATTTGTTGTGCCAGTTACAGAGTGGTACATCCTTCTAGAAGTTATAAAAAAACTCGTGGTTCACGTGGAGGGGCCACAAATGAAACTGCAAAAAAAAAAAGTAATTATCATCATTCTAGATCCAACTATAAATTTTGTATATTATATAGCTTGTTGTTAACAAATAACCATAACTATTACACCAAGGGTAGGAGCATTTGTATAGGCACATTGAAAACTAATTATAAACTAATGAATTCGCTTATACAGCTCATTGAAGTGGATTAATTACTTTGTTTTCATAACATATTTACCATTAAATAACAAAAATGGAGTAGTTACTAAAAGAAGTTATCTAACTTGCCATTTGGTAGAAACAAAAAAAAAAAAAAAAAAAAAACACAAACACACACACACACACACACACATGTACAAAATCAAGTAGGAAGAGAAGGTGATTATATAACTACTCTTTTATGAAGTCACGGTTGGAAAGTTTGGTATAATAAAAATTTAAACACCAATGAGCAGTTATCAGTAAGTAGGATAATAGCAAAGCATATTTGGATATCATAGCTAGAAACAATTAAATGACTTCAATTTCTATTGTGCACTAAGACAAACTACAAAATCAATTAACATAGTGGAACTGAGACCATTATACAATCATAACAAAGGGATAATATTTTAATCAAGCCATATAGTAATGATGCATCTAAGATCATCTCATAAACCTGGAACTTAACTCAAATACCCATGCCATTAAACTGAAGCTAGCTAATAATCACTTAACAACTTAAGTAAATTAAAGATTTTTTTTTTGAACTCATAATTGAATTGGAAATCACAAGAGCTAACTAAGAAACAAATCAATTTAAAAAAAAAAAATAGTTGTCAAAACTTAAAAGTGTTAACATACAAAGATAATAGAACTCAAAGGGGAAGAAAATATTTTAAACTTGGAAAACGGACTTCATTTTTAGGCAATTTTGTTTGATAGAATGGAGGTAAAGAATCCTTGAGGAAACAAGAAAGTATAAATGTAGCCAAGAAAATACCAATGGCTGTTCGAGTGTCATGAATTGATTTTGCATGGTCCATTGTTACATTCCATCTAGCTCATAGGAGCTTTAATGCAAATTAAGGCAAGAGAAAGGATGATTTTTCTCCTTGCAATATGACAGAGCAAATCAAAAAGTGAGTCAAGAATTAAACAAGATAAAAAATAAAACAATTGCTTATATTGAAAAAGTGAAATCATGTCATTTTGTCCGGATAGAATTTATTCAAATAAAAATTCTACCATGGCTAGTCGATCAAGGGCCAAGGAGTCAAAAGAAAAAACAAATATAAAGATATAAAAATATCATTCATGCTTTAGAAACTACAAGTAGTCACATGCATATACATCAATTAATTTGTTGTCTAATCAAGTAAATATTTTTATATAACATCTCATCCAATCAACTCACCAAACTGCTCTTATTTGCACTCAACTATAACCATGAAAAATCCTTTCAATACTTTGCAGCCATGGAGTCCACGATATTGCAACAACCAGCAAAGACAGATTTTTGGGTTGTAAATTTTGAAAAAAAAAAAACCAATGAGTTTGCCGAGGATTACTTAGGATTTGATTGTTTGCTTGTTAAGAAAAGAGAACCCCTATTTCGAACCTGGGTTTCTTGAAGAAGGTAGATTTGTTAAGGATTTATTTGGAGAATCAAAGACCCAAAAAATTTATATCAAAGACCCACAGTGAAATGAAACAAACACCCCAAAAAGATTTATGTCAAAGGCCCATAATGAAACTAATCGAAAATGAAAAAGAAAAAATCATACACAAAAGAAAAAGAGCAAATAAAAAACGAAAGTTACCTTGAATTGAAAACACAGGCGTCCGGTTTGAGTGAAACCAAAGACGAAAATGAGATCAGTAAGTTGAGTTGATGCGATAGTAGTTGGGTGCAACAAGTTGGTGAGGTGGTGAGGGGGTGAGCTATGACAGCTAGGGCAAACGTGAAAGCTAAGACGGAAAGTGAAAAGAGAAACGAATGGTGAAAAGTGGAAGAGGGAAAATAGGGAAAGAGACAAAAATGTTTTGATTTTTTTTCGTTTGTATATACTTGTCAATATCTAAAAAGAAAAATGTGATAAATATTTAACAAAGTCAAAACAAAGACTGACATATACCAAGTGTACTCAAGTTTAACTTTCAAGTTAATGATATATTTCTCACTTTTTTTAAAAATCGTCAAGTCAAATAAATAAATTGTCAAGTGATAAATATATAAAAATTCCTTGTAGCGACTCTTGCTTGATACTTGGCTGTTCTGATTGGTGGTGCTGGGTTATGGTTGCTTGACTCTTGCTTGCGCTTGATGCTTGGCTGTTTCGATTGGTGATGGTTGGGTGTTTCGGTTGGTGGTGGTGGGTTATGGTTGTTCCGCTTGATGGTAGCTTTGGGTATCGCTTGGCTATTTCGATTGGCGGTGTTGGGTTTATGGTTGGTGGCAATGGCAAATGTGTTTTGGCTTTGACTGTGGCAAGTGTGGGTAATCAAGTTGAATAATTTGGCTTAGGTGATTGCACATTCAAGAAATAATTGATTAGTCTGAAGAATTGAGGGATTGATAATTTAGGTTTTTCTTTTATTTGCTTTGTTTTAGAAGGAAGGAAGAAGATAAACAGCGACACTATTACAAAGTTCCAATTTTAATCTTGTGAATTTATTTGAGAGTAACAGATTCCGTCAATTTGGGAGTTTTTGATGCATTTATGGAACGTTGGGGGAGTTTTTAATTTAAAATGCCAAATCTTGTTTTTCCCTGGTTTATTAGCAAACCTTATGAGTAGTTTGTGGTGATTTCCCAAAAGATTATCTAATATCTCACTTATGTTAAAGTTAATAGTCTAATACAAGGAGTTTTGCATATAGAAAGTTTGTGTATAAAATGATGAGTACTCATCACTCTTTTACTGTCATATGATGAGTTATCATCTCTTTTGCTGTCATTTTCATTAACATCACTGGTTTAATATAACAGTACTTATTAACATTTATTAACTTAATTTCTCATATTTACCGTCAACATTCATTTGATTGACCATTTGATTGTAGTTTTAACTTTGCTCTAACTTGAGAACAATCTAGCTGTTTTAAAAGACATAATTTGTTGATCATTAGATAGTTTAATTAAATTAATATTTACTAATTACTACTTTTAGCTTCTCGATATGATTTTAGTGTAGATAACTCATTAAAAAATAACTTTAAATTTAATGAGACATACTTAAACTAATCATTAGTAAAATGCGTAGGGTAGTATAAATGTAAGTGATTAGTGGAATGAAGTATAGTTTTAGAGGGTGTTTTTAGTGAGATTTTCCAATGGAGTTTGTGTTAGGAGAGCGTCGCCTGGAACCAGTTAACGCCAGATTTATACAGTAACGTAAACCTGGTAGTGACAAGGAGGGAGAAAACCCCAAAGCATCAGCATGGCTTCATGCATAGCGTTCCCGTGGCGCTTTCCCATCCTTCCTCTTCCTCCACGAGTCGCCACCGAATCCTTCTTTCACGTTTCTTTCACTCTCTCAACTTTCCCCTCCCCTATAACCCTCCCTTTCATTTTCTCTTCTTCACAACACTTCAATGACACGAAAACCTGATCTTTTCCCCAGGTTTCCTAGCGACGACTCTGACAGCGACACTCCAGAGAAATGCCGGCAGCGTCGTCGCCGTAGAATCGAGATGAGAAGGATGAGAATCGCCTCCGCCCAGCTCTTCTCGTCTCAGTTCCAGCTACCAACAAGCCCACCAGAAACTCGGTCTGAAATTTTTGCAAATTTTGTTCCTACCAGGAAGCAATATCTCGTGGAGCAGGAAACGTTACCGAAGCTGCTGCAGCCAACTTCTTCATCTCACGTGAGGCTGGTCAAGCTCACGCCGTCTGCGGTGGAGACTCCAAATCCGATGCCGGTTTTGGATGTATATCCATCCAAGGGCTAAGCGAGAGCATGAACGATGCATGGTTTGTGAAGGAGAACTTCTGTCCCCCCCATATCGTCGGCGGAAAGCCTCTTCATTTCTTCGCTGTCTATGACGGCCATGGACGCTCTGATGTACGTAATCAACTCTTCTATATTTTCAATTATGATTCTTTACATTAGAAAAATAATAATATTAAAAAACTGTTGTTAATTCTCAAACGAAATTACTTAATGTAGGTCTCAAGGGTTTGGAAGAGGATGATGCACAGACTCCTGGTAGAGGAGCTGACAGCGCGTGTGCCCACTTCCAAAACCTCTTCCATTAGTGATGCCAATTGGGCCCAGCAGGAACATCAGAACGATGAAGAGATTGATGATGAGAAAGAGGAGTGGGAGAATTCGATACGTGTTGGGTTGGAGAGGAGCTTCCAGCGGATGGATGAATTGGCAGTGAGCACGTGCACGTACGGTTGCCACTGCCAAGTAGTCCAACAACAGATGGACGTGGCTTTTGCGGGTTCCACTGCCGTCGTGGCGCTTCTAACCCCTGATCGTATCGTGGTTGCCGACTCTGGAGATTCACGCGCAGTTCTCTGCCGCAATGGCAGACCCTTTCCTCTTTCTTTCCTTGATCACAAGGTGAGTGTTTTGTGTTGACACGTGGCAGTGTCATTAAAGGAAAATTACTAATTAATTACCCTCTTAATGAATTATTACAGCCTGAAAGGCCAGCTGAGCTACAGAGGATTCGAGCTGCAAGCGGTAAGATTGTTTATCAGAATGGAGTTCGAGTCTACGGCGTTCTCGATATGTCCCGCTCGCTAGGTGTGCCCACACTAGTTCCTTTTGATATCATGATTAATAAGGATAATTATTTTATGTTAATTAGTAGTCCAATTAATAAGCATCTAAATCTAGGATGTGACTAATTGAATTTCTTACTATAACTCAGTGGAAGGCAGGAAGTAATGGATTCAATAGACTTAATTAAACGTCGGAAAGATGATACTGTATCGATGAAGACTAGCAACATTTTCACTACCATGTAGTTAGGTAGGAAGAATCAATCCGTAATGACGGGAATCTATATAAGTTTGAAAGTGTTATTTGATAATCAACTTTATTAGTATATTATTAGATTCAGCTTCTCGATGTCTCTAAACTTTGTTATCTATACATATTCGACAAACACGAGGCCTCAACCAACCGCGCAACATTGCTGTGGGCCTGTGGCCGCCAGCAGGGATTAATTAATATTTGGCTTTATATATCTAGATTAAACTGATAGTAGCAAGCTTTGATATTATTTATCTAATTTGTATTGAATAATGCTACTTATACAGATTATTTATACAAATTCATTCATACAAATTGATGTGACATCTTTATATGATCGTCACATCATCTATATTAATTAATATCATTTATTATTAATATATATTTATCAAATCACTGTATTTATTTATCAAATCACATTATATCACGTCAGTTTATATGAAAGAGTTTGTATAAATAGTTTGTAAGAGTAGCATTACTCATTTGCATTTAGTAATGTGATATTTTGATCTTACAAATCTGAAAGCTATATACTCGTTTGAAAGTGCTTGTCGATAATCAATTCCATTTATATTATTTTTATTAGTCAATTACTTCTTGATGTCTCAAAGCTTTGTCGTCTATGCATATTACGCAACACATGGCCTCAACCAAATTGTAATACTGCTGTATAGCCGTTAGCAAGGATTAATTAATATTGTGTTTTATATATCTAGATTAAATGATATTGCAGCTTTAGGATTTAAATTTTAATTGATGCTTTTATTGCGTGGTTCCGTAAATTATGCTAATTAATTTGACATTTTTATTTGTTCATCTTAATTATTAGTCTGTAAATTGCTCTTTTGTGGTCTTTTTCCTCGGTCAAATTAAGCATGCAGCAGAAAGGTTTTAACCTAGTCCGGTCCGTTCTCACACGTGAGCTGTCAATCAATGAAGCTAGAATTGTCAAATAAGTTATAACGTGAATTAATTGCCCTCTTCATGCATTTCACCTCACGCCGCAGGAGGAAGAGACAACGTGTTAAAGACAGTCAAAACGACGGGACCTCAAATCTCCATTAGTGAAAGAGAAGCAGAAGATGAGTGTTTGATTCTGGGCAGCAATGGCATTTGGGATGTGATGTCGGATGAGATGGCTTGTAAGGTGGCAAGCGGATGTCTCAAGCATGGCAGCCCCAATCCGAGAAGTACTGGCAGTAGTCGCCATTACAATTTAGCTGGGCGGCGTGATGATGATAGATGCCAAGGGTTGTTTCGTTCCAAATCCAAGTTTGCAGCTACCATACTCTGTCGTCTCGCTCTTGGCCGAGGAAGCCAAGACAATATCAGCGTCATCGTTGTTGATCTCACCTCCAAAACCCATAAGCTTAAGCCAATTAAAGCTATAATAAAATAAATACATCATTAAATTAAATTAATTAACTTTGTAATTGTAATTAAACTCTTTTACTCAACATTAATTTAATTCCATTCGTGTTGTGAGTACGTGTGATAATTACTGATGGAGTTATTAATTGTTAAATTAATTGATTAACAAACAAATCAATAGGTCAGATTGGAGATTGAGACGTTATATCATCAGCAAGTCCCTTGCACGTGGAGACAAAAGCAATTGGCCTAGCATGTCTGACCTGACCTCCCGCGTGTGTGGGTGGGTCCCTTCTCCCTCCTCAATGCTCATTAATTAATCCAGAAGCATGTCTGTAATCCAAATCCAAAATTGCTTAATCAAAGCTCCAACATGCCACACGTGGCAGTAAAGTCTTTTGTTAACTTATTTTTTCGGGTCAGAACTCAGAAGACATTATTTTTTTTCGATAAGCATTTTACAATATTTGCGAGTCAAAATGATTTTATTATCGAAGACTTTTACTTTATGTGCAATTCAAAGTAAGAACAAGATCAAGAGAATTAGTTATTTCCTCTGGAAAATTTAAAAAAAAAAAAATTCAAACCACCACGAAGAAGCTCAGGAAATATTTATTTTCAAAACCTTAGTTTATGAAAGCTACATAATAGACGCAATTAGAATTAATCGACATTTTAAAAACTAATATATAAATTAAGCAGATACAGTACTCTGCGCTTGTGTCACCTATGTTAAAGATAAATATTAAATTTCTTTAATATCATTCATATTCACTTAAAGTTTATGTATTTGAAATTTTTATATAATTTTTTAAAAAAATTTAATAATTTTAATAAAATATATAATTTTTTTTTGTATATTAATATATTATTTTTAAGGACAGATGTTAGATGTTAATATTATAAGAAGGTCTTATAAAAGGGTTAAAGTTAGATAAGATATTTAAAGGAGTATACAACAATTATACGACAACCACATTATTTTATTTTATTGTCATTGAAAATTGTGAAAGAGTTCCCACGGTGGCCTGTGGTTGCCTGCCCGCCTGCCTCCATGGCCTCCTCCTTTTTCTCGTATGAATTATGAAATGAAAAAGCTCTAGCAAATAGCGATTCTTTTCCATGAATCTTGTACATCAATATTGTTGACCAAAAAGACGAACTAATTGAATGCCCAAAGGCTTAAAAAGCACAAAAGTTAGCTAGTGACGAGCCAGCTAGAGCTAGCACAAATCACCAAGCTACTCCAATTCTCAATTACCTTTTTTTCTTGTATCATTGCAACAAAAAGAAGAATAAGGGCACAGAAAGCTCTCATCTATAATTCGCGGGATATAAACACAACACAACCCACCAAAATTTCTCACATTAAATTTCTAAAGCAATATCTTTAACCAAAAGGTGAAAGAGATAAATTCCCTGGAGAGAAGCAATTTTGAAACTTGAGAGGTAAAGTTGCCTTGATTTGGATTTGAAGTTCTGAAACTAAGATGAAAAGAGATTGTAATTGTATGATTTTCATCTAATTGAACGTGTCAAAGATTTACCGTACCATAAATTTAAAGTTTCCGTCGATTTTATAAAATGATTTTGTTGTTTTAGAAATTGGGTGGCTTGAGCTCACTTTTATGGGATATGTACTCATTTATTATTATTTTTTATAATTATGGGACGTCACTAAATAGAGTTATTAATTTATGGTAACAAATATTCATGATCATTCTTGTTAATAGTCATTGTCCATGTTTGGCACAATTAATTAAATCAAAATTGTTTATGAATGACCATTATCATCATTACAATTAGTTACTCTTCAACAAGTACCCACTTCAGCTGTGCTGAAGGATATGATAAATTAACTAAAATTTTGGTTATTTATGGTTTGATATGAGTTGATTTGACAAAGGGAAAATGAGGGAAATTTCTACAATATTAAAGAGAACCCTGCGAAGTTATATTACATTACATCATCCAAAGTTGACAATACAACAAAATTATATAATATATGATTGATATATAATTAATTAATTCACTTATTGTTATATTTATTCTTAAACAACGATCAGCTATGCATAAATTAATGTATTATTAACTATTTCTAACAAAAGCATCTTGGGAAAGAAAACTGAGTAATAAACTTGCTTTAATTAAACAAACCAAGCCTTATTGAAGTATAGATTAAGAAACAAACCAACCCTTTACATTTAATAAAGAGTGGAACACGAATCCACTAGATTTGAAAATGAAACAAAAGATTGTTGATACGAGCCACCTACATTAATGAATTGAGAAATAACTTTTCTAATAAAACATAAAGCTCAAATGCTTAGTTGCTAGTAGCCATCAATGGTATATTTAAATTGAAAAAAAAAAGAGATTTGAGAGAGTGGTACTGTATTTTATTGATTACATTAAAGATTGATTTTAACTAAGTACCAACTTACAGCTAAACAGTAACCATCTTTCAACCAAATTTACATCTAAATTATTAAAAAAAGGACAAAAAGTCAAATCTTATAGAAGAAACAAAAGCTTTGGTTAGTATTAGTTCTATTAATTAGAATTCAGGAAACGAAACAGTGTGAAACAAGCACGAGAGTTTGAAGTTTGAATAATTTGGAAGAAAAAAACAAAGAAAAATCACCTGCTCCACTTGTTTTACTTATTGATTACCTAATTAAGCAGCTTTCTTGCACATAAGATAAAAGTCCACTTTGATTGACAAGTTTAGTTTCATAATTCTACCCCTGTTTAATCTTCATATTTAGAAATCTTTTGGCCATTCCTTATTGATAACTAGAAAATTAGCATATTGAAGTACTTGTTGTTGGGTTGATTTTAAAATAGTTGATTGAATAACAATTTGTTCATTCAAATTGATAATTCTAATGAAATGAAATGAATGAATTAATTAGAATTATATAAAAATGTTTTTTGCAATAAGGTTAGTGACTGAGTTCTTGTTGTTATTGTTATTCTACCGTAAAAATGGTCATCCTATATAGATTTTGATATAAGTAGAATATATTGATAATGAATATTCTTGCAGAGAAAATTATGAAAATATATCAAATTTAAGGGGTGGATTATAAATATAAATAAATTGTTAAAAATTTTAATGATATGATCATTATTAAACAATATCTAACAGTCTGATAATGAGTGTTAGAGCGTTAAAAAACACTGTTATAACATTCAAATTTTTTAAAATAAATAAACAAAGAGCCTTCTCTATTTTGGATACTTAAAAAAAATAAATTTAATTATAGATTAGTTTTGAAATTAAAAATAAATAAATTATTTTTTTTAATTTTTAGAATGTAGAATATATATATATGTTTCAAAATTTGAAGGATAATATTATAATCTCCACAGATTCAGTGAAAGCACCTGAAAGTGAAAGGCCACACAGTTTAAGGCAAAGAAGGAGCAGGAGGAGGATTGCAATGTAAAAACACATATATAAAAGAGGGGAGCGGAGGCAAATTAACAAAAAAGGAAAGTAGAAAGCACAACAATCTCTACTTGTTGTTCAATTTCACGCTCGTTCCAGATCATCGTCAACATCATCATCATCGTCGCCACGCCAATGCGCCCATTCAATCAAAATCCGCTTCGTTTCTCTTCTTCTTAACTCTTACTCTCAATTCTCTACAACTTTTTTTCTTTCTCTGCTCATCATGCCATCACGTCAACTCCATCAATCTCCTTCCCTTCCACCTATCCACCACCCTCACCACCGCCCCATCGTCTACCGCCTCCTTCCCCCTCTCTCCGCCGCCACCGCCGCCTTCTCCTGCCTTTTTGTCCTCGCCTTCTGCTTCCGCAATAAACTCTCCAAGAAACGCACTGTTCCCTCCGATTCAAAGCCTCCCCACCGCTTCTCCTACTCCCTTCTCCGCCGCGCCACCGACTCCTTCTCCCCCGCCAACCGCCTCGGCCAGGGCGGCTTCGGCTCCGTCTTCCACGGCTCCCTCCCCTCCTCCTCTCCCCAACTCCACCACCAACATGTAGCCGTTAAAGTCATGGACTCGGGATCGCTGCAAGGCGAGCGGGAGTTCTACAACGAGCTGTTCTTCGCTTCCGTGCTTGAATCAAACGAACACGTCGTTTCGGTGCTGGGTTTTTCGTCCAACCCGAAACGCCATCGTATGTTACTCGTGTACGAACTGATGAGTAATGGAAATCTACAAGACGCTTTGCTGCACAAGAAGTGCCCCGAGTTAATGGAGTGGAAAAAACGGTTTTCTGTTGCGGTTGATATTGCCAAGGCGATTGCCTACTTGCATAGCTTGCAACCGCCCGTGATTCACGGAGATATCAAACCCAGCAACATATTATTGGATCAGTTTTTCAGGGCGAAGATCGCGGACTTCGGGCTTTCCAGGTTGAAGTCGGATGAGAATCAGGGTGATGCAGATGCTGAGACTATGAAGAAGGTGGAAGTGGAGAGCAACGGTAATGGTGGGGCCACCGTAGAGGATTGTGGCTCTGTTGTGGAGACTGAGAGTGTGATCACAACTACTACGGCAACAGTTTATGAGGAGCTAGATCAGTCCCCGGAGGGTTCTACTAAAGTTATGGCTCCGGTGAAGGAAACTGTGTCGCCGGAGGTTGTGAAACTGAAGGATCACGTGATTGAATGGATTGAAACAGAGATTAAACATGAGAGACCCAAGAATGATTGGACCGAAGGAGGTTCTGCTTCTTCACTTGATGTTGGTACAATTGATAATAAGAAGAAAAAGAAGAAGAAAAGATTGGATTGGTGGGTTTCGTTGGACGAAGATAAGGAAGAAAATGCGAAGAATTTGAAGCGGGAGAGGCGGAGGCCGGCGAGAGAGTGGTGGAAAGAAGAGTACTGTGAAGAACTGGCGAGGAAGAATAAGAAGAAGAAGAAGAAGAAGAACAGACAACAACTGGGAATGAGTAGCGAAGATGATTGGTGGCCGAGAGATGAAGAATTGAATGTGGAGAGAAAGAAGAGAAGCAGAAGCAGAAGCAGAAATAGAAGCAGAAGCAGTAAAGGCAGTCTGGATTGGTGGTTAGAAGGGCTCAGTGGTGACCTCTCCAGAGCGAGCGGAGAGATTCCCAAGAGTGGTGGAATCACCAGTACTCCAAGTATGCGGGGAACAGTTTGTTATGTTGCTCCCGAGTATAGTGCTGGCGGGGATTTATCAGAGAAGTCTGATGTGTACAGCTTTGGAGTTTTGCTTCTTGTTTTGATTGCTGGAAGGCGGCCTCTTCAGGTTACAGGGTCGCCAATGTCAGAGTTCCAGCGTGCAAATCTTATATCTTGGGCACGTCATCTTGCACGAACTGGGAAACTGCTTGACTTGGTTGATCAGGCTGTTGTGAAGTCTTTGGATCGAGCACAGGCTCTGCTTTGTATTACAGTTGCTTTGCTTTGTTTACAGAGATCACCTGTTCTACGGCCTTCTATGAAGGATGTTGTTGGGATGCTCACTGGCAAGTCTGAGGCACCACAATTACCACCTGAATTTTCACCTTCACCACCATCACGCTTCCCCTTCAAGTCGCGGAAGAAGGGGCCGGTGAGTTTGTAGTGTTTAGCAACTGAATTGATAAAAACAGTAGTTTTTTATTGCTGTAGATCGGTGGATGATTCGATCATCTTTGTGAATGATTTGTGCAAAGGAAAAATTGAAAGAGAAAAATATAGTTTTGCTTTTAAATGGATTTGGTTTATTTTTAAAATTTTTTGCACCGTGTTGGTAAAGAAGTGTCTGACTAATCAATTCATAGAAATTATAATTATCTTCTGCATAGTCTTAGCAGGTGCTAATCAAGAAACTTACCGCAGACCTGAATTTTTCCTTGACCTCTATGTTTTAAAGATGCCATCAGTAATAGGATATGCTTTTCAGAAAATGGTTAAATGTTTTTAATAGATGAGGCAAAATATCAGTAAATTTCCTGTCTTTGATATGAACAAGGAATTAATTGATTTATATATATATAAACTCTTTTTAGAAGGATTATCGTAGTTGTTTCTTAGTGTTATGGCCTGCCAGCATTTTTGAAACTTCACGCGAAAATGGTGTTCCTTTCAGATATTACCATTTGTAATAGTCTTAGTTCATCCTAGGTGAGTAAATGCAGAAATAAACTTATCTGGCCATGTCATGTTTCCTGTAAATTTAGCAAGCTCTGTGATATCTATCCATGAAAGGGGCCTAAATATTATTGGAGCAGTAATAAAATCTGACTTAATAGAGAGGCAATGGTTCAAATACAGAGATGGGGCTTCGTATGATATTCGTTGGTGCTTGCTTGTCTTTTCATCTGAATGTTTATGGTTTCATTCTTTTAAGAAGAGACTATGGAGTCGTATTCATGATGATGTTATCATAGTCTGTGCAGTTCAAATCCCCGAATCTTCCATGTGCCTGAAGTTTCTAGTTTAAGAATTTAATGTGTTCTTAATTCTATATTGTTGGTAAAGCTATCTGATTTGGTCAAGAAAGAGAACATTTAATGATTATTTACCAAAGTTGACCTAAATTTATTTTTACGTACTTTGGATTTGAGACTGCCGTTGTATAAAACTACTAAAGTTTTATAAAGGAAACAAGGGTAAATGTGTCATAAGACCATCTTAATAAGCAGAACCCACTAAATCTGAAGTAGTCTCCTTTCCTCCTATCTTGCCTCTACACTGTCTCGGAGCTACTCCATTTCTTTCTCAGATAAAGAGAAGTGGTGGCAACCCTTCCACAAAGTCTTTTACCCTTCTCTGAGATGAGAGACCTATTACAAACTCTTCCTTTCAGTTCTAGTTGTTGGCATGAGCTATAGCACTGCATCTTCCCATTTTTGAGGTTTACTTGTCTTACTAGTCTTCGGAGTAAAGCTCTATGTTGTTGACACTAGCATCTTGTTTTCTGTTCAAGAATTTGTTCCTAAAAGGTTTGAGGAAGCAACAGTGATGATTTTATTATGCAAGATGAATAATAAAATTTTTTGATAAGCATATTAACTTTTACAGAAGTGTGATTGCCTGGGTTTTATTTCTATATGTTCTTCTTCTTTTTATATTGTTATAAGTTTCTATAATTTCTACAATTTTTTTTTTGATCGTTAAATAACCTGAAGCATCATATATTTTCACTCTAAAGAGTCTCTGATTGATATTAAGCCTATAAATGTCTACCATATAACCTAGCCTAATAACTAGATTGTTAGGCTGGTTCAAGGTCTGCAGATCAGATCTCTTCTGTCGAAGAACGAAGTCCAAATTCATTGTAACTTGTCTGAAGAGTTGTCCTTATAACTACATTGTTAGACTGATTGTTAGAGTTTAAATATTTTTTGTTGAGATTAAGCTTTTGGATTTAGTGGTAATTCAACTTACTGTTTGAGCCAAGTTGACTAAGGGTCCTTGTGTTTGATCATCTGGCTATATTAATTGAATCATAATAATTTGTGTTTATGTTTATTGTGTTTGATTTATGTCTCTTGTACATGAGCAAACATATTGGAACTTAAATGCTATTATTCGACCCTTACTATTGATCTTAAGCTTTGGATTAGTGGCTACTTAACAAATAAAATAAAAATACTGGAAGCTGCTGTTTTCTGAACTATTGTCAGAGTACTGTGCACAAAATAATATTCTTTGGAGTAAAATTGCTAGGGTGGAACTAAAATATAGATAATATTGAGTTGTAAGAGTTGATTCCTTACTTATTTTTTCAAATTGTTCACCAATCAAAAATTGTTGCTTATTGGCCTCAGTGCAAGTGTATTTTGTACATCTCTTAATCAGTAATCAACTCATTTTTTTTGGCTATTCTCACAACTTCTAATCTAGATAATATTTTGTAGTATTGATTGACACTTCTTGATTTTCCCTTGTATATAACAATGGTTAGAAATGTTATTCTATTATAATAAAATTTCCTCAATTCATTGAGGTTCGTAAAAAATATACAAAAGGTGTCCCAAATGGATTAGTGGTCTTTCCTAATAAATGCCAAGAAGCATACTTAATCAGCAATAATCTCTGCTCCTATTTCTTTCCTGCGTGGCTGTTGGATTTGATCCTTGTTTAAAAGCCTTTCATTGTTATCCAAAATTGTGGTGGCAAATGTTATTAACTTTCTTTGTCTAGCATTATGGCAATGATTCTTTTCTCAACCAGTGTAAAGGTACAAGCTAGCTATATTATTACATTACCAGAAAGATTGATGAGGCAAGTGCTTCTACGAAGGAAATTGTGACACTTGGATATGATATGATGTACCAGATAGGAGTTTATTTCTCATTTGCTACTGATAAATTTCCAGGTAACCGGCCAATCAGAAATTGAAGCTTAATGAGGTCTTCTTTTCTCTTCTGTGTTTTCTTATTGTCGCTTCTAAATGGACAGAAGCAGCTTTTTTTTTTTTTTGGTCTCCCCCCCTCCTCTCTCTCTCTCTCTCTCTCTCTCTATCAATATTCCTAGAATTTTCTATTTACTGAAAATTTTTCAGAAAATATAACATCACTTTTAGACGTTATCACTTTATCATGTTTACTAGTAGCATACTTACAGCTGATTTATATATATGTATATATTATGTGTGCATGCATTTATATTTGCACTGGTTTTGATTGCTTTGATGCCCTTGATGATCTTAAGCTTACACAGAACAGCATGTTCAATGAGCTGCAGTTTGATAATATAATGGATATGGTAAAAGATTTTTCTTTTAGTTCATTTCATTGATGTTGATTAATGTTGTTGTTGATAATGAATTTGAGAATATGAGTTCGTTAGATTTCATAATAGTGTTCTGATCCTTTATGTTTCAAAATAGAGCCAACACCACATGAATTCTGCTGTTATATATGGTGCAGAATTCAATGAAACATGTGTGTTGATCCAATTTTTGAGTATTTCAGCTATCTTGTCTCTTAAGTTCATCAACATATTTGGCAAAAAATTTCGAAAGTTAAATGTTGATTCAGATATCTACTCACTCTTGAGCACCAATTGCTGAGGTTTACTCTGTTTTTGGCAGTCTTCTTGTATCTGGTCTATTGAATTCCAATCACTTGACCCATATTCCTCAACTTCAGCCACCCCCTCGAAGGTTAGCAGTACTTCTTTATGAAGGATTTGAGTTGTATACAGTTATTCAGTAACTTTAGTTGTAAAAAGCATAAAATTCAGTAATCTCATTCACCCTTTCTGGGGGTGGTTGATTTGTTTTTCATTCCTGATGCCTAATTTCGGCTCCTGCCTAGTAAAGGAAGGCAGAAAGTATATTCCACTTCATTCGTATTGGAGAAAAATGAGGAGTTGTGGGCTTTTCAGCAATGGGGGTTTTCAGTATATGGTGGCTGAAGCCAGCGAGTCTTGTGTCTGTGTCAGCTGACGCAAAACTCATTCAAAGGGTTAGCTAAAAGATTGAATTGCAGAAGTTTTACATTGTATGATTTTACAAAGCTCAACCAAAGAGAGAAAGCCAACTGCTTGCTACGTCCCTTTTTTTTTTTTTTTGTGAATGCCGAAATTCAAGGGCTTATATCCTAGACCATGGATTAGAAAGCCCTACTGTTATGCAAACTTAATCTCATGTACGATCTTGCTGACCAATTTATTTTCTGTCTCCGCTGGCTGTGAAGAGATGTCAATTGTATTGGGCTGGACTAGCATGCAGAAATTAGCCTTGATCTTAAGAATCTACTCCCCGACCAGCTGAAATGTCCAATTTTCTGACGAGTTACTGGGCATCTCTTTTAAGTTTTTAATGGATTCATTGGAAAGAGAAGTGGGTGTTATTTGGTTTCTTTAGAGAGTTTTACACAGTTCTGTTATTGTCGGTTTTGCAGAACTTGTGAATGTTTTTTTTCTTCTTATTGTAGTTTAAGGTGCCATTCGATAATCAATTTCATAAGCCACGCATTTTCTGCATTTACAGTCTTGAGTTTATTCTACATTAACGCCTGACAGGCAGCAATGTGAAGTTGAGACGTTGAGGATTTATAATCAAAGATAGAAGCTGTTAAGTACAATGTGCATATTTGTTCGTCATTCTGTTCCGAGAAAAGAGTTAAAAGTCGTTCATAAACATAATTGTTCGCCTGCTAGGGTAGTTTTTTCAAGCTTTCGTGGCATGGGAGTATGAGTGGAGGAAGAGCAACAGGGACTCAAGACATGATTACCCCAATACCCACTTAGCTATTCAAGCTGCAGAAAAGACCCTTTAACGAACAAGGGGAAACCCCAACAGGTGTAATTAACTACAGTCATAATGCAAATAGCCTTGAAATAGAAGCTGAACCAAGATTTGTGCATGCCTAGGAAACAATTGAAGCGGATATTGTTTGGTGTTTCATGGAGTCATCAGCTGCAGAAATGAGATCACGTCAAATTTACTAGGAGGGCATCTTCTTTCCTTGAATTTCTAAATGGCATGTTGCAATTCCAGGATCAGGTTGTTATGATGGTTATTAGCTAATCATTTTTATTCTTCCAGAACTAAAAAAGTTGTACAAAGTTTATGAAAAAGAAATTACAGTTTGACTTAAGCATTAAAAATTATTATATTTTCTAAAAATATTCGTATATCTAGGAAATATTGAATTTAAACATTCAAAATATTTTTTGTATTTTGATATAATAATTCTGAAAATAGTATTACTGGACCAAGATGAACTAAATAGCCGAAGTCATAAGTTGTTGGGTTCGAATCGCTGAAGACTAGAAATTTGGGTCATGAAACTGCAGCACCGCATCGGGCTTCATCTATCTTGGTCCAAGGCGTGCAATTTTGTTTGTTTCCTCATAAGGAAGAAAAATGGGAAATTTGCACATTTATTTACCGAAATCTTAAGCCTTTGCAATGTTGTCGGGTTGAAAATCCAATCCTCATTGGATCAGATTTCACAAACTGTACTTGGTTTAATTACCTTTACATTTTCATTCAATTTCACACTTCCCGCATACAGTGGAAGGCGAAGAATTTTCACACTCGATTTTCTCTTTGTTAGATTCCAAATGTCTCGAGGCCAAAAGTTTCCAAAGTTGACTTGGAAACGCTGCAGTGCAGCCGAAGTCTCCTCTTACATTTTTTATTAAAGTGATTAGAAACAACCAACCAAGTTGTGCTTTTTACTCTAAAAGTAATCAAACGCATAAAGTTTCCAAGATTCCTCCAATATTTGACAAATAGACCAAGTGCAATTTTATATCTCAGTGTATCTTCGTACCGTACCATTTCATGGTCAGCGAATCCTGAACGTATGATGTAGATAAATACTCTGCCTGTCTCTGATTTATCAATCATCACATAATCTCATTTTATACAGAACAAATCACCTGGGGTCCAGCTGCATAGTATCTTAGTATTATGAAATTAATGGTACAGCAGGCGACAGGCTAACCCTAATATCAAAATACAGCAAATTTGTCTCCCACTTTCCTTGTTACCCAATTTGGATTTTCTCATACTTAATATTTTAATACAACTAATCACTTCAATTAACAATCATTTTAGAAGAATAAAAATCGCTTGCAGATATTGCTTGCTTGTTATTAATGTAGAATCCTAATCGTCGCTTACCATCTGTTAATCATATTTTATGCTTCACATTTATTTTTTAACTAATCCTGGAAAATGAAAAGAACCCAGAAAAATTCATCATGATCCAGTTGCTCACGTGATCTAAGTACTTGCTTTATTTAGAGAATTGTTAATTTATTTTTTAGTATAGCCGGGTAAGGTTAGGGGGAATGTAAAGTACTTGCTTAGTTGCTTTAACACTACGGCACATTGTCTAGTACTTAATATTTTAACTCTGTTTGAAGCTTTTAAGGGAAGATTATCATGTATTGGGACCTCAAATCAACCTAATTGCTAATTAAACGAGAACAAGATCATGAATCTCGGTAGATGGTGGGTAGCTGATCCATTATGGAAACAGAATGCTAAATCAATGTTTTGAAAATTATAACAAGATTTTGTTATATATTTATATGTTAAGTCATACCTAAATGGATTATTATTGTTTTTTTCCCCCCCGATATTTATAGATGTTTATATACTTTCTTTGGGCAAGAGACAAAACCGATAATTTAAATTGTATAATTCTGTTATAGAATAATCCATATTCAAATGGAATTTTAACACTTTTGTACAAACATATCCATTTGAATACTTTTACACAAACAGATTACCTAGAATATATATTTTGCAAATGAAAATTAAATCGTGTACGAAGAACACTTTTTTTCTATATGAAAAGAAGAGAAAAACACTTTTTTCCTTAAAAGAAAAAATGTTGGTAAGGAAGTAAGTTAATTTTGGGTAGAGTACCAAGAATGCAAGACCTAGCTACTTCTAATGAAGCTTTTATGTACGAACGATCACCAATTACCATTAACTTTCCAACTCAGAGAGTTAATTGTTTATGAATAAGCATGATGTATGATTAATATATAGTTTTTAAGAAGGAACATAATGGTGCTTAAAATATGAATCCCAATACTTAATTTGGTCTACAACTTCATAATGTAAGTGCTTTATACCAAAATCTCCATCAAAACTTCACAATCATAACCACTACCAATAATATAACATATAAAATACACAAATACATGATGTATTCTAGACTTGTCAAAGAAAAAGATAGCGACGGAGCTGCTTACTGACACTGTATTATTGGGTCACCCTTTTAATAATGCTTTAAAACCCACACATTCAACAACTCTTGGTCCAACACATAAGCCGCTAATAAAAAATTAGATCATGGCTCTCTATTCCATATCTTCGGGATTCCTTACCTTGATACCCTGAGTGGGTTGCCGCTGCTTTTATCTGTCCTTTTTTCGACAACGGGATCGGTTCATGCACTGTGCAAAGGCCGAAGGAAACAATATTATTTTAGACCTAAAAAAGTTGAGTACCATGTTAGTTAAATCGAAAATTAGTACTATAAGGACAAACTATTTATATATAAGCTAATATAATCCTACTATATCTTGATTTTTATTCATGTTATCACTTAAAGTAACATGAATTTGTATATACAAATTATTATCCTTAACCCAAAATTATATCGTTAAGTTACAGCCAAGACGGCTCTCTGTGTGGTTTCCCACTTATGGGCAGTGCTTTTTATTCTTATTATTCTTTTCTTTAATCCCTTAAAAATTCTTGTAAAGTCAAACTAATGGAGGCTTGATTCATTATTCAATTTTATATATGGCAGATATATTTTATAGCAGAAATCTTCAAGGGGAAGAGATAGAGAGGAATAGGTAGCTAGAGAAAATTTTCAGTGAGAGAGTAGTAGGACGGCAGGAACGTTTAAGGTGAAAACAATAAAAAAAGAAAACCCTTCAAGCAAAATTTTTTTTTGAGTAAAAAATTGAATTTCTAAAAATACTTAAAGAGTATTTGATTATGCACCAAACAATCCGAGGTGCTTCTTTGACTTTCAAAAATAGTTATGTTTTCGTTATTCAACTTCATAAATTAGACATAAAAACCTTTTGCCTATTCTCTTATGGTGTATATTTTAAGCTCACGTATTAAACAACATAATTAATTTATGTAAAGCAATATTAATATTTTACTAAAAAGATAGACTGAATCTCTAAATAATAATATAAAATTTATTATTATAATTTTAATAATGGGTTAAGATCTTATAGCTAAAATTTTTTAATCCAAATTAAGACTTAAGTTTTCAGTTATTAATTAATTAGGGCATTTGATCTGATACTCAAATTCTAAAGTCAAAAGTCAAAAGATATATAAAATGTTGCCAACTCATTGATTGATTAATTACACATTTAGATCAACATAGAAAGAGTAATTAACAATTTCAATCATAATTTTAAGTAAAAAGTCTTAATCCCCTAATATAATTTACATGCATGAGAATGTACGTTTGGAGAGCAAAATCAAAGAAATGAAAATGGCATGTGGAAAGACAATGGTCCAGTTTGGATCGGATGTCAATATTGTCCAGTCTCTTCAGTCTTAAATTCTAAATCTAAGGACTCAAATTTGATAATAATAATTAAAAAAATAATATACTGAAGCAAATTCTTGAGTCTCATGTAGGAGTGACAATTTTCGACACGACACGCGAACATGACTTAACACGACGCGGGTTTAAGCCGGTTTGGGTTTTGGCATATTCGTGTTCGTGTTAAAGATGTCAACCCGTTTAATAATCGTGTCATGTTCGGATTGAGAGTCTTCAACACGCGAACACGATTATAATATGACACGATTATGACACGAGTACGATTATGACACGAGTAACATGAATACATATTATCTACGATTGACAGTTTGACACAATAATACGATTAATACGAATATTAACACGATTACAAAATAATATTAAATTTAAAAATATTAAACTTAATATTGTAGTTTTAGACATTTTAGTCCCTACATGTATCCAAATTCTAAAATAAAAATAGAATTTTAAAAACATAATAAATTTTAAAACTTATGATATTTTTTTCATTTAACAAAAGTTGGAAACCTAATTCTGTAACGTGTCATAATCGTGTTAACGGGTCATAATCGTGTTAACAGGTAATAATCGTATCTATCGGGTCGTGTCAATAATATAAACGTGTCTTAATCATGTTAGACGGGTCATGTTCATGTTTAACATGAGCACGACCCGTACGTTTATTATTCGTAGCGTATTCTGTCGTGTTACCCGTTTAATAATCGTGTCGTATTCGTGTTGAGTCATAGTAACATGAATAATAAATGGGTCATATTCATATTGGGTCAATCTTTATCATATTACAGCTTGATAGGACACAAATACGGCCTACAAACATGAATTGCTACCCTGATCTCGTGAGTCCATCGGTTCTTCACTTTTATAGCTTCTGTCCCAGATTAGCATTACTTGCGTTGTTCTCTTTGTCTTTTGTTTTTTTCTTAGTAACCTACAGTAACTCGTAGACTTCTTTATCATTACAATTATAAATAGCACGTGATGAATTCTGTGCTTGATTGATTGGGTTAAGTGGTGCATCTATCGACATACATATTCAAAGTTTGGCCCATCTGTCGTGTTCTGATGGGAATTAGTGTTCGAAGGGCAATCATATAGTCAAATCAAAACCCCAACCGTCCACACTCGCACGAGTATTCATGATCAAGATTCACTTCCGTAAATTGGATGGTAAAAGATCAAAATGTTAAAATTTTGAATCAAGACCAGTGACGATATGGAGTATTATATCAATATGTATGCACCAAATGTGAACGCAAACGAGTGGGTCACTTTAGTACATAGCTACAGTGCCACAAGGAAGCTTTTAACATGGCCGGTGAGATCACTTGATATCCCATCTTGTTAATTTGAAGAAATTGAAGGGAATCTTGGCATCTTGTTGGCCCATATGGAAGATTGCATACCCTAACAAACGTATCCTTCACCTGTTCACCACCATATCTAACCTTAAGAGACAAAGCTTGAAATTTGAATAATTTTTTCACAATGTTTCCTTTACACTCAGGTGATGAGCTGTTCTTCAAGGTTTCATCGAACCCCCACCAGCGGTACAAAATCCCAGAAGATCTGATGCTGGGGCATGCTTCACTGGATGTCAGTAATATAACTGACAATAGAGGAAAAAGTCGGCCTCGAAAATCATGCGCTAATGCTATGGACGCTACCACCAGTGACAACCATAAGAAGAAGATGATGCATAGGGATATTGAACGACAAAGGAGGCAAGAAATGGCCAACCTCCATGCCTCTCTTCGAGCTTTACTCCCTCTTGAATTTATCAAGGTCAGAAACCCTAGATTTTCTCCTCTGTTTTCGCTCGTAATTTTGTATAACTTGTTTGATTTTTGCCATGATTTTGCCAAATAATAGATATCCTTTTGTCATCACTCTCTAATAATTGCCCCTTCTCCTAAATTTTGGGAAAAAATCCTCGCTCTCTCTTCCCTCTCCTTCTTCGTGTTGTTGTGTTTGTGTTGTATACTTGGGGTTGGTGAATACAGAATGTGTGTACCTCGCACTATTTTGACTTTTGGGGTTGTGTTGATGGGGTTTCAGGGAAAGCGTTCGATCTCAGATCAGATGAACGAGGCCGTGAATTATATAAAGCATTTAGAGAGGAAGAACAAAGAGCTAGGTGCCAAGAGAGATGAGCTAAAGAAATTGCGCAATTTGAGTGCTCAATCCTCAGAAAGTGGCAGCTCGGACCATGACGTATCTCCAAGTTGTGTCATCGTCCGCCCGTGTCTGGTGGGAGTCGAGATTTTGTACAGCTGCGGGTACTGGGAGCAAGTTTTGCCCTTATCAAGAGTACTGGAAATACTTCTCGATGACGGACTTTGTGTGGTTAATTGCGTTTCCACCAAAGTAAACAACAGATTACTCCACACCATCCAGGCTCAGGTACATGACCATTATTTATTTCTAGCTAGCCAGGTTAGGGTTTGAGCATGTTTTAGAGTGGCGTCCTTGTTGCGCAGCCATCTTAGCTTCATTTTTGATATCTACTTAACAGGTTAATGATCCGTCATGCTTCAACCTATGCGAGCTGCAACAGAAACTAACCGAAATGAAGTAAAGTCCGTGATTATTTAGAATTGTCCACTTTGTGGATTGCCTAATCTGACTACTTCTGATGCGAACACTGAACTTGACTTTGTTTAGAAATTACCAGGGAGAAAATATCTGATTGTCCACATTTTCCAGGTTTCGTCCTTTTGATGCCATGTGAAATGATCAACATCTTTTAATCATCTTTTGTTTATTGTGCTTGTAATTGCTTGTGGAAGAGGAGTTAGGCTGCCTTTGTGGTACCACATCATCAAACCATCTAAAAGTTAATATACATTAACGTCGTATTACAACTGTAGGCTTGAATTTCTCTTAAATTTTCAAAATTTTCTCACATATAGTACCATAGATCAATAAAATAATACCGTACATACAACTTTTTGTGTGTGTGTGTGTGTATTACATGAGGATAAGTCATTTAACAATATGAAAATAATAATTTCATATTAGATCACATACAAATTTGTGTATAAAGATTGGATATGAAGCATTGCTCTAGATTAATATTATGCTATAACTTTTAGTTAATTGATTTGATAAGATTTTGGTAGATAGATGCACAATAATTTGTAGATCCCACCTAAGACTTATGTTGTCTTTCCTCTCTCTCAGTGAAGTAGAGTGGCAAAACTATTTGTGGGTATACACAATTGCACCTACAACTTATATGGTATGTCCGTTGGCTTCTTGATTCAACTCTTACAGATATTAAGATAAACTTTCCTTATTGAGTTTTTTTTTCTTTTTTCTTTTTTTAATGGAAGGAATAAATTAAATGATAAGACATGTAGCTGTTGCATCATGCACCTCATTGGAAAATAATTAGAGTAGTTTCTGGTAGAATTAATTATATATGCGCTGTTAGTTGATAATATTGTTATAATTTTATTTTATATGAAGTAACAAGTCCTTTCATAATAATTTAAGCACATTTTTACATGGAAAATTAAGTGCTTTATGATATTTTATTATACATAATTGTAAAAGTAATTGAACTTCCTTGGATAGACTATGTTGTGTACGTTGTCCTTTATAATAATAAGTGCATTCAGTGAATATCATATCAATCTTCTTATCAGTAAATATTTTTCTACAGGCTTTATTGATGTGTATTTCAATTTACTTTATAACGTTTGTAAAAAGACCTGTGTCAGTTTTTGGTATTGAACACCGGTAAAGATTGATTTTATAATGTCTTTCTGTTTCAAGTAGCTCTCTAGCCGCCATTTCTTTAATTCCAACCAAAAAATGGAACAATTAATAATATCATCATTTTGCATACTACATTAATTTCTGTTTTTTATTTCCCTAGTATTATATTTGAAAGTACTTAAGCTGCATGCTAGTTTGGCATTGGCCTCCTCTCTCTCTCTCTCTCTCTAATTGAAATGATTTTGTGGGTGGTTGCCGAGCAAAATGGCAGATTTGTTATGCTGCCAACCGGCTGAACGATTTGTGGCCAAGGGTATGTATTATCTTGGACTTCTTCGATCAATCTTCTAACAACCTTGAATTATTAGTAGATACAAGATCCCTCCTAATCACGCCTGTTTGATTTTGTACCTCTATTCAAATCTAACGCCAGCTCACGAACTTGTATTTACCCTTAATTAATGTGCTTTAATTTGGAAGGTATACTTGACTACTTCGACTCTAATGGATAATAATATATAACTAGAGAAATTTCCAAGGTATTGAATGCTATCATCACCAGCTCCATTCTACATGACTGACAAGCATGTGAAGCTTATTTTATTTGCTTCTCTGTCGTGCTTAGAAGGATGGAATTGATCAGTAGTGTTATATTTACAAGTAGTCATAACTTTCAAGCTAGAATGCTGCGTATGCAAGTTGCAATTTACTATAAGATGTTTAACCATTGTTATATTGTGCTAGCTGCAATTCTGTACATTGTTACCTTAGCTTTGTTTGATTTGTTTTGTAATATACAATAGCCGCAGAACATCAATCATTGTTCCTTGCATGTGAGAGTATGTGTGTGTTTATTTATTTTTTTACTTTCCCCTCCTTCTTGGAAGGTTGGTAGGTTGGAACTCACCACGTTTTATTTATAATTGTTTTAACTTCAACAATAACGGCACTTATGTATTTATTTCGAAAATGAAGAAATTTTCTTCTTTAGTTTCCTAAATGATTGAAATTTGATCCGAAACTTTGCACAGCGTCTTTTGGTGGAAAATGCTGACCTCAATCATTACCATATTTAATTAAATTAATATTTTCCAAAAAGTAGCACTGCTTCTCCCTAATTTTCTTGTTTCACGCTACCTACTATAATTCATTTCCATCATTTGGCTACATCAATGTTGTTAATTACTTTCGTGGTTTCAAGATGGCTCCACCCAAATTCAAATTCTTATTGGAAAATATTTATGTGAGACAAATATATCATGCCAATATTCTCGGTGATATGCGTGTCTACTTATTCCCTATTTTGTGTTAAATGTAATTAAGTTATAGTTTCTCTCTCTTTTTTTTTTTTAAGTTTAATATTAAGTTGTCATCTCTTTTTCTAATTTTTCAACTATCATGATAATTTGTAACCATTTAATTTTTGATAGAAATGTTGAGTTGTTCTCTCTTTCTTCATTAATTTTCTGATTCATTTATAATAACTTGTCACCATTCAATTGACTAGACGCACTAAGGTCTAAGTCAATAAAGTGACCAGATAACTCTTTCTCATTCTTATAAGGTATAAAAGCTAGCGTCCATGTATTATATGGTATTGATGCATGCTTGAGCTTGAAGATATAGAAGCCCTAATTAAATGACAGCTTTAGGGCCTTTTTTTTTTAAAAAAAATTTAATTATCAGAGAGTTTCTCATGCCAACAACGGCAAGGTCTTAGTTTTCACCAGAACTAATCTATTATAGTGATGTCGTTTTCTCTTGTTCTTTTCGTTCTGACTTCTCATTGAATGCATGTATGAAATGAGTCAGTATTTGTCTAATCCTCCAATCTCCTGCTGCCTGCCTGCCTGCCGTTGTCAACGTAGCTTGCGTATCTGTTGCAGTTAAACTGCAACCCTTACGAAGTTTGAAACAATATTCTATTGAAAGAGGAAGTATATACAAGCAAGCAACTTGTATACGCTGCAGTTAATCTGTAATTTTCAATTTAATTAGTGCAGCGTTGCTTCTGACAGAAAACTTATTTTATTCATATAGATTGATTCTTAGTTTCATCATCATTCACTGTTGTTGAGAATGATGGGCAAAAACCATGTTTGAAATGACAAATTCTTTGTATTATGTTAATATATATTTTGCCATATTGTTGGAACAAAGACGTAAACACATACATCACATATGATCTCGTCCGATGTTGATATGGTTGATGATGATTACTTTCAAATTGCATCATTCACACATATTCAATGCATGGCGTGAGTTTAGTGAACACTAATCAGCCCATTTGAAAGCAGCCTTTGAGCATGTTTTTCTAGCCATAAAAATTGGTTAAGAAGCAAAACTGATACGCAACCATATGCATTCCAGTGCAACTGCAAGGGACGTTCTTGTTCGAAAGATTATGATAGATAACAGACCCAGAATCATTACGTAACAACCCTACAAGCCAAGGATTTTGTATCTGTTATAGGATCCCTACTCACGGTGTAAACGGCTATACATCATAACATAGAACATTGCCGATATTGCGGATTGATTCGATGAATTTCTCGCAATCCAGTGTGCCCTGATTCAGGCAATTAGGGACAGAGGATTCTCAACCTTGACGATATATTTTACTACTATTTGTCACCAAATGACATTTTTAATGCTTGAATTGATCAAATTAATAGTAATGGCTTAATTTTATTCTTTTTTTGAATTTTAATCAAGAAATGGAACATCAGGAAACCCAGTATCATTCCGTAAATATTTGGCAAACTTTTTTTGATGCGCTTTTTTGGATTTTAGGAAACCCAAAGGTCAGCTTTATAGTTATATATAGTTACACGTATACCCTTGTAGATCATAACTTCATAGCCCAATTGTCTGAGTGTTTTATTTTCTTTTATTAATTATGTTAAGCAGTAGTAGATGGAGGAGCTAGCTAAGCCATTCTCATGCTTATCTACTCTGGATTAATTATAATACAAGTTTATATTAGAGCCTTGTCCCTTTCTAATGGACTGCAAATAAAATATAAGATATCTTATACGTTTTCGGGATCTTCTCTTGATACTGTTGGTATTCCTGCGCGTCTTACCAACCACCATGGAGACTTCAACACTTCGCTAAATCATATTCCAACCACTAATATTGCTCTCTACGCTTTTTTACTAGCTTCTTATTTATTTATTTTGGCCTTTGGGCTTCACTTTTTTTTTTTCCTTGTTGTGCAAGCTTGCGTTCACACATTAATGAACAGACCAATCAGTGCATCGCCTAATTATAACGCACGAGATTTGATGCTAGGTACAAGAAACAGTGGCGTCTAACTGATCGTCATATATATAAAGAGACATGTGAATAAGAAAGATCACATGTTAAAATAGAAAAACAAAATTCCATGGTGTATATATATACACAATTGATACCGGTAGTTGCACTTCGTTTTCATTTTGCAATATCACAGAAATCCCTATTATGTTGTTGCAGTTATATACAGTTAACAATTTGTTCATTTGCTATAGCATTTTCATCCATTTATGCTAAAAAACAAAGTTTTAAAACCTTTGCTTTGAGGCATTTTTTTTTTTTTTAATTTCTTTAGCCAATGCTTTGTGTCTTCGAAATCGCAAAAAGGTTGCACATGTTAATGTACAAGGACTATCATCAAGCTGAAACTATTGCTCCTAAAGTGAAACAAAATGAAGCACATGTCAAAGTAATTAAGCGCTTAGAGCCTCGGGCGGGGTCGATGGGTAAGATGATGCATTTCTTTAATGTAATAGCCAAGTGTGCTGCAAGTAATCAATGAGTAGGATAACCTCCATGTGTTGCTTGCCTGATTATGACAAGTTGCTCTGGTCCAAAGTGTCATTGTCATTTCTTATTTAACATGTCATCTTATGAATCAGCTAGTGATCAAGTCAAACTTAATTACTGTGAGAACCTCTTTGTTGCTCTTAATAATTTCATTGTTGTAAAAATTATACGATTTTAATTTTTATTTGTAGATAAATGTCCTTAATTTCTTTTTAGGGACTATAATCATGCACGTGGTTAATCCTTGGGTTAACTCAAAATTGAAAATCTATATCTCAAACGACACTCCCTAAAAGCACTTGCTATTAGAGATTCGTCATAAGCCCGATAATGTATGAATCTCCGAGCAAAATTACAAGGTTTTCTAATAGATTTTGTAGCATATTTTATATATATATATATATATATATATATTATGCTAAGAAAAATCATTTGATAAGTTATCATATATAATTAGATTTATTTTAAAATTATTTATTAGATATATTAGTTTAGACGAAATTTTCTTAAATAGAGTCAAGTGTACTTCAAATATGTATTCGAATCTTAAGTTTTATAAACTTTCTAAGGACACAACATATAGATCATAAATATCAAGAAACTATAGGTGTGCGTGATTTAGTTGTCCTTGAATATTATTTCTTTATCATTGATGGATTTTGTAATAGATTTATGAATCATTATCCATATGCCAGGAGTTTACACTAAATTGCAGTCGTCTCTTTTGATTTATTGAGACTTTTTATTGCAATACGTATTGTTAGTTTCATGATCAGTAATACTAATATTATAAACTATCAATACAAAGTCAAACATTCAAACTAATGATGTGTTATGATTTGCTTGGATAAGTGAATTTCTAATTTTAATTACAATAATTATGTGGATAATGTGGCAATTATTTAATAATGTTTACATAGATTTGTATATGTGAGTTTATATAGATAGTTTGTAAAAGTGACACCACTCTAATTTGAGTAGTTTCATATATATATATTTCATTAATTTTCTACGATGATTATTAAATAAATAAAGCTAGATTTATAACTCATTCACATCTAAGATTTTATACAACTTGAGTTGGCAAGATATTTTTGAATAAATAATTACCATGTCATTTAATTTAATATCTTTTATATATTTTTATTTTTTACCTTGTCAGTGATGGCTTGACAACTCAGGTTATACAAAAAATTATTGTAGATAAGTTGTAGATGTGACATTCTCCTTATTAAATATTAAATTGTAATCATAAGCAATAGGGATCAAAGTGATGCTATTAGTCCTCACTAATGGACTAAGGGAGCTCCATTTCTATATATAAAAATGCCTTATTTGAAATTTTTTAAAATACTTTATTTATTTCAAAAAATGTCCTTCACTCGTTTTTCTTTCCTAATACATCATCTTATGAAAGGATAGCTCTCTTCTTTTATATATAGTCTACTTTTGCTCAACTTTTCTTTTTTAAGTAATCAATAAATAATAAACTTTCCTATATCTCTATGCTATATATTGTGGAATGATATCGTTTCTTTTATCTCTTGTGAGATATTTAAGTTTCTCTCTCTAACTTTTAACTAATTCAAAATTTGGGTTCAAAATAATAAGCTTTGTGGTCGTACAAATCAACTTTATAATTCGTCAAAATATTTTTAAACTTTTAAATTAAATATAGAATATATATTAGGGTTTTTATGGGAGTATATTAAGACTTCGAAAATTGTGGGATTCAATAATTCATTACGATTCGCATTTTAAATAATTTTAGTATTACTCTAAAGATAAAAATATAGTTATTGAGTCATCTGTGCCCTTTAAGAATCTAAATATAGTAAAACAATCTCAAAGTTTTTCAGAATATATATATATATATATTAAAAAAAAAAAAGAGGCAAGTGCCAGTAACAAAATTTTACCTTCTCTGGTAAGGTAAACCAAGTTCTCATATGGTCACCTTGTATGATGGGAATTGAAAGGCACAGCATACTAGCATGATCATCTTAGGCCCATCGAAGATCTCACATCTCGTCAACAAACGCATCTACGCCTTTTTCCCTGAGTTGCCACCTTGGCTGATATCTTAACTTGTATGACTACGATCGTTGTACCAGGGTAGGAAAATATATTCCCACATAATCTTATATATCTTTGATCCGAATTCAATGGATGGCCGTAATATTAACAACAGTACAGCTAGAAACAGCCAGCGGCGACAATTATGTTTCAGTGAAAACCATGAGAATTGTTCTAGTGATAATTACGACAAGAAGATGATGCATAGGGACATCGAGAAGCAAAGAAGGCAAGAAATGTCTGCTCTTCACGCATCGCTTAGATCTCTACTCCCTATTGAATATATCAAGGTGAAAATTAAAATTGCATTCTTTCCTCTTTACTCGCTTATGATTTTCCAGAACTTCTTATGTGAATGAATGATATATAAAACTGTTTATTCTGAACTTCTTGAAGAAACTTATCTCTCGGTCTCTTAAAGGGTCAAAGATTACTGGGTTAAAGAACTTTGACTTGATAGGGAAATGTTATTTGGGGTTTCAGGGAAAGCGTTCGATGTCCGATCACATTAACGAGGCTGAGATTTATGTAAAAGACCTGAAAAAAAGGATTGAAGAACTGAGTGATAAGAGAGGCGAGCTGAAAAAACTGTCGAATTTGAGTGTTTCTGGCCCCGGAAGTGGGAGCACAAAGATTTTTTTGCCTTGCGTCATGATCCATCCCTGTTTAGGTGGGCTTGAAGTCGCGATCCGTGTTAACATCAGTGAACAAGATTTGCCCCTATCAAGGGTGCTTGAAGTACTGCGTAAAAGAGGACTTGAAGTTGCTAGCTGTGTCTCCACAAAAGTAAATCACATGCTTCTTCTCACCATCCATATCCAGGTGCAATCAGACTAATACATTTTTTTTTTTTGGTTTTCCTTATTGTTAATATAAATTTGTTTCTGAATTAGTTGATTTTTTTTCCCTTCTTCTTGTTTTATTTTTCAAGTGCCAGAACGATATTAGTTTCACGTACATATCGAACCTCTTTGCAGGCGAGTGATCTGACATCTATCGATCTATCAGGGCTGCAGCAGAACCTAACAGAAGTGATCATTCCATTAATTAATAGATGATATGCCCAAGTATGAGCTAGTTCGGTAATTAATTTCCTTGGTACATATCTAATTTTCATAGTCTATGAATTTAGCATGTTTTGTTGTGAGAAGCCGTGAAACTGGAGTGTACATATATAAAAGGGTAGATATGCTAACAACTGTTAGGAAAGCATTTCAGCTGAGTATTTTCTGATGCATCATCGTATGCACAATAGGATTTTACCAGGATTTTTATATTGTCATCTTCATTGTGCAGCTGAGTCTACCCATCAACTTGACTCCCAAAATCACAAGTGGGTATTAATCATACTTCATGCGTATGTAGTTATCAATATGACTCCTATGGAGAATTGATTGGATTAATTTTCCTTTATATCCATAATCAATAAACTTCATAATAAGACTTCACTAATTTTTAAAAGAAGCATATAAGTATATGATAAACAAATCGTAATCATGCAGGAATGTATGTCCAAATATCAGTCTAGTTATTGTCAGTATCCACTCCTCATTAATGGGTTTAAAATCATTTTTAATTGTGCAAGGCATATGTCGCAGGAGTGAGTTGCATATGTTATGGGATTTCAAATGCATGATCAGTAATAACTTCATTTGGCCAATAATAGGCCAGCAATAAAGCTTATTTTATGATTCATAAATGCTATGACGAAGCAAGGTGTGATTTTTTTAAGGAAAGTACAAACTAATTTAGTAAGAGTAATGATACTATCCAAAAACTCATTCCAAATGGTGGATGAAGTGATGTGGCTTTACCGTATTATTTATAACATCATCCTATTTTCTATATAATAAAAGCCACATCATTTGGGATTATTTTTGGATGAGTATCATTATTCTAAAACTAGCAATTTAATTATTACATGTTCTCTTATTGCATGTGGCCTCGGAAACTAAAATTAAAACTTGAATGCTAATCACAATGAGTAAGGATCCTCCCACTATTAATTGAGCACTTGTAAGCTTTTAGATATTTTATAATATATAGATTTAGTTATTTTTTTATAAGATTTGTTTCATTACTTTTCTCCATTTACCACTAATTACACTTTTAATTTTTGCTAGGAAAAAAATTGATCAAGAGAGAATCATAGTCTACAATTATGGCCACATTAGTTATATCTATGCAGAGAAGATACAAAAATTTAGAGGTCTCTCAACTACCTCTATACTAAAATTTGTTGCACCAATTTGTATACATAAAATAGAAAAGTTAGAACCATAACTTTGGTCAATGATATTTTCACATATAGGTTATAAAATCTTAAAATTCTACTCTATATAAGTTTCTTATCTATTAAACAAGAAACATAGAGTACATTACTATCTTGAAACTTGAAAATGAACTTATAATTTGCATATTGAGTGTTATCTGCAAACTTTTCTTTTGACCTATTATCCCTTTGAATATATTCAGAAATTTGCAGTAAAATTTGGAAATCAACTATTTTGAAGTTGAGCTCTTTTATTTGCGTACTTAATTTGGCAAAATTATTAGGACAGATCACTCACTCTTTATATTGATTATATTTACTTCGTCACATGAATAAATGTGGCACTTTGGACATACTCGTCTTGAGATTTTGCATAATCTATCACAGAAGATGAATGTGGTTGATGGTCATTCTAATTGTGAATTAAGGTATTGTTGTCTCGTCGAACTGCTCCAGCATATAAGTTTGGAAATTATTTACATTTGAAATTGTTTTATGTGAATGAAGTTACTGAATTATTAACTATATATGTTTTTATGATTGTGAACTACTAGAACTTTTACTGATTATGTTAATTTAAAACTGAACTGCATTAAAAGCGTACTTTATGCAATTGGTTTCAAGGTTATGTAGTTGCTTATTGATGATTACGATCCGCCTAATAATGTTCCTTTCCAGATCCTGATATGTAATATGCACAGACTCACGGGATTGAGAAGTGAGAGCATGAGGTTCTTAATTATTAGAATCGTTGAACTGCATGGGAAGTCAAAGTCATTCTGCATTAGCTTATTTTTACTTCATTGTATTAAAATCGGAGTTCAGATATAGGGGGATAGTCAGACTTTCGCGTTATTCTGAAAGTGCTTGAAGATCGGAGGTTAGACCATTCTTATTTAAATTTGTCGGATTGATTTGGAGAATATTTGTTATTCGCGTTTTTTCTAAAAAATTGAAAATGCTCAGATTGAAACTTCGCGTAGCTTAGCAAGTTAGTAAACAGTTTTATTTGCAAATTGCAATACATATATATGTTCATCTACTAGCAAAATTATTTTTAGCATTAGAAGACTACTATAGAAGTCAAAACATGTGACTAACGAACCACAATAGCAAGCATTATGCTTAGCGGAAGCTTCCTTCATTTTGGAAAGCCAAAATTTGTGGCAAAACATGAGCTTTTAATGTTTAATTGAATAAGCTTGTTTATCTTTATCTGCTCAACAACACATGGCAACGTGAATACACGCATTAATAAGAAGGATAACTATGAAGTGCTTTATTTACCTCCCAATCACAAATAATTGCTATATGAGCACGTGAGCTATATCAACACATATGTCACGTACCTTTACGTCACTACGTGACTTATGCTGCCGATTCTAGATGTTGCACACTCAACCAATTAGCTATTGGCTTAATATAAATTATTATTTTTTGATAAAATGTAATATCACAATCATCACAAATTACACTATAGATTTATACTTTAAGGTAATATCCTGGTACGTGGATGAAAATGATAGGCGATCGAGTTTTGACAAAAGAGAATATCTCAATTATGTGCTAGAAGAAAACTAATTAGCAATAAAACAGAAGTTACATAAATATATGAGTAAATTTTGTGCCACTTTCGCAGCTTAACTAACACATGATCATTAAAATATTAATTTAGGGTCTTTTTTGCCTCATAAAAAGCATCAAATGGAATCAATTAACTTCACTCTAATAATGTGGATGGTGGATATAGATAAAGAAGCTAAGGATAAATTATAATTTTCTTAAAAAATGATCGATATCATATCGGTCACACATAAAGCTAATAGGAGCACACAGTTTTGGAATCAATTTACTTGTATAAAGAGGAAAGCTCGATATTCACTTCTCAATAATTATAAGATCCTTTTCTACGGACCAATTTAGAAAACTATTTATGAAAGATACAATTAAAAATTCGAAAAAAGGCCAAGAATTTGGTCCAATCAAAAGTCAACAGCATCTCGTAATCTCGGTGGTTAAGGGCTGATATGCATTCAAGTTAAGCTATATATTTCTATTGTCTTCCCCATCAATAATTAATTCTTCAGCGCAATATTCATGCAACCAGGAACCGACTTTCTAAAAGATTTTCGATTAGTGAGATATTCTCAAAATAAAGAGAACTGAACTCAAAGCAAAGCACGCAACAAGCTGCATAAGTGTCGAGAAGTCTTAAGGACTACTCACTGCTCTAAGGTGCATCCATTATTGACTCCCTGAGGTTACCAAAGCATTAATAAAAGTGATCAAATACATTGTTCCATATATAACTATATACATGTTTGAGTCGCTATTACAAAAGCCCAACTTTTAGACGGCAAAGATTTGAAACACAAAAGCTAATATTGAAGTAATTAATATTTTATTGAAATATAACATAATCTTGTCTAAGCCCGTAAACTATGTGTATAAAATATAAGAAACTTGTATGTCCCGGATAATTGCCTTGATACTGTTGGTTCTATTAAGCTTTCCTCGTGCAAGACATGTATTATCTTACTCCCATTGGCTAGTAAATTAATATATAAAGATATCACCAAATGGGATATATTTAATACCGCATCTTTGTCACATATTTTAATTAAATCGCTACTATACATTGATCATGTGCCTAACTTGTATTGCTTGCCATCATTAAACGTATAATGAAGATTTGTCGCATAGAATATAAAAGCTTATTGGTAATCCATGTATTTGTATAAATAAGATTTTTCCCAACAATTTTAATTTGTTAGTATAAATTACATTTGAGGTGACATGCAATGCACTATTCTTATTCTTGTTTGCAAGAATGAGTGAGTGACCTTTCTTTTACTCTTCTTTTTCCCCAAAATACAAAATCATTATATAGGAACACTTTAAAGGATACGAGCCAATACGAATGGATTGATGCACCGACATGGCGGTCCACCATATGTGAGTGTAGATGGGTTGCTATTTCAGCTAATAGGAAAAAAAGATAACTAAGGGTGCCCCCACATCACCTTTATCTCATCTTTCCTAGGAAGAGAAGGAGATTGCAGAGAATCTCCATCTCTTGACAATAAAAGAGTTCACACTCCAAGGACCATATCTATTTCTTTAACTCCATTATCCCTGAAAAGATATAGCTGGAAACCTTGAACAGTCTATGTTCAATGTTTCCTCCTGACCAAAGCGATCACTTCTTGATTCCCCACAATGAAGATAGCTTTCAACAGGATCTGATCCAGCTGGGTCAAGCTTCGCTGGAGGGAAGTAACCTAACCAACAATATGGGAAAGGGCCAGCAGCATAAAATATTAGCTACTGAGAAAAAAAATGAAGGGAGCAGCAGTAATGTCAATGATTATGAAAAGAAGATGATGCGTAAAGAAATCGAACGACAAAGAAGACAACACATGGCCAAGCTTAACGCCTCACTTCGATTATTGCTCCCTCTTGAATCTATCAAGGTCACAGTATCTCTGATCCTCTTTCTTCAGTCATATAAATATATAATATAAGTTTACAAGGTTGACAAAATTTTGTCAAAAAACATGACTATCCTTAACTCATGATGATTTCTTGTTTCTGTAAGATAATTAGTGACAAAATTTCTTGATTTTCATAAATGTGCTTATAGGGTCTTATTGGTGGGGTTTTACAGGGCAAACGCTCAGCGTCTGACCAAATAAATGAGGCCGTTAATTATATAACCCACTTGAAGCAAAATATACAAGATTTGAGTGTCAAGAGAGATAAGCTTAAAAATTTAACCAATTTTGAATATGATATTGACAACGGAAATGCAACTTCCAATAACCGTTTAGCAGACACTAGTATTGTTGTCACCCCTTACTGCGGGGGAGTGGAGATCGTGATAAGTAGTGTCCTTAAAGATCAAGAAGATTTGCTTCTATCAAGAGTGCTACGTGTAGTACTTGAAGAGGGACTTGATGTTACTAGCTGCGTTTCAACTCAAGCAGATGATGGATTTTTTTGTAATATAATTCAGTCTGAGGTAAGGAAGTGCCAACAATTCGTCCATTAATTAATTTATAGGTTTAGGGTTTTTTTTTTTTTTCATTTTCAAGTTTTGGCATCGTTAACTAAGCTAATTAATGTGATTTCTTATTTTGTTAAATTTGTCTCACAGGTTCAAGATCTCACCTGTGTTGATCTACATGGGCTACAGCAGAAACTAAATGATGTGGTTATGTCGCCGAGATATCTTTCCGACTCATCAATATGATACTATATGGCAAGTTGAAAGTCGTGTCTTCTCTCTATTTGCAAAACCATGCTTTGAGATGTTTGATTTTAGATCACTGAATTGGTTGATCAGTATATTAGATATATTTATGAAATATTTATGTTGTAGCATATATATGAAGATTCACTCTTTGCAGGTTTCTCTCGAAGAAACTCCTAAGGAGTGTTAAAATATCTTCACAGATGGTTGGAGAATGCTTTTGAACCCATTCTATGGAGTTCTTTGAGTTTTATTAGAGGAAATATGCATTGGTTTGAACTTAGTTTCATGTATAATTCTAAAATTTGTCAGGATGAATGCTGAGCAGAATTGTCCTTGATTAGCATAGGTTTGCTAAGACTCGATCAAATGCATGCTGCCAAGCTAATTATGTAAACGTTGGATTTTTTTGCCTATAAAAGATCATTGTGAGGTTTTTATTATTTTCTGCAATATTAAAGTTATTCTTGGGATTGGACCTGCTGTTTATGTTGACTTCTTAAATTACGTTCTTCGTTTCATTTTACCCTCCCCACAGTTTTGCATTTCTTGAGTAAAGTAGTTATATTAATGGTAGATTTCACATATTTGATATGAAACAATTCTATGTAGATACTATGAAGCAGCTGATTTTTTACCGAATATGTATTATATTCTATCTTGATTATTCATTTGAAACGATAGCTTCCAACAATGTGTCACTACAAATTTTAAGTTTCACAGTTATCCAGAGTCATGCTTCGATGCTATAATTTATGTTTACATAGATTTATTCTTCCTTCTTTTAATTAATCTTCTTGGTTAATTTAGACTAGCTAGAATGAGTACTAATTGGCTATGGATAATCGTTCTTGAAGAATTTTATTTCTAGATCAAGTTTGCTTACGATGGCATACAAGTAGAGATCCTAGACATTTGTACTTCTGTTTTTGTTATTTGCTCTTTTGAAACTAGGTTGGTTTTGTTTGGTCCATGTTATTCATGAAGAAACTTGTTAGAGAACTTTTACAACTTTTTTGATCAATAGTTACTTAATAATATATGTGAAATATACTAGTATTGTAGAGGGCATAAATAAAACAAAATGAATGATAAAAATTTAGACGTACTATAAGAAAAGGATTGTAGGCGCACCAGTACTCCTGCATTATTGCATTGGATAGCCTGGAAAACAACTCTTGCGGAGACATACTCATTCCCTCTTTCAAAATAACTTCATGAATGTTATAAGGGAAATTCAATTTTTTGACTTACTATTGCCATTTAGATCATGAGCTTTTCACTTTTGCTAGTTTTCATTTGAGAATATGAGATTTGATTGATGTGCAACTGCAATAATGCAGTTTATCCATTTCTCCATGAAACTTATTTTGATCTGATCATTTTGATGCACATAATTTCAGCCTTTCTATGTTCTGTTTTCTCTTCCCTTTTCATTTCACCTTTTCTCCTAATAGTCAACTTATGTCAAATATGTGGTTCCTTTTTCTACATCAAATATGTTTTTACAGCTTTGTCGTGCTATGAGGAAATACAATTATCATATTTAACTATTTGAGAATATACCTATGTGATGTTGTAAATATATCAAGCTCTTTTATCTTAAATTTAAATTTTAAATTATTAATACAAAATTTGACCCTCAGTGTATATGAATCAAAAGCACACGCTGTTGTCGGTTGTCAACACTAATTGAATATTAATTTTTAGCTTTAAATCCTTTTTAGTAGATTAGATGGAAAGAATGATTGAAAAGTTATATCGGTTTTTCAACATTAAAATTTAAGTTAAAACTCTCTATGTGTACTTGAATAAGTACATTAAGTGACTTAGAACTATATTTTTTTCATTGATTTTATAATATACTTCATTCTTCATCAAATAAATATTATGAACCATCATCAAATGAACTTTTTAAATGTAGTTCAAATAAAATAGAAATTTAACAAAACAAATTGGGAAGTAGTAAAACGGAATAGAGGATTTAATGCCAAAGAGTTTTGTAGAGAATTTTTGTAAATGTCCATATACTTATAATTATCTATTTCGTTTCTAACACATTGCAGTTTAGAAGAAAATGATAAATGGTAATTCAGTAATTGAAGGGAATACAGCACTACTCGTCTAATCGTATTGTAGAGTTGAAACTCTAATTTTTCGACCAACCGATTGAAAAAGTGATGAGTATATGATTGGCAGCATTTGTGGATATCCGAAGGAGCTGAGCTTGAGTTGGGCTCTACTACACTTCAAAGATTTTGCAAGGAAGCCCATATATTAACAGATCTAGCCCCCATTTCAGGCGGCCTTTTAAAAGGAGCCTCCACTCCCAACAATTTTCATGAAATATCCTTCATACAGTAAAATTACCACATTACCCATGATTCAAAATGCAATTCATGTCCATCAACCCTTCCTCAACCTTCCTCGTCTCCCTCTCTACTTCCCACGGCCTGAACTGCACTTTCTCCCGTGGTACCTATTCTTCACCTGATCTCTTTCTTTCAATTTCTTTGCTGGTAAAGATAATTTCACTTAATAATGACATCATAATTTCACTGGCTTAAACTGCACTTTCTTCCCATGTTTTTGCTGAAAATGGGGTGTTACCGAATTGAATTTCTTTTAATAGAGGAATTGATATATGTATTTTACTCAATAATAGGTGTTTATGGCTAAAAATTTCTATGGGCTTCGAAGATTTGGAGAAACATGATGTTAAATTTGGATTAGGTTTTGATCGATTTTTGTTTCTAAATTTTTTTTTTTTAAAATTGTATGATTATATGGTTATGGGTATTGGGATATTGAAGTTTGGTGTGGGTTTTTGGGTTTCATGCTAAAGTATTGGATGATTACGATGGTTGAAGAAGAGTTTTCACTTTCTAGGTTTCATGCATTCGACGGTTCAATAGAGTTGTCGAACTCACTTGTCGAATTGTTAAATGTCCATGAACAATCAAATTTGGATATCTCTTCGTCGAACACCATCGTCAAACTATGTTAAGTTGTCATCAAATTTAGATATGCCATCATGGAACAACGTTGTCGAATTTTAGTTGAACATCATCGAACCTTTGAACTGGATGGTTTGTTTGAAGGTTATTTCATAAATTTTTTTTGGAGTGGAGGCTATTTTAGAAAGCCCCCTGAAATTGGGGCTAGATTGTTAATCTCCTCCCATATATAGGATTACAGGCAGGTTATTGACTTGTAGTTATGTGCTCCAACAACCCACTGATATGTAGACTATAGCCTAAATTGTTCGGTAATTGGTGTAGAATTCAAATACAATTACTTTTATCTCTTTTTTTTTAATATTGATCTAGATTTTTAAAATAAAATCCCTATAATTATATCAAAGATAGTTAGACGATATTAAGAGCATGGAAATTTCAACTTATACTTTTGGATTATACCTTAATTTTAAAAATTATATTGCAATCACAAATCAGACAGTCCCATATTATAACCCTTTTTTTCTTTTAAAATTTTCTTTAGGATTTTCAGCTACTATCTAGAAAAAGGAGTGACCTTGATAGTAGATCTTGCCTTAACTCCTTTTAGAAGAAGGGTCCGAAAGAGAAGATCCCCTCTTTCCTATAAGAAATTATAAATCTCATTTTAAGAGAATTAAGATAAAATCAAAAGTGTTAAAAAAATTAATTGATAGAGTGAGAAATTTTTGACTCAGGTCATAGTGTAAAAGTAAATTAAATGAACTGGTGTTTGTCTGCAATTTGCTCAAAGTAGAATTTTGCCAAAATGCTAAAAGCTGTAGATTCTTGAAATAACAAAACAAAGAAAATCCAAACTGAGGGGGAACATACCTGACTCTCAAGGTAGCAAAATGTATAATTACATGAGAATGACCGATGCAAGAAAAGAGCCAGTGTAGTGTTAAGAGTTAGGGCATGTCTCTCCCTAGTTCTTCTTTTAGTACGGTTTCCATAACCTGTGGGGATACGTCTTTCTAAGAATATGTGGAGTTCAGATACTTGTGAGATGTTTTCCATCAGGGGTCATAGATTAATGATTAATCCATATCCTTATTAATGGCCCATATTGTGGCTAATCACGGTTAAATGGTGTGCTCCTTGCACTTAATTAATGGCCCATATTGTGGCTAATCATGGGTAAGTGGTGCGCTCCTTGCAGCTGGCTCTTTAAAATATGAGGTTACATCAGAGACAATTTTTGGTGTTTAAAGTATAAACATAACGGTACAAATAGCTTCACCCAGTACAACCTGTTTATAATATATGAGTTAACACTTAACCTCTTTTTTCTTTAATGCTTTAGTGACTTTTCTTCTCCCTTCACTGCTTCGTGCTTTTAATACAGTTTTCTATTTTAAAGGTTATAGTTGCTTAGCGATGATTACCATTCGCCCATACGCGGACCTACGCTTGGGACGGGGGGTTAGGTCTCACTAAAAATCTAAAATTTTAAAATTTAACGATATTCCTTTTAAGTTTCAATACTTTAAGTTTCAATAGTTACATATATATACATTTATATAAAAATTATTTGATTTTAATAAATATATCTTATACAATTAGGTTCACCCTTAACTTTAGGTGTTAGTTTTTATTAAACCCTTTTAGAATTACATAATTAGGTGGGTTCATTCATGTATCTCCATTTTATATTATTGTATGATCGAAATATCATGATATGTATGCTTAAATAATTTTTCTGAAAAGCATTTAAAATATACATAATAATAATGGATTTGAAAGATTATTTACAGTATATATGTTACGTCAATCTAAATTTTTTTCATAAATATTCTTTGAACACAAACTCATTATCAATATATTAATATATATATATATATATATATATATATATATATATATATAATCTTAAATTTAGATAATCAAATAGTAAAAAAATAAATTCTCTAGTTATAGAATATCAAAATTCAAACATTAAATATATTTAACTCTCATATAAAGTGATAAAAGAATATTATTCAAAAACATATTAATTTAATTATAATAAAAATATTTTAAAACTTATATATACACACACATACATATATGTGTGTATATTAGAAAACTTTTTCAAACTATAGTATATTAATTTAACCTTATATATATATATATATATATATATATTCAAAAATAAAAAATTATCTACATTTTAATATATCTAAAAATTATTTTAAATATTATTAAACCTTAATTATTATATTTAATTATATATTTATCTTAATTATTAACTATACCGTATCTCCGCTAAACAAAATTTATGAGTCCGTCGGCTACTGCATTCCCCCCGTCGTGCCTTTTCAAATCCTACCATGAGCCAACTAACGGGATTGAGAACTAAGAGCATGAAGTCCTTATTAATCATTTGATTTGTTGAACTGCATCGGGAGTCAAAAAGTCTTCATTAATGCATTGAAATCGGAGTTTAGATAACCAAATAACCACTTCATTTTCACGAGTTCAAGTGCGATTCGGGATCCTAAAGTGCTTATATTTTATACTTTTCTGTAATACAAATAAGTGATTAACATAAATTATATTTCCCTTTTTTTATCAAATATTTTGCATAAATTATCAAATATATCTTTACATTTTGCTCAAGTTAGAATCACAATCTTGATCCTTTCAGTACAAGTCCTTTAGATGGAATTGTATTCTTTTTTTTTTTTTTTTGAGGCAATAAAAAAATTGGAAGTTGATGCAATTCTTAAATTTGCGTGTTTTGTGTAGAAAATTTTGTGCGCCTGAGTGTGGCATGGTAAGAAAAAACCTTAAGTGGTATACGAGAGAGACATTAATTGCCTGTACTACTACAGCAACCTGTTTCTGTTTTGATGGTATTTAAGACTCATGAATTCTAGCTACCAGGTGCTAATTGCCAGTATATATAGGTCTTCGTCTTGCAAAAATATACATATATTAGAAAATTGTTAAATTTGTTTTTACATTAGAAGACAAATATAAGAAGTCAAAATATATAAATAGTAAACAATAAAGTTATCGAGCATTTGTGGAGAAGCTTAATTTTTTATAATGTTCGATTAAATCTATTTGTCTTTATCTGCTCGAGACCCATGGCAACGTGAATACACATTAACAAGAAGGATAACTTGGAAGTCCTCTTTATTTTGCCGTGGCAAACAAATAATTGCAAGATTATAAGCACGTGAACTTATTGGCATATTAACTAGTGGCTTAATATAGAGTAGAATTTTTTTATTAAATATAATATGGCAATTGTTAAAAATACACCATAGAATGACAATGAAGTTAATTTTGACAAAGCTATGAATATATAGATGGCTAAAAATTATGCTAACGTCTCACTTTAATTAACTTATAGATGTTTCTATACCATCATTGAAATATTAATTTAGGATCTTCTTCAGCTCATATATACCATTCAATGGAATTGTAGTTTCACTCTAATAATATATATATATATATATATAATGAAAAAATTGGAGGAAAATTGATACTTCTTCTAAAAATTATCTCAAATGATATGTAATAAATGAATAATTGTCAAGTGAAATGTGTGACGATGTAATAAATGATATTATAATTTTATATTTAATATTATATTATTTGAGATGCATGATATGATTTGAAATGAAAATTTGAGAAACGTGTTATATTCAAATTTGGGGAAAATAAATGTGTTAAAAGAATCATAATCGGTTGGGGCGAATCAAAGGTCAGTATCACTTACAATAATCGTGGATATCCCTTCGTTAAGGGCCCACGTCGAAAGGTACTTGCGAGAGAGCAAGATTTGGTCCAATCACAAGTCAACAGCATCATATAATAACAAATATATCCACTATGGTTATAAAATATTATACATAATAAACTTTTATCCTCCGGATCATTGACTCAATACTGATGGCGGCAGGCTCTCCTCGTGCTAGCTAATATAATGAACTACCAAACGTTTTAAATCTACACCACACCGAGATGATAAATATTAAACCCAACTTCTATTGCTTGCCATCATTTTATGATACAAACTGCCGGAGTAATAGATTTAGATGTAATGTGCACGACCTAATTTGTAGAATTAAGTATATCAAAATCATATATAACGTTATCAATTGTTACCATATATATATATATATATATATATATATATATGATTATATTATATATGTTACCATATATATATGATTCTATCATATATATTATTGATATGATTCTCCTTTAATTTAGACATATAATTAGACAATCAATCATCATTATTAAGATTATTTTCTTTTCTTGTATATATGATTTACTACTATATTTGTAATTGTATCAAACATATAAATTGGCTTATCATAGTACCTTGTAATTCATTCAGATCAATACATTTTCCTTCATTATATTCAATATGGTATCAGAGCCATGTCTTTAATTTTTTACTCTAGCCAATTTGTTCAAAGTCTTCAAGAAAAGTCAAGCCATTAGCACAAGTTGCATTCACCTGGTTCATTCATGGGTTTGTTAACAAGCCATCAAGTCAAATCACATACAAAAATCCTTTCTTGATTTTATCTCCTAGTGCTGTCCATTATCCACACGGCCAGATTATCATCTCAGGTCAAACTATTTCTTCACATTAAAATCTCTCTTTTGCGATTTATTTTCTAATGGAGAAGTTTGATATTGCCCAACCAATTCAAGTTCTTCTTGATGGTCACAATTATACTATATGGTCTCAGTCTATGTGTAGCTTTCTTAAAGGTCGAAAATTATGGCATTATATCACTGGAGAGTTTCTTGAGCCAATTCAACAAAAAGACGAACTAGATGAAAAATTCATTGAACGACAGGAGGATTGGGATGCAAAAAATCACTAGATTATTACATGGTTTAGAAATACATCTATACCATCCATCAATCTCCAATTTGGTCGTTTTCATACAGCCAAATCTTTGTGGGATTTTTTGTCAACTAGATACAGCACAATAGATTTGGCTCATCAGTATCAACTTCTACGCAATCTTCATCAGTTACGTCAATCTTCAGGTCAATCAATCCATGAATTTCTTTCTCAAATGTAGTATCTTTGGGATCAATTGGCACTATCAGAATCTTCATGGTCATGTTCTCAAGATGAAACAAAGTTCTCGACTTACAAAGATCATCAACGTTTGATACAGTTTCTCATGGCACTTAATGACACGTTTGAACCGGTTCGTGCATTATTGCTCCATCACCAACCTCTACCTTCTCTTGACAGTGCTGTTACTGAACTTCTCTCTGAAGAGACTCCTTTAACTACTCTTCAGACTCAAAATACACACACTATCGTGGTTACTCAATCCTCAGTTTCCCAGGAATGCAAATATTGTCATGAGACTGGACATTTAATGTCCTACCCGCATTTGTCGCTATTGTCATAAGATTGGATCAGGACACCTTGCCAAAGATTGTCCTAAAGCTCCTCCTAAGTAGAGTCGTCAATTAAAACAGAAAGGTAACCCCAAGAGTAAGTCTCAATTCTCTGCTGTTGATGCTGAAGATAATAATCAGGGTTTCAGTACTAGTTCCTCTTCCCAAACTTTTTCTGTTAGTGATCTTGAGTCCATTCTTCAACAAGTTCTTTCCAAGTCCGGTAATTTCTCAATTTTTGCTTTAACTACTAACTCAGGTAATCCATCATGGTACTTTGATTCTACTTGTTGCAATCATATGACTTCAGATTCTAATATATTTTCTTCCAAATATTGTTATTCTAACATGCCAGTTATTCATACTGCTGATGGTTCTTCAATGCATGTTAGCCATGTCGGTCATATTTTTACTTCCACTTTAGAGTTACCAAATACTTTCTACATTCCAAACCTCACATTGAATCTTCTATCTATGGGTCAATTATGTGAACTTGGTCTTAATGTTACTTTTTCTTCTTCTGGTTGTTGTGTTTAGGATCCACAGACGGGCAAGGTTCTTGGGACAGGCCGTAGAGTTGGTCGTCTATTTGAGCTCATGCATCTTCATCTTCCTTCATCAATATCAAATAAATCTGATATAGCATCCACTACAACAAAGTCATCCTTAAGTCTTTGGCATTCACATCTTGGTCATGTCTCCCTTGGTCGTTTACGACTTTTAAAATCTAGTGGTTTGTTAGGTCCAGTTTATGATGAAAATATTGATTGTTTGTCATGTCAACTTGCTAAACAAACTGCTTTACCTTTTAATGATAGTGAATCTATTTCTGTTGCTCCATTTGATCTTATTCATTCTGATATTTGGGGACCTTCACCAAATCTTACTATGGGTGGTTCAAAATATTTTGTTATTTTTGTTGATGACTATTCACGTTTTACATGGTTATATCTCATGAAAAATAGGTCCGAATTACCTACCATCTATCGAGACATTGTTAATATGGTCAAAACTCAATTTTCTCGATCAATCAAAATTTTTCGTGCTGATAATGCCATGGAGTACAGGGATTCCAAATTTCAAATATTTCTTCGAGAAAACGGAATTGTTTCTCATTTTTCTTGTCCTCATACATCTTAGCCAAATGGTGGAGCCGAAAGGAAATATAAGCATAAACTGGAAACTGTTCGTGCCCTCTTAATTTCTACCTCATGTCCAGAACGTTTTTAGGGTGAAGTTGCACTAACAGTTGTTTATACAATCAATCGTATACCTTCTCCTATCATTGGTAATGTTTCACCCTATGAACGTCTTTTCGGTAATCCTCCTTATTACAATATTTTTAAGGTATTTGGTTGTGTTTTAATCCAATGCATATATTTGTATAAAATAAGATTGAACTAAGCAATTAATTTTTATTAGAAACAAATTACATTTTCAAAAAGTGACAAGCAACGCACCATTCTTTTTCTTTTATGCAAGAGCGTGTCACCCTTTTTCTGCCCTTCTTTTTTCCCCGGTAACATTCCCGTACAGCACTTTAAAGGCTACGAGCCAATGAAAATGCATCGACAATGGCCCACCATATGTGAGTGTACATGCGTCGCCATTACACGAGGAAAGAAAAGTGATTTAACTGAGCCCCACATCACATTTATCTCACCTTGCCTAAGAAGAGATCGCAGAGAATCTTCAATATTTCTTAGGATAATTAAAGAGAGATTGCCCTCGGACGAGCATATCAATTTCTTTAAATCCCTCATCTCTGAAAAGATATCGCTTGAAACCTTGAATAGTCAATGTTCAATGTTTCCTCCCGACCCAAGAGATCACTTCTATTATCCCCATAATGAAGATAGCTTTCAGCAGGATCTGATCCAGCTGGGTCAAGCTTCGCTGGAGGGAACTAACCTAACTAACAATACGGGACAGGGCAAGCAGCATAAAACATTATCTACTGTGAAACAAAATGATGGAAGCTATAGTAATGTTAACGATTATGAGAAGAAGATGATGCGCAAGGAAATCGAACGAGAAAGAAGACAACACATAGCCACGCATAATGCGTCACTTCGATCACTGCTCCCTCTTGGATATATCAAGGTCAACGATTATCTCTAGTCCTTTCTTTAGTACTTATAGTATAATGTTTATTAAAATTGACAAATTCATGTTAAAATGATTGAATATAACCTTTACTCGTGATTTCTTGTTGATGTACATGTATTTCCTTCGCTCTTAGGGTTTAAGATTTCTTGATTTTGCCAATTATGCTTATAGGGTTTTGTAGGTGGGTTACAGGGCAAACGCTAGCGTCTGACCACATAAATGAGGCCGTGAATTATTAAACCACTTGAAGCAGAATATACAAGACTTGAGTGTCAAGAGAGACAAGCTTAAAAATTTAACCAATTTGGAAGCTGATCTTGACAACGGAAACGCAACTTCCAGTAACTTTTTAATATACACTAGTGTTGTTGTCACCCCTTGCTGCGGGGGAGTGGAGATTGTGATAAATAGTGTCCTTAAAGATCAAGAAGATTTGCTTCTATAAGAGTGTTACATGTACTTCTTGAAGAGGGACTTGATGTTACTAGCTGCGTTTCAACTCAAGCAGAGTATGGATTTTACCTTAATATAATTCAGTCTGAGGTATGGAAGTGCCAACAATTCGTGATCCATTAGTAAATTTGTAGGTTTAGGGCTCTTTTTTTTTTCATTTTAAACAAGTTTTCACATCGTTAAGTAAACCGAACAATGTGATTTCTTATTTTGTTAAATTTGTCTCGCAGCAGGTTGAAGATCTGACTCGTGTTGATCTACCTGGGCTACAACAGAAACTTAATGAGGTGATTATGTCGTCGAGATATCTTTCCGACTCATCATGATACCGTAACCATTGTTGAAAGTCATGCCTGTTCTCTACTTGCAAAACCATGATTTGAGATGTTTGATCGCAGATCATTGATGTATTTGTTGATTAGTTTGTTAAATATATTAGTAACATGTATCTTGTTGCATACGGTGATTCACCTTTGCAGGTTTCTCTCCAAGAAACTCTTAAGAAGTGTGAAAATCATAGATACATGCATGTATAATGTTTGGACTGATTCTAGGGAGTTGTCTTAGCTTCATAAGAAGAAATATGTATTGGTCTGAACTTGGCTAGACTTAAAATTGTAAAATACATGTATAACTTTGAAGGTTTGCAATGAAGTATGAATGAGCCGAATTATGCTTGATTAGCATTCATACTTTTGCTGAGACTCATCAAGTGCATGCTGCCAAGCTAATTTTGTAAACATTGATTTTGTTGCCCTTAAAAAAAAATCGTAGTTAGGTTTTGATTATTTTCTGCCATATATTAAAGTCATTCTTGGATTGAACCTGTGCTGTCTATGTTAACTCACTACAAGAAACTGGGGCTTATAACACGCTCATTTGCGTCGGTTTTTAAAAACCGCGATAAATAGAAGCCATGCGTATTGGTATGCAGTGGTTTTTAGAACCGCAGTTTAAATTGCCTAAAACCCCCTCCAAATCAATTTTACCCTAGCCGCTTCTTGTATCAAAATTGCTCTCATCTCTCTCCATATTTTCTCTCGTATCGTCATCCTCTTCATCATTGTCCCATCCATCGAGCTCAATACGAAGGAAATCGTCTTCAGATTGAGGATCTTGAGTCTGCTGCTGCGGCGTATCCTCTTCATGCGTCACCTACGCAAGTAAACAAAGGAACTGAATGAACTGATTACCAAAGGCAGGATTGTCAACGTGATCGGGAGTGAGCGAGGGTGGAGAGAATGTCGAGGGCAACGCGGCGGGAATCGATTCAACGAAGCCGTTCTTACATTCATGACAAATAACATCGGGGAGATTGGCTAGGGTTTCGATGGAGACGCGTTTGTCGCAGTGATAGCACCAATACTGTGTCGTATCAGTATCCGACGTAACAGGTGTTGTCCGTGACGGTGTCTGAGATGGTGATTCAGCCATCGAGTTTGGCTTAGGTATCGGATTTTCCCGATTGATGTGATAAAAGTAGTGAAGAAACTAGCAGAGTTTGATTTACGGTGATATGGCTTAGGTCTCCTATTTTGCATCTTAGTTGGTCTTCTCTGCTTTTAGATTGTCAATCTCGTTTTCATTTGCTTGCTTTCTTCCTTGCTAAGTAGCTAATCTGCTGCAGCACAATCGCTGAAGATGAGAGGCGCCTCCCCCAGTCCTTTAAAGGCAAGACACCGACTGTCTTTTTCCAAGTAAGTTCTTCTCCTTCTCTTATTTTTTAAGTTTCTGTTTAAGTTTACTGGACGATGCAAACTGCTTACTGTGCTCTCAATGTACTTGATTTCTGCTCCAGTTTTTTGAATTTTACTTGAAGCTAGCTTCGTGAATGGTTGAGTAGCTTAACGATTTGGAACAGCACTCTGCTTGTTTGGCTATTCATTCTCAGTTAGATCTACTAATTTATGTTTTTTTATTTTTTGATTTGTTAGTTTACATTTTTGTATTATAATACGTGTTTGATTCACTTTTGATATGAGTAGAATTATACTTCGTGTTTGAGTCTTTACTGGAACTTTGACTTTGACTGACAATGGCAACTACTTAGACACTTTACTTGAATCAGTTTGTATTCATTTTTTAAAATGAGGATACGTAAGGAGTGTATTGGTAAGGAATCAAGATATTGCTGTGAAGTGAGTAGTTTACAAAGTTTTGTTCTGTTTAAAATTATAGATCTAGGAGTGAGCATTCATTGCTAAAAATTCTGCAATCTAATGAATGAGTTTGATGTAAAAAGTAACATTCATGATTTTAATATTTCAATTTATTTGCAATTGTTTATGTATACATAAGATACACAGACAAGCGTATAATTTATTAATTTCTTCTTCTTTCTCCTGCTTCCTGAATTTTTTGTTCAATAAAAGGACACATGTACGAACTAGCTATAGTGTGAACGAACTAGCTATAGCGTGATGTCACTAGAGTTTTTTTTTTTTCAAAGTTCATATGAATTATCAAGAATAGGATAATAGGATAAGTTTCAGAGAGATTATATGAAGTTGGCCATGATACGGGCCATGCTTTAAAAAAGTTGCTAATTGATATGAGCCAAAGATGGTGGATGTGCAGTGAAAGACTTGATGATGCAACCTATCGAGGATTGGTTGCCTCAATCTAATATTTTAGATATTATGAGTGGACTAATTATTATTATTATACAATTTAGAGAAGTTTAAGCAATAGAATTTTAGCATTTTTTTTTAATCTCAAAACGAGAAGTCAGAGAATGTGTTGTAATGGAAGTATATAACTAATAGCTTACTGCATAACCATTATCTCTCTAGATGAAATCAAATATATAATATAGTTGGTTGGCCTATGAATGGTAAAAATGAAGAGAGAAATTTCAAACTAAATTTAATACCTTTTATGTACTGATTTTTTATTAGAGATTTTTATGGTAAATTTCATACTATATTTTTTTCATAGGGGAAGCCACTGGATGGTTGTTTCAATCCAAAATTGCACTATGGCATATATGCATTGATTTAGAAAGATAATGCATTAAAGATATTTAAATTATATATGTAATTAATTTTCCTAGAACAATGCAAGCACTTACGACTTAATATACAATACATAATGTAATGATTAAAGTATAATGATATATAATTTAAATGAAAGTGTCATGCACTTGCTATATCATGATAATATACAATACATTTAAGTTTGTAAATGATTTAATTGCAATCATTTTGGATTTATCTTGGTGTCCTCCGGTAGCTTCACAATTTTTTTTTTTTGAAGAAATATCAACTTTTACTCTTTTATGAAATTTATTTTTCATGGCAGGGTTTTTTACTTTCTGTTCTGCTAACTTACTTGTTGAAAGTTGTTAAGTCACACTAGAGGCAGTAAGTTTCTTATCCTTTTTGTTGGAATCTGCATGAAGATATGGATTTTTAATTTGACGCGATTCAACTTTCAATAAATTTGTAAGTAATTGTGAATGTCTTCATAGTAGTTTTAATTTGTCCTTGCATCTGAAAAGCAATATACTTTTTCTTTGGTACTTTATTGGCCTCTTATCACCATGGAAAGGTATTCTTCTCTTTGGTCCGCCAGGAACAGGAAAGGTTTGTGAACATAGTTTGTTCATTAGTTATAGTAATTATTATAGTCGTCTTACTTTTCACTTATTATGTTTTAAATTTTATCAATTCATTATCTTAGACATAGCTTCTATTCACCGTATGTTTCACCTATCATAATAAAACTTGTTTTTGACCTAAGTCGTCTTCTCCACATTCCTCTTCTTGTTCATGACCTGGTAGTATTGAAGGATGTTTATCAGGTTCATATCGGGCTGATTTGCTGGTGAATAACCGGCCACCTTTGTCTGCTTTCTTTAGTGGTGATTTCTTTTTCCTGGTTGGGCTGTGCAGTATCCGATGTGTTAGGATTAATTAAACGATAATTTGTAGTGAGCTGAAAGTTATACTAATCAGATTTGTGTTGTTTGCATCAAATATATTTTGTGATCAGTTCATCTTGTTTATATTTTACACACCCATATGATAATTTTTTTCCTTCATTCAGCCACCAAATCCACCTCCTAGCCATTATTCTGAACTAGATAATCGTGACTGGCGCCGTCCTGCACAGTTTTCTCCTGGAGAGGAAAGGTTACGAGAACCTATTAGAGACAATAGAGAGCATGGTGGACGACAAGAGCAACTCAATTACCAATTTTCCAGGGTTCAAATATCTTCTAACCAAGGGGTAATTATTCTAATAACAACATTGTTTTGATTTGCTCTATCTAGTTTTACTCGTTCATTCTATCCCTTTGAATTTCTCAAGGTGTATATATGTTTAAGCACTCTGTTGCCTCCAATTACCTGCTATATCATGTATGCCTTTCAATGAACTTGGCCGGTATCAGTAACTTTAATTATCTTGTATTTTGTGGAAAGTTCAGTTTTGAGTAAACTTGGACAGAACTTTATTATATAAATGTTATTTAGCTCTTTTTGGTACATTTTCTAGGTTTTCAGTTAGGATTGATATAATGGAAGTACATATATGAGCCAAAGTTTTCTTCTTTGTTAAATCTTTTTCTGTAAGTTTTGATAAGGTTTAGTTTCACATTATCTAAAATGCTTTTGTATAATGAGTATAAAAAGAACATATATCATGTGATACTTGGATAATGACTTTTGTGGTTTACTTGCGGATAACTTATACTTTTTTGAGCTATACTGATATTTTTCACTTGTGGAATATATCTAGATGTCTAAACTTGCGAATGAAAGTGTTCTATACTTACCTATCTGTCTCTCTGTCTCTGCGTGTGTGTATAAATTTTAATTTTTTTTTGGTAAATAGGTCCCAGATGCTTCAAGTGGACACCGTAGTCGTTTCCAATTTGATAGTCATGGAATAAACGACATCATAGATCGTGAATCAGATCAAGATAACGAATAGGTATATAAATGAAATTAAACAATTTGTTTCACAATATATAATGTTACTTAATGATTATGCCCTTGGTGCAAATTGATTCTTGCAGGTTATTTACCAAGTTGCAAGTTGTTTACAAAGTTGTAGGTTGTTTACAGAGTTTTGTAATTTACTTATCAGATGATTAAATTATGTAAAGGTTGTTGAAATCTAACTGACATGTTGTTTAATTGTTTGATTATAAGATGATGAATAGTATGGATGATGATTGCGTTATATTTGGTTTTCTTGGATTATAATTGAACCATTATATGAGATATTTTTGTATTTGATTTGATTGCATTATATTCATTAAATGAATGAATAAAGAATTATATCAAAACATTTTTGTGAGACAGGTTAATTATTTTGTAAACAGTAAATAAATATAGAATAGCACAAGTAGCGAAACTTTGAAAAATTTTTGCTAACTATTTACGGCTTGTTTCCTGATCGACGCAAAAAAATTTTCATAACTATTTACGGCGGTTCTCCATCAACCCACGACAGTTGTACCAAAATTGTATAAAAACTTTTTACGGCGGTTTGTGACTTTTTACGACGGTTTTTTGTTCGTCGTAAATATAACTTTATACGGCGGCTCTCCATACCAACGACAGTTGTACAAAAATTGTATAAAAACTTTTTACGACGGTTTTGTAACTTTTTACGGCGGTTTCTTGTTCGTCGTAAATATTAACTTTTTACGACGGACATAAAACCGCCGTAAAAAGGTGCGGTCATTGCCGATCCTGTTTCGTCGCTTGTTTTTGCGTCGAACAAGTAAACCGCCGTAAAACCGTATTTACGGCTGGCCGAAACCGCCGTAAAAGCTTTTACTGCGGTTTTTTAACTGCCGCAAATGACTATTTACGACAGTTTTGGCCCACCGTAAATAGTCCTCCCTGTTGTAGTGACTTCTAAAAATCACTTTCTTCCTTCCATATTTACCCTCCCCACATTATTGCATTTCTTGAATTAGGTAGTTATATTAATGGTATATTTCACATATTTGATTAGCTTCATATCTACGCAAAACATGTATACTACAAAGCTGCTGCTTTTATGGAATATGTATTTTTTCTATCTTAATTCATTTGAAACGATGGCTTCCCACAATTTATAACTATAAATTTTAAGTTTCAAGTCATCTAGTGTCATGCTTTGATGCTAATTAACGACTGTTCGCATAGATTAATTCTCTCTTCTTTTAATTAATCTTCTTGGTTAATTTGGACCTAGCTATAGCTAGAATGAGTTGCGGTAATTGTTATTGAAGAATTATAATTGTAGATCAAGTGTGCTTCTGATGGTATAAAAGAAGAGATCCTAGGAATTTGTGCTTGTGTTTTTTGTTATTTAATTTGCCCTTTTGAAACTAGGTTGGTTTAGTTTAAGCTATGTTATTCGTGAAGAAACCTGTAGGGAACTTCTACAACTTTTTGTATCAAAATAGTTACCTAATAATTATATATGATAAACTGCATTTATTGCATTTGTAGCCCGGAGAAAACCTCTTGCGGAGATATCCTCATTCCGTCTTTCAAAAGAACTTTATGCATGCCATATGGAAATTCAATTATTTGACTTGCTATTGGTATCTCGACAATGAGCTTTTCGCTTTTGCTATATTCATTTGAGAATTACATGAGATTTGTTTGGAGTCATGCTACAGTATAATTATTGTATCCATATAATAGTTGTATTGTAGCATGTAAAAATCGTAAATTATGTTTAAAAATTATAAACGAGTGAAAAAAATTATATTTACGACTTTTATATGTTTTATATTTACAATTTGTTTATATATAACTTTTATTCATTCGTTGACGATTTTTATAATATTCATAATTTTTATATAAATACATAATTATTATATAAATACAACAATTATACCGTAAAAAAATCTATTTATTCGATGTGCAACTGCAATAATGCAGCTTAGCCATTACTCCCTGAAACTTAAATTTGATGCGATCATTTTGATGCACATAATCTAAATTCTCAATCCTTTCTTCGTATGTTCTCTCTTCCCTTTTCATGTCACCCTTTTTCCGTATAGTCAACTTATGTCAAATCCATCAATCACTATTATGCTGTGCTACTTCTTATTTCTTAGATAATGATAAGCCAATAAATTAAATTTTAATTAAGTGAATGATACATACAAACATACTCTGTGTGTATACACACACACACACAGAGGTGATAGTCTAGTTCCTTTTCTCGCATCAAATATGTTTTTAGATCTTTGTTGTGCTACGAGGAAATACATTTATCTTAATTAATTCTATTTGACATGCCCATGTAACAATTGGAATTTATCAAGATCTTTTATCTTTAAACTTAAATTTAAAATTTTAATACAAAATTTCAGCCTCCATCTGGATGAATCAAACGTATGCACACATTTGTTTGTTGTTAGCATTAATATAATAATAATTTTAATTAGTAAATTAAATAGAAGAATGATTGAAAAGTTATGCCGATTTTTTAACTTAAAGTTTTAACTCTGTATAATTCATTTTTCATCAATTCAAAATTATTGAAACACTAACAGATGAACTTTTTAATGTATTACGGAAAGTTCTGAAGTCACGATTCAGTTACATAGCATGAAATAAAGTAGTTATATAAAATATAACCAGCAGAAAAGTAAAAGTGTATATATGAGTTTTACGTGGTTCGGCTAAATCAGCCTACATCCATAAGCAACCAAGCCGCAATCCTCACTAAATTGTTCCATATTACAAACTATTTGGATTTATAGTAGAAGAAATCCCATTTCTCTCTCACTCACCTTTCTTTGTAACCTACGCCCTTTCTCCAAGAACTTCAACCTTAGTAGACTAACTTCCTAACCTTGTTACACTTCTCTACCCAATAGATCAAGACCCTTCTTGACTGTAAAATACTTTCGCAATAATACTCAACAAATATAAACTTAACAAAACTCTTTATACTTTATCAGTCACGACTAAAGACATGACCATGATATCAGTTACAGAATCATGAAAGCAATTATCCCTCAAGCCGTGATCTAACTCTCAAGAACATGAACTTAGCTAAAAGCTAAATAAACAAAGATGCAAACTCAACATAAATAGATGTAGATTGAACACTCTCTTAACAAAACACTTGAACAAAGTTTGCATTACCTGGACGTTGAATGGACTTTCCTTTATATATGCTACACGTCCAGTACTTCCTTGTTGAAATTGGACTTGATCAAAGCTTTCCAAAACCTGTAAAATCTGCATTATAACTTAAGAGACAAAGATCAATAAACAATAGGAAGTAATCTTTTAATCTCCTAAGCTGGACATGAAATAAAAGTCTTCTTATTTTAGAACTCATCCAGCAAGCAATCCTTATCCAATAAAGATTCTTCAAGATCATTTTCATATCAATCAAATAACCTGCATATCCTGAAGTTAAGGAAATTAAATCACGTTTAAGATATTCAATGAATAATCATGATCATAATCTTTTCTAATACAAGACAAAATAAACATTTTCCAAAAAACTGAAACAATATCCTCGGAATAACTGCCAGTAAAGTCTTCCCTAGCAGAATTAGTAACTTCGCTCTGCAAATCTCGAATATTTAATTGTATAAGCAGAAAAATAGGAAAATAAATATTTAATTGTATAAGGATTTCCAAAATCTTTCCATATCTGCAAATCTCGAATGCTTAGAAAAATAAAAATATTTAAAAACACTCAATAATGAACTAGAATAAAAAAATCTTTCTTAAAGCAAAATAAAAATAAAATCTTTTCAAAGATTAAAACCAGATTCTGGAAATATTATGCAGTTAAGAGTTCTCTAACTAGCTTAGTCAAAACAGGAAAATAACAAATTAAATATCAAGGTTTTTATTTTATTCAAAATGATAACAAAGCAATACCAATGCCGCATAGTTGAACACGTGGCAATCCATATGGTATTGTTATAACAAATTCAAATTAAAAATAAATTTAACAAAACCAACAAGGGAGTAATAAATACTTAGAATTGTACATTTCTATTATCCATATTTCTTTTTATGAGGAAAAAAAAAGATAATTGGAGTGAATTTAGCCCTATTCTTGTCCCATTGTATTGTAGGTTTTCAGTCTAATTTTACGACCGAACTGATTGAACAAGTGATATGTATTGAATGGACCGTAATTGTGGAAAAGTAAGGGAGCTTAGATTGAGTTGGGGCTCGAGTACACTTAAAAAGATTTTGAAATGAAGCCCTATAAATATGACGCGCAGGCTGTAGATTGCTCTCGCAGAAAGCAAAGAAACATAAATCAGGGCCTGTGTGTCCCAATAACTTACTAATGTGTAGGTTATAGCCTAAAATTGTTAGGTATAGTAATAGAATTTAAATTTTATTATATTCTTTTTTAAAAGAGAATGTTTGATTAAAATTGTTGGTCCTAGACGTGGCACACATGGCATGTGTATTGCATATGAGTAATTTGTCATCATGTGATAAAAACATTAAATGTGGATATTTTTCTAATCTCATTTATTTTATATAAATATTTTGTATTAGGAGAATTTTAATTAAAATAGTATAAGTTTTGATATAGTATCCTAGTTGAACAGGAGTAAGTTTGGATTTGGTATCCTAGTTGAATAGGAAGCTTTATATTTGTATTAATTATCTCTTATTAGATTATGATATTATTTAAGTATTCTAGTTTACTTAAGAGAGTATATTATCACTTCCTATAATGTTTGATTGTTATCCAAACTTTCCTTATGAGTTTATTGAGATTCTACAGGATCTTGATAAGGATTGTAATCGATATCAAATATTATATAAAGCTATCTTCATAGCTTTTGGAGGAAGGCATTCAACACATTCAAGGCAAATTGAGAGAGAGCAAGCAAGAGCCAGTTTGAGTGCGTCTTTTATTTGTTTTTTATGTCTTATGTAAAACTTTAGGCTTTGGTTAATTGTTATAGATCGTGTGAGCTTAAGGGAGTTGAGTAATCACATGTGTCTGTACCAGTTACAGGTATTATGTTATTCTTAACTGTGTGTCGTTAAGATAATCGTGACAAAAAAAGTGCAGCATCAAAAGAGCGTGTGAAGGACTATGGTTGTGATCGGGGTTGATCAAGTTTACATAGATTAGGTTAGTAAGTGAACGGGTGTCTACCACTGTAAAGAGTTCTAAGTCGAGTGTAAACACATACAACATAGTGGATTACAACTTTTGTTGTCCGTGAATGTTGGTTGGTTATAACCGAACCACGTAAAAATCTTGTTCCGATTTACATTACTGTTTTCAGTTATATTATTTGTAACTTCCATACGCTACAAAAACCAACAAAAATATTTAAAATAATTTATGTATAATACTAAAAAAATATTGTAAGGCAAGAAATGAAAAATAAAATAATAAAATATATTCTTGTGCTTTTTGGTTTCTTAACTTTGGAAAAAAATAATTATTATATTGAATATAGTTTGAGAATATTAACAACATGGAAGTACAACAAGTATTTTTGGATTATATCTTAATTTCAAATAAATCATACTGAAATCAGAAATGAAACAATCCCTCCATTGTAACCTTTTTCCTTTTTTTTTCAAATTTTTATTTACGGTTTTAAGCTACTCTTTCAAAAAAGATGGAAACTTAAAAATAGACTTGGCCTTAACGCCTTTTAGGGAGGCCGATCAGAAAGAGAAGATCCCCTCTTTTCTATAAGAAATTATCAATCTCATTTTAAGAGAATTAAGATGAAATCAAGTGTGTAAAAAATTATTTAAAAAACACACACACACGCTCTTTAATTGATAGAGTGGGAAATTTTTTACTTAGGAAAGATATCTAGTGTAAAAGTAAAAAATGAACTGGTGTTTCATGTTTGCATAGAATTTTACCAAGATGCCAAAGCTATTGATTCTTGTAACAACAAGAGAAAGAAAATATCTGTTAATAATAAATGATATTAATTAACATGAATGATATAGCAATTATATAACAATGTCACATCAGTTTGTATGAGTAGCATTACTCTTTACTCAATCCACTTTCTTAGCCAAGTTTGACTTTAATTTAATAATCAACTATATTGACGTGGCACCACATGGCAATAAATAACTAGATAGGTTGATCACATCATCACAATGATATGGTGTGCTAGGTGTATGTAAGTATTTCTTCTTTGAGATTAGTAATCTTGGCTCACTCTATTAATGGTAGAGGATTTTAGTGGATCCCTAAATGTATGTATGGGGTACTTTCTCACCTCTGATTTTATGTAATTTTACGTTATCATTCAGCCACCAACTTTTTGGTCTCTATTTTGAATATAATTTTTTGTCTTTAGAAAGGTAATAATACAACATTTTTATTTAAAGATATTATTTGAACAGCGGCTAAATTTATGTTAGCCAGGAGGGGACAACGCTGCATCTAACCTAAGCATGGTTTTATATGAGTTAGACACAAATAAATTAAACGTTTTAATTTACTGGTGATCTTCCATTTATTGTATCATCCATCCACATTAGTTTATATATTTTCATTATATCTTTTTCCTGATGTTATGTGTAGTCATTGGTCAAGTTCAAATAAAATGAAATTTTCAAAGGTAGCTCCTCAATTCTTTTTTAATCTTTAAAAGAATTATTCAACTTTGAATGAATTAGGTACAGCTAATTGTCCAGAACATATATGACATTTTCTGAGCTATTGTAAACCTAATTTTTAAAGCCGTATATGGTTTAGATCATTGAATCATGTACAATCTTAGAGAGATGGTCAATCAAGTGAACCGTCCAGATTAATAGCGTCTTCTGAATCTAAGTTCTTGGAAATGATCGGGTCACTTTCAGGTTAAACATAGAAATATAATTAATACTAATTATCAAATAACCATCTAATTATCTATTATAAGATATGCTTTTATATAATAAAATATACCCATAAGAATGTTTAATAGAAGATAGAAAAATATATATGACATTTCCAATGTGCCAACAAGCACTAAAATACATAAGCTTGAAGTTTATGATGAGGAGGCTCATCGTCTTTTCACAGTAAATATTATTCTACATACTCCTTGACCTCCAAGGCTGCCTTTTGTCTTCACCATAGGACTCTTTGTTTCTGCTTCAAAATCACCGAAATATTTGCTTTCTTCTTGCTTGATCTGATCCACCAGCAATACCCTTCCAAATCCAGTCATCTTAAACGTCTAAAATGATTTGGAAATGTTTTTGCTGCGTCTCAGAAGAGAAACAGGAGATCAGGTGTGTGTGTGTTAACTAGATTAGATTAACTAAAACTAAATTTAGTAGTACATGATACTTTTATTTTGTTTTAACATCTCTCTCTTAAATTTCTGGAAATCTGTAGTATTTACAATAACAATAGGGAATATCCATGGGAAATATACTCGCTCAAGGAGATTCTGCATGCAACAAACAACTTCCATAATGATAACAAAATTGGTGAGGGAGGGTTTGGAAGTGTTTATTGGGGCCGAACAAGTAAAGGCATCGAGGCATGCAATCATATCCATCTTTTTTTGTTCTAATTTCTTACTTTCTAAGAGGAAAATTTTACAAGTGTTCGATTAACCTGATTTAAGTTTCAGATAGCTGTGAAACGATTGAAGGCGATGAGTGCAAAGGCGGAGATGGAATTTGCTGTGGAAGTGGAGATACTTGGAAGGGTAAGGCATAAAAATTTGTTGGGCTTAAGAGGATTTTATGCCGGAGGAGATGAAAGGCTTATAGTGTATGATTACATGCCTAATCATAGTTTGATCACCCACTTGCATGGTCAACTAGCCGCAGATTGCTTACTAGATTGGCCTCGGAGAATGAGCATCGCCATCGGATCTGCTGAGGGATTAGCGTAAGTTCATGATATTAACTTGTTTGTCCACTCTTTTTGTCCTCTAATGTTTAGTTGCACATCTAACCTTAAAATTACTAGTTAATTTATAGAGAAAAGCTTATGTAGGTAATACTCATTGGATCACTTTGTTGATTTGTTGAACCTATTCAATTAAATGATGACAAATCATCATGAGTGATTTCAAGAACTAAAAATAAATAAGATAATTCAGTATTCCTATCCAATTAAATAGTGATAAATTATCAAGGACAGGTTGAGAAAATAGATTAAAAAAGGCGGCAAACTCAGCATTAGAACTTGCAAATCATATGTAACTTGAAGTCTTTAACTGCATTGAGCACAAAGTATATAAAGTACTTGTTGTGTCACCTACAAATTATAAATGATAAATTATTATAAGTGGTTAGATATATCATCTTTATATAGTGGCAGAATATAGTTAGTCCCATAATAACAAAAGTATTTTTTTTTTTCAAGTCTTTTCTAACATGCTTTATAAAATTGTTGAAGGTACTTGCACCATGAGGCAAATCCTCATATTATACATAGAGATATAAAGGCAAGTAATGTCCTCTTAGATACAGAATTTCAACCAAAAGTCGCTGATTTCGGTTTTGCAAAGCTCATACCAGAAGGCGTTACTCATTTGACTACTAGAGTAAAAGGAACTCTTGGATACTTAGCACCTGAATATGCCATGTGGGGGAAAGTTTCAGACAGCTGTGATGTTTACAGCTTTGGAGTATTATTGTTAGAGATAATTAGTGCAAGGAAACCTCTAGAAAAGCTCCCTGGTGGAGTGAAGCGTGACATCGTGCAATGGGTCACGCCCTATGTCCAAAAGGGTGCATTTGATCATATAGCAGACCCAAGATTGAAGGGTAAATTTGATCGAGATCAGCTACAATCAACAGTCATGATCGCTATGAGATGTACGGATAGCAATCCGGAGAATCGGCCTAGCATGAAGGAAGTGGTGGATTGGCTTAAGGGCGGTGTGAGGAGGAGAACAAAGGAGATGGCATATGCGGAAGACATGGTTGATGAAGAAGATGAAGATAACATCGATGATGATACTGACTTCGAAGGGTATAGAAAGGAAAAATCTAATGTGAGAAGGAGATTTTAAATTGGATTAAAATGTTAATTTTAATTCTTGCATTCCTTTTGCATGGAAATTAAATCAATGTTCATTTACGTTGTGAAATCAAGTATATGTTTTTTGTCTTTGGATGCTAATCAATCTCCAAATAGTGTTTAATTAGTTAAAGAAAACTAATTAAAGACAACGTGACTTGGTCTTTCAAGCTTAATTGATTAATTAAATTAAGATTACTTGATGATCAAGAGCTGCATTACATCATCTCTTTTTCTTTTTTTTTTCTTTCTTCGATATATGCTTCTAGTTGATTAATTTATATTTCATTCAGGAACTTTTTGTAGTCTCATAGGAGTCATTATCAATGCCTTTCAGAAGAAAATTACATACTTTGCAACAATTACTGGAAAAAGTGTCCCACTGGAGAGTGACAGTATCGCTACAGACAACACTTCGGCCATCACACAGATAAGGGCCGGGTTTGAAAAGTCTGGCCCATAGTGAAAACTGGAAATGAGGTTGGGCTTCAGACTTCAGACAAGGCAAGATGATTCGGAATTCTTCCTCACTCGTGATCACAATCAAGTACTAAATTAACAAACAAAAAATTCAAAAAAAATAAAACAAAAATCAATAAATTAATTACTTTTTTATTCAGGATTTCATTGATCGAAACTGAATATAATAAAATAGCTTAATTTTTTGTTATACACAACGTTGAAGCTGAAAATCGGTCAACCTCCAGCTCAACAGTAAAATTTGTATTTGTTATGGAGGATTTGACTCAGCCAGAAGGCAGTGATGAAATATGTGGAGAAGGAGGGGAAAGTAGGAAATTTTGAGTCACGTGTTCGTCAAGATGGCTGTTGTATTTTGATCAACTAAGGCTCCAGTGGCTTGAATGATCTGCACACAAGTAGAAAATAAAGGGTTAGAGGTGCCAGTGGTGTTGCCGGCGATAATCCTCCGACGCTCAAGTCAGAGATTAACTATGGAGTGAAAATTTTTGGTCGACCAGAGGGAGACGAGATAAAGAGGGTTTTTAGAGAAAGAAATTATTTTCCAAACCTTGAATTGCAGCCAAAGACTATATTTATAGGAGAGTTTGCTTACAGGTGGCGAGATGCATGCAGCATGGTTGACAGATGACGAGATGCATGGAGTTGGTTGACACGATGCTGCATGCGAGGGAGTTGACAGTGACACCTGAAGCCATGGAGACACCTGGAGAGAGGCTTCTGTAGAATCTAGTGCCTCTAATATTTTATTAAATTTTATTGAACTTGGGAAATAATCATTGAACCCAGGAGGAGCAGTTCTTATTAAATACTTTTTCTGACATTGACGGCTCTGATTTAGTAACTTGTGCCATACAATATCTTTGAAGGTGAAATTGGAAGTCGTGTCCTTCGTCGACCAAACAAGAGGCTTGTAATGTAGTTATCTGATCAACCAGAAACTCAATAATAGGAGTAATGACGAAGTCTTTGTCGACCAAACCAATAATGAAGGATCCACCATTCTAGGAGTTCTACCGTCATACATGATAAAAGACCCAGTTATTCCAATTAAAGTAAAAGGAAAAATTGTATGCCTTGGTAATGTGGCTTGAAAAATTAATTTCATTGGTCATCCTAATTTTTCATCCAACAGCTAGTCCCCCAAGTTCTAAGTCCAAGCATTAACATTTGGCTTGGGACTTGACTCTTTGAAGAATACATTAGTACCACACTCTTGATTGTGTTCTCTTTTTCAAAGTCGATTCAATTCTTACTATTTGCTTGACAACGCTTACTGTACCTTTTTGTGTTAACTTCTCTTTAACAAGGAGAGCAAGATTGTACGTGAATTTGTCATTGTTTTGCTCAATATAATTGGAGAAGACTTCGTCGACCTCTCTGAATCTACTAAAGTGCAGGCAATTTAGCTTCACCCTTTGGCTTGTCAACCAAACCGGCGTAAGACCTTCTAATTTCAACACAAAGCTTCCATTAATTGCTGAAGTGGCTTTTGGAGGAAAAGATGCGACTGGTTGCAAGGCACGAACAAGTAGCACAAACATACTATTCTTAAAATCCCACTAGTCAACCAGGATTTAGATGAAGTCTCCATTAAATGTATGGAGGGCTTGGTATTTCTTTCTTCTCGTGAATTGATGACAAAGACTTGTATTTGTCTCATCCTTTCTCATTCGAGTATGTCTTTTATGATTGTTCTTCCGCTTAGGTTGATGAAGAGGCCAATGTCAGTTGTGGAGGCTATGATGCTCAGCAATATCCAGTGGAATGTGTAGCCTTGATAGACCTTAAATGTTGTGCACCTATTAATTAAGTTGTCATCTCAAACGGTGATCTTGAATAGAGGGATTTTCGTTGACCAAGCGTACCAACTTAAATATCTTTCCCAACAATTTATTCACATATTGAATAGTTGCACTGTAAGCACCAAATAACAATCCATCATATTAGCACTTCAAGTGGTGATCATATATAATGGTCCTGGTCGACTAGATACACGACATGGAAAACCTCATACAGTGAATCATCCAAATAGAAGGTAAATTTACCTTAGACAAATCTTATAATGACAAAAATATACGACGGTTATATCCTAGGCATCACATGCCCTCTAGCTGCTTCAACATTTCAAATGGAGAAAATAGGTAAAGGTCTTAGTCGACCTAACATATTGTGTTAGAAATTTTTTCTGGTGAATTCGGGTAATAGTACCTCGGGCATCGGACCGCCGCTCTTAGTGAATTTGGGTAAGAGTACCTTAGGCGTCAGTCCTCCTTTTAAGTTTAGACATCACGTGCCCATGATTGCTTTAGCACTTTAAATGGAGAAAATAAGCAAAGGTCCTGGCTGACTTAACATGTTATGCTAGAAAATTTTTCTGGTGAATTTGGGTAATAGTACCTCTGGCGTCGGATCGCCGCTCCTGGTGAATTTGGGAAAGAGTACCTCCGGCGCTAGTCCGCCTTTTAAGTTTAGGCATCACGTGCCCATGTTTGCTCTAGCACTTTAAATGGAGAAAATAAGTAAAGGTCCTGGTCGACCTATCACATTGTGCTAAAACATTTTCCTGGTAAATTCGGGTAATAGTACCTCAGGCGCCGGATCGCCGCTCCTGGTGAATTTGGGTAAGAGTACCTCCGGCGCCAGTCTACCTCGCCTAGTGAATTCGGGTAAGAGTACCTCGGACGTCAGATCGTCGCTCCTGGTGAATGCGGGTAAAGGTACCTCGGGCGCCAATTCGCCTTCCCTGGTGAATTTGGGTAATAGTACCTCGGACCCCAGCTTGTCTTTTAAGTTTAGGCATCGCGTGCCCATGATCGCTCTAGCACTTTAAATGGAGAAAATAGGTAAAGGTCCTAGTCGACCTCTTATCTTGTGCTAGGCATCAGAGATTTTTATGGAGATCTAAACACACCAAATGGAGAATCATCAACTTTTGAGAGAGATACATACATCATATACGTAATAAGGCAATATGATTTAAGAATTACAACTTGGTTGATGTACTTGGTGAAGTGTAAAACAAAGATACATGAACATATTTCATCTTCATTTTTGACAATGTAATAAGACTTATTGAGTTCACCGCAAAGGAACCAACCTTTGTTGTCTTTTTTGCGTAGTTCTCGTTGATGAATACAAACACCAACTCTTTTGTTAAAGATCCAGTGGGTGCAAATTATCATCTCTTGGTCTAGACTAAATATTGGAATAGCTTCTTTAACTGGTTGATCAGGAATAACTTCTTCAATTGGTTGACCACTATCATCCCTTTTATTTGGGTTATACATCAGGTGACTCTCCTCAACTTATCCTTTTGTAGAAATAGCATAGTAGGTTCTTGTCAACTCTTATTCATCTGGTACAACTCCTACCCTTTCTCCGGTAAAAAATGTCATTGTCAAGTGGTAGATGGAGATTGTTGCCTTAAAGTTGATTAGAGCTAGTCGACCAAGAATAACATTATAAGCACTAGGAAAATCTACCACCAAGAAATTCACAAAGGTGGCTCTCTTATGAAAACCATCTTCTGCTATTACTGGTAACTGAATTAAATCAGTGAAGAGTAATGAAGTATGGAAAAGGCGAGGTTGTTTCATTGTCTTTGTTGACATACCAACCTCTAGGGCTTTTGCACACTTTCTAACCTTTCTCGTATAAGCCTTTAAGGCATGATTTGAATTTCCTCTGAAAACAGGTCCCCCAATAATTGTATCAACGATAGCTGTCTTTTTCTCAATCGACCTAGTATGCTTCCCTTACTTTGGTCGACTAAGGAGAGATAGAAAAGAAGATCAAATTTCAAAGGCTTAGGATGAGTCAGCAAATTCTTGTCCTTGATTACATCAAAAATCTCACTACAAGTGGCATTTAATGGAGTACAATGGAGATATTGGACCTTTGCTGTTTTACTCACCTTGGCAATAGTTTTTGCTTCCCTCAGTCGACTACGACGATCTATTATTGGAGGTCTCTAATTGTCATTTCTATTTTTATTTCGTTCTCCAGAATGACTGCCCTCTCCTCGTTGACTGACTCTTAAGACCTCAAACTGTTCTTCAGCTTAAGCATATGTTTGAGCCTTCTCATACATCATAGCATATGAAGTTGACATATTATCTCGTATTGCCCACCATAGCCTAGTCGACCTGATCCCACTGATCATACCATCTATGGTCACAGGATCATTGAAAGCACCAAGTTTCATCACCTCTGCTTGATATCTTTAGACATAACTCATCAAGCTTTCATTTTTCCCTTGTTTTAAAGTTAACAAGTGTGCCTTAGATTTCCTAGGTGTTCTGGCCCCAATAAAATGAGAAATGAACTATTTTGAAAGCTGAAAAAATGGCTTTAAAGATCTATACCATGATCGGGCTCGTCCAGTCAAGGTGAGAGGAAAAACTCTGCACACAGCATCTTTAGAAATATGTCGAAGTGCCATGTTCTCTCTGAATAACTTCACATGCTCTACTGGGTTGACCAGCTCATTGTACATGTCCATCTGGGGCATGGAGAATTTCCTGGGTAGTATGGAAGTCGCAACTACAGGAGTAAAAGGAGATTCTAATTCTCCCATAATTTCTTCCATTGAATTTCTTTCTCTTTATGCCTCTTTCAAGGTGTGCAACTCTTCGCGCATCAGCCTTAACTCTTCTTGGGTTTTATCCACTTCTTGCTCCTTATGTCGCCTTTTACTTTTACGACGTGAATCCAAGGAATGTCGAAGGTCTTCATCATCCAAATCATCCCTGGTTCTTGTTTTTGAACTACCAGAGCGGCTATGGTCAAGATGAGATTGATTTTCTAATGTTTTACCGGTGCGTCGACCAGAACCATATGGTCCTTTCTTTTCATTACCACGTCGCTTACTCGCACTCGTTCCATCCGCCAGTGCACCATGCGGTTGACCAGACGCACCTGGATCATTTACCAAGACCCCGTCACCATTAACATGTAAAGCATTCTTCACTTGTGCAGCAAGAACTTGTATTTGGGTTTGCATCTGAACACTTTGTTAGTTCATAAGTTTTAATTGTTCTTGAATAGCCATCGCATCTTGTTGTCGTGACCTTTTTCCCTTCATCGCTCTTGACCTCTCTTGGTCACTATAGAGATCCTCAATGAGGACATTCCCTTCTGGTGGGTTATTCATGGCGATATATATGGCTTTTTATCAGAGTCCCCACATACGGCGCCAACTGTTGATGCTGAAAATCGGTCGACCTCCAGTTCAGCAGTAAAATTTGTATTTGTTGTGGAGGATCTAACTCAGCTAGAAGGCAATGATGGAATGTGAGGAGAAGGAGGGGAAAGTAGGGAATTTTGGGTAATGTGTCCGTCAAGATGACTATTGTATTTTGATCAACCAAGGCTCTAGTGGCTTGATTGATCTACACACAAGTAGAAAATAAATGGTCAGAGGCGTCGGTGGTGTTACCGGCGATAATTCTCCAACGCTCAAGTCAGAGATTAACTATGGAGTGAAAATTTTTGGTCGACCAGAGGGAGACAAGATAGAGAGGGAGAGAGAGGGTTTTTAGAGAGAGAAATTGTTTTTCAAACCTTAAATTACAATCAAAGACTATATTTATAGGAGAGTTTACTTACAGATGGCAAGATGCATGCAGCATGGTTGATAGGTGGCGAGATGCATGGAGTTAGTTGACACGATGCTGCATGTAAGGGAGTTGACAGTGACACCTAGAGCCATGGAGACACATGGAGAGAGGCTTCTGTAAAATCTAGTGCCTCTAATATTTTATTAAATTTTATTGAACTTGGGAAATAATCATTGAACCCAGGAGGAGCAGTTCTTATTAAATACTTTTTTTGACATTGACATCTCTAATTTAGTAACTTGTGCCATGCAATATCTTTGAAGGTGAAATTGGAAGTCGTGTCCTTCATCGACCAAACAAGAGGCTTGTAATGTAGGGTTACCATGGACAGTCCAAAACTCTACATTGGTATGATATTGTCCACTTTGGGCCCAAGCCCTCATGGATTTGCTTTTGGATTCTACCCAAAAGGCCTCATATCAATGGAATGCTTGTCCACACTTATATGCCCATGATCTTTCCCATGTCTAGCCAATGTGGGACTTTGGTTGCACACCTAACAATCCCCCCCCTCAAAAAAAAGACCATACTATTTTGTATGTTTTTTTCTTTTTTACCGAGCCTCCCCTGAAACGAACATCTATCCGTCTTGCTTCTCGATACAGGCCTCGAGAGCTTGCTCTATTGTGGCCAAACAGAGCTCGATCATGAATCCGAAGGCCCACCACCTTTTGTTTGGGTCTGAGAATTTTCATCACGTATTCTCCTGGCTAAGTCTGGGCTTGGGCTCTAATACCACTGTTAGGAGATTGAACACTTCCGTCGTAACTCAAATAAAAGACAATAAATAAATTAAAGGCAATAAAGAAAATAAAAGCACAAAAATTTAACGAGGTAAAACCCTCAATTTGAGGGAAACCTCCACGGGACAAGACCAAAAGTATTTTACTATGAAGAAAAATGTACAATCTCTCTCACAATTAGAATGGAGGAGATAACAAAGGGAGAAAGAAGAGAAAAGCTTAATACATAAGCTTGGGACAATCTAAGGAGAGGAGGAGGCTTTATTATATAACCTAGCCTCCCCCTTGACTTATTGTTTCCCACCAATGTGGGATTGTGTGAAAGGCAAAAATGCATTCACACTTAACACTTCACATTCTCCTACTTGAAGGCATTTTTCCTTTCATTTTTGTCTCTATACATGCTGCTCACGTGTCTAACAGGCCACAAGACGTTCTACACTAGATGAACTTGTTAGCATTGATTGGTTTGGTTAATGCATCTGCTATGTTATCTTTCGTGTGGATTTTCTGCATATTCACTATTCTATCTTCCACTACTTCTCGTACATAATGATATTCAACTCCTATGTGCTTCGTTCTTGAATGAAAAGTCGGATTTCTTGGGATATGCAAGGCACTCTAACTGTTACAAAATAAAGAAATCTTCTCTTGTTTGTGCCCGAGTTCCTCCAATAAACTTTTGATCCAAATAGCTTCCTTGCAAGTTTATGTAGCTGCCATATACTTTGCTTCTGTTGTAGATAGAGCCACAACATTTTGTAGTTTGGATACCCAGCTCATAGCACCTCCTGCAAGTGTAAACACATAGCCTGTAGTGGACTTCCTTTTGTCAAGATCTCCTACAAAATCTGAATCAACATAGCCCTTGACAATGAACTCTGATTCTCCATAGCATAGTGCAGCATCAGATGTCCTTTTGATGTATCTAAGGATCCTCTTAACAGAATTCCAATGCTCTCTCCCCGGATTAGCCATGAATCTACTGACCGCTCCCACTGCTTGTGCAATGTCTGGTCTTGTGCAAATCATAGCATACATTAGGCTCCCTACTGCTAATGCATACGGTACTTGAGACATTTCCATCCTCTCCGCTTCATTGCTAAGACTCATACTTGAGGATAATTTATGATTAACAGAAAATTTGGTGGAAATTGGCTTACAATCTTGCATGTTAAAACGGCGCAAGATTTTTTTCAAGTAGTTCTTTTGAGATAGCCAAATCTTCCTGTTTTTTCTATCTCGATGAATTTTCATCCCTAGAATCTTGTTTGCCGGTCCCAAATCCTTCATTTCAAATCTTTTAGCCAATTATGCCTTTAATTCTTGGACCTGATCTTTGTTAGTGCCTGCTACCAACATATCGTCCACGTACAACAGTAAAATGACAAAGTCTTCCTCAAACCTCTTGTAATACGTATAATGATCTGAACTGAGTCTGTTGTACCCAAGGCTGATGATGAATGAATCAAATCTCTTGTACCAACACCTTGGCGCTTGTTTTAAGCTGTACAGAGATTTAGTCAACCTGCAAACCAAGTTCTCTTTTTCTTCTTTAATAAAACCTTTCGATTAGAGCATATAAATATCTTCTTCAAGTTCTCCATGAAGAAACGCAGTTTTTACATCTAACTGCTCGAAGTGTAAGTCAAAAGTAGCACACATAGCCAAGACTGCTCGAATTGTTGTAAGTCTTACCACAGGAGAGAATATCTCGTTGAAATCAACTCCTTCTTTCTGAGCATATCCTTTAACCACCAGTCTAGCACGATACCGCTCCACTTGATCATTCCCATCACGTTTGATCTTATAGACCCATTTGTTTCCAATGGCTTTTCTTCCATGTGGTAGTGGCACAAGTTCCCATGTCTTGTTTTTGTCTAAAGCTTCCATCTCTTCATGCATTGCTGTCATCCATAGAGATGCATCAAAACTTTTTATAGCCTCCTGAAAGGTTGAAGGCTCCCCATCTTCTATTAGGAGACAGTATGCAACATTACTCGCCATCACATACTCTAAGTGCCAAGAAGGTTCCCTTCTTTCTCGAGTTGATCGATGGACTTCAGGTGCTTCAGACTCGACTGGTTCTTGATCATCGTGTTCTGGTACTGCTTCAGAAGAAACTGTTTCTTCCTGTACTGATACAGTCTCAACATTTTTCTTCGTGCTATCACTTTCTTCACATTTAAACATGTCTTCTACAAAGACAACATCCCTGCTGATGACAACCTTATGGGCAGTAGGATCCCATAGGCGATACCCGTTTACTCCATCAGCATACCTCAAGAAGATACATTTCCTGGATTTTGGATCCAGCTTCGTTCTTTCTTGGTCATGATACATCACATAAGCAGGACATCCGAAAATATGAAAGGAGGAATAATCAGTTGGCTTACTAGTCCACATCTCCATAGGTATCTTCATCTCAATTGCTGTTGATGGAGACCTATTTATCAAGTAACAAGCTGTAGTGGCTGCTTCTGCCCAAAATGTCTTGGGTAAATCTGCAGTCCTTAGTAACGCTCTCATTCTTTCTGCGAGAGTTCTATTTATCCGCTCTGCCACTCTATTTTGTTGTGGTGTGTAAGCAACTATCTTCTGCCGTTTCACACCTTCTTTTCTGCAAAATGCATCAAATTCCTTGTTGCAGAATTCTCTCCCATTATCTGTTCTCAAACACTTGATCCTTTTTCCGGATTCAAGTTCCATCTGTGCTTTGAAGGCTTTAAATACAGGAAATACATCTGACTTTTTCTTGATGATATATACCCAACATCTCCTAGAATAATCATCCATAAACAATACAAAGTAGTTTGCTCCTCCTAGGGACGTAACCGGTGATTCCCAAACATCAGAATGAGTCAAGTCTAGAATATTTTTACTCCTAGCAATAGATCTGCTAAAACTCAGTCTACTTTGCTTGACTAATAACACAATGCTCACATAATGGTAAATTTACAGTTTTAATTCCAGGAAGCAGTTTTCGATCAGAGAGAATCTTCAAACCTTTTTCGGACATATGGCCAAGTCTTCGGTGCCATATCATAGACAATTCTTCTCCAGAACTAGCAGTCGCTGTTTCTGCCTCCTGAACAGTTTCTCCATGGAGCATGTATAGGTTAGCAGCAATCTTTTCTGCCTTCATCACCACAAGCGCGCCTCTGACAACCTTTATGATCCCATTTTTCGTATGGAACTCACATCCGAGGTCATCCAACTGTCCCATCGATAGCAAACTTTTCTTCAAGCTAATCACATGTCGTACATCTTGGATAGTGCGAATCGTACCATCAAACATTTTTACTTTGACGGTTCCAATACCAGCGATTTTTAAGGCATGATCATCACCCATGTACACAGACCCTTCCGAGATAGGCTTATATTGATGGAACCAATCTCTTCTAGAAGTCATATGCCATGTTGCTGCTGAATCAATTAACCATATATCAGCAAACCTTTTTCTGCCTTCCACAACTGTTGTTACCTCGCTACACAAGATTTCGCCATTCCCTGAAGTACTTGCTACACAATCTTGAGATCCTGACGTCTCAGATTCTTTTGCTGTTTCCCTGTCTATTGTTCTTAAGATGCCAACACTCATTTTTCACGTGCCCTTGCTTTCCACAATGGTAGCATTTGACAAACTTCCTTCATTTAGACTTTCCCCCGTTCTGATTGTGACTCCTACTGGAACCACGTTCCCTTGATCTCCCTCTGTTGGTGGATAAAGCCTCTGCTTGTTGAGAAGTTATTATTCTGTCTTCCTTGTTTTTACGTCTGCTTTCTTCTTCTAAGACAGAAGCTGCAACATCATTAAAGACTAGAGATGACTTCATCGAACCATTTGCCAAGTTGAGGATGAGATTATCATATGAATAAGGTAGACTCTGAAGTAGAAGCTCAACACGTTCCTTCTCTTCTATGTTATGCTCCATGGTTAAGAGCTGAGAGAATAACGTCTTCAAAGTGTTGAGATGTTCAGTCACCAGAGTGGTTTCTGACATATGAAGAGTGTACAGCTTCCTTTTCAAGAAAATTTTGTTGTGTAGAGATTTGGGAGAGTTCAATTCTTGAATACTAGACAGCACTTCATCTGCAAGTGCTAGATGTAGACTTGCCATCGCATCACTATCTATCTTCTCCCATTTCTTTTCGTCTTGCATATTTTTCGGTCTTCCATCAATTGCTTTAAGGCAATTTTCTTTTATCAAGATAGCCTTTATTTTTATTTTTCATAGCCCAAAGTTGTTTCCGTCGAACTTCTCTATCTTGAATTTGGCTACCATTTGTCTTGCAGTAAACAGTATCGTATATGTGAACAGTATCTTTAAATAGTACCGTATACGTGAACAGTAATAGTATCCATATACGTACACCACTGCTAAACAGTAACCAAGAATTTAATATATACCAGGAAAGCTTCAAGGAAACACTAGAGGGGTCACAAGCGGTCTCACTTAAAACTCAGTCTCCTTAAACTCTTATCGTCATTTTGACAAAGCTTTCCTAGACATGTATATAACCATACAAGTAACCACTCACTGTCCTAACATATGTAGGGTTACCATGGACAGCCTAAAACTCCATATTGGTATGATATTGTCCACTTTGGGTCCAAGCCCTCATAGATTTGCTTTTGGATTCTACCCAAAAGGCCTCATGCCAATGGAATGCTTGTCCACACTTATATGCTCATGATCTTTCCCATGTCTAGCTAATGTGAGACTTTGGTTGCACACCCAACATGTAATGTAGTTATCTGGTCAACCAAAAATTCTCAATAATAGGAGTAATGACGAAGTCTTTGTCGACCAAACCAATAATGAATGATCCACCATCTTAGAAGTTGTGCCGCCATGCAGGATAAAAGACCCAGTTATTCCAATTAAAGTAAAAGAAAAAATTGTTTGCCTTGATGATGTGGTTTGAAAAATTAATTTCATTGATCATCCTAATTTTTCATTCAACACGTGAGAAAGACCATTTTATTTAATTTGGAAGTTCCCAGTGAGGAGTTGTTTCTTATGTTCTGGTAATCAATTATATCTTCGGACTCTGGCATCCGGAAGAAGAGAATGCATAATATTTTTTTTTTTATATGTGCATTAAATTGAGAATAAAAATATGAAAGGACTATACGGAAACGTAAGAATTTTTGAGTTCATATATTGCATCAAGGGGGCCGCCCATGATTTTGACCTTACAATATAATGCTATTGCAAAAATTTAGATTGTTTCGGAAATTAATAATTGTAACATGTTGGTCACCGTCGTTAGAAGCCCCACAAAATCCATCTATGAGTAAATTTTTAAAATAAAAATAAAATCAGAAGTAGATAGGCAGCCACTTGGATGTCGTAGAATTTCCAATTAATGCTCCTTCTCGTCAGGGTTCGATTAAATCAGGTTGGTCTACAATTTAATAAATGAAAAATTATGGTAGATAATTAAATTCTTCAGCAATATTAAATAGCAAGCTAATTAATATGAAAGTATTTTTTTTCCTGACATGAAAAATAATTTTTTACTCGAGAGAAATTAATCCATCTCTGATCAGATCTCTCGTGAAGATGAACCTTAATTAATTCAAACCCTAATTTAATTTATAAATTGAAAAAGGGAATTGACGGTTGGAAAGGAAATTAAGAAAAGATGCCAACAGCTCATAACGTAACTCAATAGAGAACAAAGTGAATTGAAAATAATTGGAAAAGTGCAGCGAGAACATAATTATAAAAGTCTGGGGAGCGGCCAGCCACAGGCTTCTATTTTTTATCTTCTCAAATCCCAAGATGCACGTTTTTATGGTAAAAAAAAGAGAGCAAACCTAGTTATCCTCTCTGCCTAATTAGCCCTAGTTAGGACCCCCTACGATTTTGGGGAGGCTTCTCGCGTTGCCTCTGAATCTAATCTGATCACTTCATTCATCGCAACTAGCTCACATAAATAAAGCTAAAAGCATCTGCAACTGCAAGCAATATTGCTATGCTATATATCTGTACCTGTATCTGTATCTGATCTGTAATCGTTAAAAGCTTCTGCAAGCATTTGCAACATCTCTGTATCCTTTGATAGCAACATTTAACACAGTTCAGCCCTCATTAGCTGGACATGCTACAGTTTAAAACGACTCAGCCGGCCTACTTACACTAGGGTTATCATGTAGAGTTCCAGGTCAGAGAGCAGACACACTGCATGCACGCTCTCTCTCTCTCTTCCCCTTCATCAGATACCATTTACTTGTCTTTCTGTGTTGTCTAAATTTTCATTGCTAACGGTTCGTGAATTTTAAGGGAGCAGTGAAAAATCCGAAACCGATCTATAATTTATAATTTATATTTTCATGTGATGATGGTCTAGCTAAACTAGCTTCAAGCAGAGGTGGCAGCGATTACAGCAGCTGCACACACAAACACACATAAAAGGCAAGAGTTTAATGGAATCGATCCATGAATTCAATGGCAATCACGAGAGATAAAAACCCAACATTCATGTTGATCCAGTGACTTCCATAACCCTATGTAAATGCTACCTCTAACTCTATGCCAATGCTACTGCAGATTATGATGTTTGCTTGTCAGGAGTCATAATATACAAATCTATTAATGCTTGTTTTTTCTTGTCATTTTAGATCCAGCAGCTCAGCCTCAGCTGGTGCACTACACACTGCCTCAATTCTAGCCAATTATAATCATAGTCTAGACCCCAACTTTATTGGCCAACAAATTCAAATTTCTAAAACCCAATTTCTCCGCTCTTTATCTTGCTAATTTCTATTCTACAGAATGTTTCTGTGAATTTCCGTGCCATATTTTTGTTTATTTATTATTCCATCAATTTCGCTTCATATATACTACAATGGCCAGTGAATTAGAAGGTCGTAAGCTGGAATTATATATTCGTATAAAAATAATTGATATAATGAAAAATAGAAAGATTTTTTAAAGAAAAAAATTCTATCAAATCATCAAAATCTAAAATGAATTGACTGTTGAATTGTTAATAAATATTTATGATATCTACATTTTTTAAAAATAATTATTATTTTTTAAAATTTCTCTATAATGTTTTATTGGTTATTCAAAAATGCCAAAAAAAAAGGTATAACAATGGAAAAGTTGCAGCCTTGAATCTTGCGGAGATAGGAGTACGGCGTGAATGTGTATGGATAGAGATTAGATTAGAAGATGGGCGGGGAGGTGGCTAAGCCTGAGGTTGAGAGTGATTGCTTGGCTTTTGGGGCGATGGGTTGGTAGTCAGTGTTACTGCTTACTGCAATCTCTGCGCTGGCCTGCATGCCTGCCTGCCTTTTTTGCCATTTCTTCTTGCATTCAGAGAGAGAGAGTTAACACAACCCACCAACAATCTCAGTTACTGAAGATCCTTGTTTTCTTTTTTGTTGCCTTATTTCATAGCATCTTACATCAATCCTCTTCCTGGACCACGTTGGCCTTTAGCCTTTCTGAAAGTGATGCCTTCTCCACTCCTCCAGTATCTATATTAATTACGCGGTCTAATGTTGGAATAGTTGCACTAATTAATCCAAGTTTTTCAAGCCACTAGGTTACTTTTTTTTTTTTGGTCATCTATTAGAACTCTGTTTCTGTACCCCCATTTTAATATTTTCCTCTGTTTCACATTTATTTGAAAACATTTTGAAATAGATCTTCATTGAATCTTAACATATGATTTTCACTCCAAAAAAATAATAATAATAATAAAGAGATAGTTAAAATAGTTAATCGACTTTTACTATCATAACCAATGATTTTTACTCAAAAAGAATGAAATTAAGCTATAATTTAGGGGGAAAAAAAAGAACAAAAAAGGTTGATGTATGAATCATGCATGTCCATTTACCTTAAGACAACTTATTTTATTTTGTTGAAATCATCCTTTGGAGAAGGTATCAACTTTTGGCGACCTTCCAGAATTTACAATTTCTTTTAAATTTAATTATCTAACTACATTCAATATTAAGTACCAAATTTAATTATAGTTATAACACTTGACAGTTGAACACTTGTATAATATTGTCTCATAACTAGCTAGCATTATCGAGCAAATCGATTCAATTCCAGACAATTCCATGATTAGTTAAAAAAAAAAATTTGCTTTTTTTTTTTAAACGGCCCTCAAAATGGGGTTATGTGAAAGTTAATTTTAAAAATTAAAAAAAAAATAACTGTTTGCCACTGGAAGGATTATCACCCACACATAGTCGAACGTCGATGCTGTCCTGAAAGTTGAGACAGCGTAGCCTAGGATTGTGATGAAATTTGGGGTGTACATGTACTCAAGAACTGTGGCCTAAAAAATTAAGTGAATTAGATTAATTAATATATTGGTACCACTTTATACATGGAGTTGGATGCAACTAGGGATGGCAAAATCCGGATGCAGGTGTAGGTTTCGCATTTTCGCACCCGAACTGGATTATATATTTTTTTCCCGGACACCGGATTTTCCCTGGAGACCGGATTTTCCCCGGATTTTAAATTGAGGCAGCTGTCCTCTTTGGCTCTTTCATTCCATAATTCACCTCAAATATTTCCTTTCTGCTATGGATGATCAAGTCACAATTAAGTCTCTTGGCCATTAGTTTCTCTTTCTGTTTCTTCTTTCAATAAGTCACTGGTTACATACAAATAAAAAGTCCCAAAGTCTAATACAAATAAAAAGTCCCATGATACAAATTTTAATAAAAAAGAGATATTGAATCCTCATTATCAAAATCATATTCAGTTAATGATGTTAAAATTCCATCTTCATCTCCATCATCATCTTCCACAATCTCTTGATGGCAACTAAAATAAGAAATATAATGAAATAAAGTTATTAGTGAAACAGTATATAAATATACAACATAATATACTAATACAATTGAAATTTACCCCGACCAAAAAATTAAACAATTTGTTGTTCTCCAAGCTAGCCATGTCAACAAAAAGTTTCAACACTATCATCATCAATAACAATACATCACAAGTCACAATTACCCTCCGATTACCACACAATCAACCTCAACCAACAATATCTATGTCCTATTGTTGCTCACGCACTCTCCGATCTCGATTTAAAAAAACTAAAATAAGATTGAACTGAATCAACGGGCTAACCTATTGCAAATCGAGGCACCGATCTATCTGGCCGTTTACCGTTGACTGACAAGCAACAACGAGAGGACGAGGTGGCCGACTGGCTGCTGGTGAAGGACGGAAGGGCATTCAAAGGCTGAGGAGTCGTGACTCATGACCAGCGAAAGGACGACATGGCCCCACTGCCGCAGCGAGAGAAAGCCGACGGGAGGCTGAGAGGCGTGACCAGCGAGAGCACAACGAATCACGATCGCAGGCTGACTGGCAGTGGCGGAGAGACTGAGCTGAGACTGAGTGAGGCAGAGGCTGAGAGGCGTGAGAAAGAATTAGGGATTTCAAAGACAATAACCGTTTAATATTATAATTTATAACACATTATTGATTTATTATATAAATAATTTTAATTTTTTAAAATATAATATATAATCCGGTACAGGTGTGGGGCGGGGAGGGTGTATACCGCATCCGAATTTAAATACAATTTTTTTACCCGTCCCCGTACTTGAACCTTGCAAATCCGAGTAAATTTATCCTCGGAAAATCCGGATACCCAGACTACTCAGTTTTTTTTGCCGCTAGATGCAACCTCATATTAATAGGTCATGATGATGCCATCTATGGACGCTAACACATGCCATGACAAACAACGACTAAGGTTTTAATTTTTTCTTCTTCTTGGACAAGAATTGATGCGCAAAGAAAAAACCCCTTTTTATAGTCGCGGAAATTTGAGGGCAAATAAATGGCAAATCAGTGAATTGTTTTGTTATGCTAAATAAATAAGGCGCCTAGCTAGAATTAGAGGGGACAGAGAGGGAAAGGGGAGGGTGGAGAGGGAGGTGCAAAAGAAACAAAAATAAGTCCCCAAAGAGTGTTGAGTCGTTGGAGCAGAGCCATAGATTCGATGTGTCAACATCCAAATTCTGAATCCAGACCACATAGCATTCTCCATCTATCTTACACTCACTCGCAGTCTCCACTACACACTCCCTCAGTAGTTGCGGGAAGTCGTCGAAGCCTCACTATTTTCTCTCATTTCTCAAACAAATATAACGACACCAACAACATTAAATGGTATCGAGATAACAATGTTAATTTGTTTTAGAGCCGCGTTGTGCAGCCTCAGTACTACAATCATCACCCATTCCTAATCATGCATATATATGTGCATATAAGTAAAGCCTTTTACTTGCATTTTATGCTCCCTCTCTTTCTCTCTCTTGTCAAAATCACTGCCATCAAAAATATTACTGATGTGTGGTTGAATTACCTGATATAATTAACTGAAAGGTCTTATTCGTGGCAGTTCCACAATCTCGACTTTTTCTCTTCCTTCCTTCCTTGCTTTTATGTTGCTCCAGCTTGTTGTGATACTGAAATATTTTTGAGCTTTCCCTTTCCAAGATACGGTGTCATTTCAACTGCTCTAAACAAAACCCTCGTAAAATTCTAGCAAGAATATAAAGACCGAAACTTTAAACACAACTAAGGTAGTTAAAGGCTAATAGTGTTGTTTGTTCTTGTTCTTTTTCTTCTTCTTGTCTGAGAGGACGCTCAAAGGTGAAGTCTTTTTTTTTTTTTTTCACCGTTTTGAGATGGGTGATAGCAAAGGAGATACAACCAAGAAGCAAACAAAACAGCAACCTCAACAGCAGCAACAACAACAGCCTCCGGCGCAGCAACAACTTTCATCATCTCCCAATAACCCACTTGACGAATCAACTGAAAAAGGGCAACAACAACAACAACACCATCACCAACAACCTCCACCGCCTATTGTGGTTACGGGAGCTCCTTTCATCTCTTCTCCTCTATATGTCTCAATTGGTGCAACTTCCTCTCCGTTTGAGCAACAATTTGAGTCTGCCTCCAATCCCAAGAGACAAAGATACAGTAGTAGCCAATGGAAACTTTTACCATCCCCATCTCAGCAACAACAGAAACACACCCAGATGGCCATAATCACTACAGAATCAAGCCCATCGCCAACTCCAAACCCAACAAACCCACAAAGCCAAGCTCACACAACAGCTGCTTCTTCCTCAGACACGGCCTCATCTCCTCCACACTCTCCTATTCCTTCCCTCACCGCAGCTTCTGGCCAGGAGACAAACAAGCCAGAAGGAGAACAATTTCACCCCCAGTTCAGGAAAGGAAAATACGTTAGCCCAGTTTGGAAACCAAACGAGATGTTGTGGCTAGCTAGGGCTTGGAAGATTCAATACCAAGGTGGATCATCAAACGGGTCAGGCTCATTTTCAAGGGTTGATCAGCCAGCAGAGAGTGGTCATATCTCTGGCAGCAGCGAGATGGCTGTCCAATCAACAAGAGGTAAAACTAGGGCTGATAAAGATAGAGAAGTTGCAGAGTTCTTGCAACGACATGGAGTTAATAGAGATGCCAAAACTGCTGGTACGAAGTGGGATAATATGTTGGGTGAATTCAGGAAAGTGTACGAGTGGGAAAGAGGCGGTGAACGAGAGCAAGTAGGAAAGAGTTATTTCAGACTTTCTCCCTATGAGAGAAAGCTCCACAGATTGCCAGCATCTTTTGATGAAGAAGTCTTTGAAGAGTTGTCTCAGTTCATGGGCTCTCGTATAAGAACATCTCAGAGCAGAGGATCTCCTGGTATCCTTTCTAGCGGTGATGATAGTAGAACAGCTGTTGTCATTACCAGAGCGCTCCCTCCTCCCCCTCCTTTCAAAGAAGATGATCTCTCTCTCTCAGGTATAATAGACAAACTACTAAATCAAATACCAAAAACAAATTTTCATTTTTATATTTATTTTTTGAATTTAGTTCTTCGTTCGTAATTAGTGTTTGGTTTTATTTTCTAGCGAAGGCAAAGCAACTGGCTATGACTAGTGGTGTTGAAGCCTTCTTCCATGGTGGTAGAGGGAGCTTGTTAGGGTTTGAGCCATCACTAGACGTGGGCGTTATTCCATCTTCATCTTCATCTTCCAAGGAGCTTAGAAGGATAGGCAAAATAAGAATGACGTGGGAGGAATCAGTCAGTTTGTGGGCAGAAGAAGGAGAGCACCACAGAGGGAGAATCAGGCTTCAAGGTTCCAGCTTTCTGAATGCAGATGAACTTACTTTCTTCGATGATGCAATGGTTGCTTGCAACATGGAAGCCTTTGAAGATGGCTTTCTTAGAGGCTTTTCTGTTGACAGATTCCTTCCCGGACAACAAGTCAAAGTCTTTGGCAGACGAAAGTCTTCCTCAGCTTCTGCTGCTTCTTCTGGTACGAATACGTTTGTTAATATCCTATTTTTATACAGTCTAGGAATCCACATCTTACGCAGTTTCTCTCTGTTGTTGACAGGTTTCGTTGAAAGAGTTCAACTTCCATTTGCAGAACACTCCATAAGATGTAAGTCTTCTTAATTGTTATTATTTTAACCAAAGTTTCATTGACACAATGTTGGACTTGGACCTTCCAAGCTATTATTGTCATGAACGTTTAGAACTGTTTGATAAATACTGTGGCCACTTCATCATACGTGTTAGTGGAGGGCCAGCCCACCAAGAGCGATGAATGTTGTAATAATTAATTGTGTTGGTGCAGCAATTCCTCCGTGGGAGTATCAAGACCCAACCGACTACTACGTGGGATGCCTGCGTGTCCCACCAACAACACTACCGAGCTTGTTCGAGCTCTCATGGCATTTACAAGAGCCACCACCTGAGGAATTACGTTTCCCACTTCGAAAAGATGTTTATAGAGACTTACCACAAGGCAAAGAACTTTTCTTAACCACTTCGTCTGAATTGTTGGATTGTAGAGCTATTACATATGATATTTTGAGTCCTTTGATCCGGAATAACCCTGGCCTCAGTGTTGCCACTGCCACAAGTAGAGACTCCTTCATTGGTCTTTGGGATGATTGCATTAATAGGGTTGTGTCCAAATTTTGTTCTGGTGAAATGGTAATTGTACGCAAACCCTCTTCATTATCGCCCGAGTTAATGCAGGATCAATGGCCAAATGTGACAGGTTTTGTTAGAAATTTTTGTTTGTGGAGAGGAGAAGAGGTTGATCAGTTAAGAGAAGGTCAACTCGATCCCTCATCTTCAATAGTTGAGAAGCTGTTATGGACTTATATGGATCTTCCCTATTTGTTTGGCTACTATGCAGTTGGCTACATTGTGACCTTCTGTGCCTTAAGCCGATCACAAGACCGCGTTATAAGAACCGATTTATATTCACTTGACCTATCTTCACCGGTTGAGAGACTCAAAGCCCTCGTCCCATGTTATAGAATAGCTGGTCTCTTGCCATTGCTAGCTGATCGCTGCTTTAGCAACAATAATGTTGGCAGTTACAAGCAATATTCGTTCAGTGATTTTGAGAGAATCGATTTGGGTAGTGGAAACGTCATTGAAATGACACCAAACACAGTAACAAGATTCTTCTCCAGCAAGAGAAAATGGGCAGCGGTTAAAGAAATATATGATTTCTTAGACAGGAGAATTCCACATGCAGAGTCAATTTTCCTATCATCAGAGAAGGATCTGGCATTGGTGTTCAAGCCAAGAGGGTGCAAAATAAAGCCCACAACGTTCGACCAACTTGTAGAGGCACTCAAATACGTGACTAAGGCGTTGGTTGCATTACATGACCTGTCTTTCATGCACAGGGACTTGAGTTGGGACAAAGTGATGAGAAGAAGCGACAGGGAAAACGAGTGGTTCGTTTGTGGGTTTGATGAGGCGGTGGGTGCACCTCAAATATACCCACATGCGGTGGCGGGCGTGGATGCCCGTGGGAGACACGCTCCAGAAATGGGGAGGGGATTGCATGGAGTGAAGGTTGACGTGTGGGGCGTGGGCCACCTGGTGAAAACCTGTGGGCTGACCAATGTGCCCAAAATGCTTAGAGAGTTGCAAAACAAGTGCTTGGACCAGAACCCAGAGCAGAGACCCACTGCCGCTGACTGTTACCACCACCTGCTTCAGTTGCAGTCATCTCTGTCAGCCACCTCTACTGCGCCCTATTGAAATGACTGATTGATATATAGATCATGAAGATATAAACGACGCTTTATGTCTATATATAATCTTAATTAACACTTGCATTGTTATGTGGTATAAGGGGACATGCATAACATAACATAGCGTAGCATAGCACAGCACAGCACAGCACAATCACAAATGTTTCTATGTGGTTTCTTTGTAGGTAGCGCTAGAGGGTTTGTCGGGCTTTTTAGGATCTCATCTGGTGGCCGGCGGTGATGTGGCGTTGGTAGATGCAGTTATAATTTGATACTTTTAACATTGGTTAGGTGTTCATTAATTTTGGGAGTAAACAAATGGCGGCTATTGCTGCTAAAGGGCGGGTTGGAAGAGTAGAGCACTTAGTCGCCATCTATCAAATCAACCCAAATAAATTAAATTTTAGTTTCTGCTACTCTTGTCTGATGAGCGATGGCTGGATGCTTCTACTGGTACTGTTTTGCCAATATTTTCCTCTGGAACAGTACATATATAACTGTATCTCCAGGTATGCATGGATGCCTTGCATTGCATGGTCACAGGTCACTGTGACATCGAGGTAACGCCTTTAATGGTTACTGATGCGTTTGACGATCGGCATGTGGTACGATGCAACAGTACTCCATTTATTGTTGATTGGATTCATCCCCCATCATCCTTCGCTTTTGACATTGTTTCCTTTTAAATTTTTCTTCCGACTTGTTTTCGCTCGCCTAGTCAGATGTATAATTCTAATGATTAGTCGTTTACGGAGACAAGATTCATTTTATAAGATTATATTTTCCACCCCAAAATATGAGTTATTTGCTAGACTAGGGCATTTTCAATAATTACAAATAAAGAACACATAATAAAAATTAATTCAAAACGAAAAATGCAAAACCTTAATCTTAACCATTAAAATCATATTTTAACTATTAATAGCGTGTAATTTGCTTTATAAATTGTGTAATATGCGAGGCTCTTGGACATGTCTCATAATTATAATAATAATTTCATGAGTCATAGATGATGACATTTGCTAGGATTTATAACTGGCTCATATTATTGTAATTTAATTTTTGACAAAAAATTTATATTTTAATTTTAATCATATAGACAATACGTATAATATAATTTCTTTTCATATCAATTCAACAACTCTTTTAATTTTTAAATTAGATAAAAAGAATGGCTATTAATTGAAGCTTACTTTTAAGTTACAATAATCTAAGTTAAATAAAATGATAAATGTATTAGAACTTTTGCATTTTATTGAATAACACTAAATTTATAAACTGTTTATATAAATTGTATAAATTGATGTGATAGTATTATATGATTTGATGAGTGAATTTAAAATTTTTAATTTATTAATTAAGGTCAGTGATAAACAAATATGCAATAATGTTAGTTAATATGTAAAGTTGAATTTATATAAAGAGTTTATAAACGCAGCACCATCTTGTTTCTTCATATTGAGTTAGAAATAGTAACCTTGCCTTAGATTAATTTTTGCATAACTAAATGTGTTATAACATAGATAAGAGTGAAAGATAAAATACGTTTAGAGCACAATGGCTGTAATCCAGGACGCCATTTCTTAAGTTCACCCGTCATTCTGTTACCTAAATTAGTAACTATCATATGGTACGAAATTTTCTTATTTATTCATGTATTTCAATCAAGAAGTCCCTTTACCCTTCGCATATAAAGCTCTGACAACAAAAAGAAATTTAGAATTATGTTTTGCATATGCTTAATAATGTTTTTAATTTCAAATCTCTTTAATTTGGCCCGAAGGAAACTGTATAAGGAAATGAGAACTAAAATAATATTCATTTTGTGCATATAGGGCGAATATATTTTCAGTAATTAATTAATAGATTCGCGTGCGTATAGAGAATGATAAAGTAATGGATACATGATGCTTAAAATTACAAATTTTTAAAAAAATTTAATGTAATTTACATTGTATTTCGTATTTTGATACGTGTTCATGAAATTTTAAATATTTATTGTTGAATCAATGATTTACTTGTTATGATTATAATTTAATGAAAGTTTAATTTGTGAAATTTATGTTAACAAAAAAAAGTAGAAAATGTCAATTGTTGGATAAAATTGGATTCTGTCCAATCAACCTTCCCGAACATTCAGCTAGCTTCATTGATCTCAAACTCCTGACATTTTGCTGCAACTCCCATTTCACTCCTTGGATGCTAGCTCTACAACACAAAGAAAAAGTTAATGAGCAAAGCTAGCTGATAGTAATAGGCGTTTGCTCTTGATGCTTGACTCGGGCTTATCATGCGACAAAATTGAAGAACACACACCATCCATGAACAATGAGTGCCACAAGAACTTAAATAGTGTAATAATGGTGGAAATGAGAGTGTATTGTTGGTAAAGGAGGAGAGGAGATAGACAAGCTGCCTATAGGTATAGGGTTTTGTGAAAGTTTACCTTATGAGTATTCTTATTAAAAGTGTCTTTTATATGCTTTAGGTTTTGGTATGTCTCTTCTTAGTATATTATTTTACTTGCAAATTGTTATATGTTCTTTAAATCTCTATGGGGGACGACCACTACAAGGGTTGCATATTATTATAATAAGAATATCTAACAGTTGAATAACAGGTTGCATTCACCCTCGATCTTATGAACCCACAATGTCAAGAGTATATTCCCATCGCTTGCAGAGCTAGAGGAGAGATCCTTAATCCTTAACTTTTGAACATTTATGCCTCAACTCATCAGCAGACCTAAGATTTAGAGTTTGGGAGGCCCAACCAGTCCAGTTTATAAATATTTATAATATATAAAAGAAAATAAATTATTATAATTTCTAAATTAATTAATCATAAAATTAAGAGTCTAGAATTTGACTTTCTTTTAATCTCAGATACAAATTAAATAATCTAAATAACTATTTTCATTAACACATACTCATGTAGATTTTTAAAAAGTAAAAAAAAAAAAAAACAACTTTCTAACTTTTAAAACAAATTATCCATTCTAAAATAAACTATTAAAATGGAGTATAATTATAAAATTTAAATAAGATAATTAAAAAAATAATTATATTATAAAAATATTTAAACTTAAATTTTTAATACAATTATCTTTTTTATTAAGAAATATAATTTGAGTAGTCAAAAGGTGAATATATTCATTTTATCCTATAATTCTATTTAATAAAGTTTTAAAAGAATATATTTTATCAGTTAATTAAATGAGATAAAGATTGTTGAGTGCATGGACATGATACAGTAGTTATGTTATTATTGATAAAACCATCAAAATGTAACAAGCCAAAAGAAATAGTATTAAAAACACTTGAAAAGTTACGGGCTCTAAGAGATATATTAATGAAAAAGAGAGATACGAAAAGATTTTTATTTAGAATGCTTCTACACGTAAAAGGGGTAATTATAATTTTTTTTCAAGCCTGGAGGGGCCTAGTGTCACGAGCTTGGAGTTTAGCGCAGCTTGCTCGTGCGGCACTTAGGCAACTTGAACCCGAAGTTGCTAAGTAAGTCTTGTGATTAGCTTGCTTCGCTCAAGGAAGAAGCTTGTGGACCGTTGAGCTTAAGAACTTGTAGGCAACAAAGAGAAGAGTAGGAAGAATGAAGGCAAGTATTGCTTACTCAAAGAATGCTTTGTATTACGATTGAAAGCTTACAATGCTTGAATTCAATAAATGTGTGGATATGCTTAGATTAGCTTGGATATCTTACAAATGAGCCTTGAGGGGTTTTTATAGTGAGCTACCTCCTCAATAACGGCTAGTACAACTAAGCACACAACTAGCATAACGGCTAGTTTACAACGGCTATATAACGGCTATATTACAACGGCTAGTTGGACCATCTAGAAGATATGCACAATGGATGCCAACTAGCAATACCAACTAGCTAGAGCTTCCGGAAGGTGGGCTTGGATTAGGCCAAGCCTTGTGTAATTGGGCCAACTCTAGCAAGTGACTTGGCGGGCTGCAACATTCTCCCCTACCTGATTTCGCAACGTCCCCGTTGCATCCTTGAGGATGTAACATCGGTTGTGGGCGAGAGATCTTGTGTCGACGCTTCCCTTTTCCACGCTTGCGTGACCTCTTGGTTGCCTTCGCGGTCTTGGGAGGCATCATTCTGTGAGACACCATACATGGAGGTTCGGTGTCAAATTTTAACTTGTTTTGATGAACCCCCTGTCTTGGCGATTGTCTCTCCGACGTCTTTTGAGCCACAACATCCCTGTTTTCGTCAAGGATGGGCAGAATTTGTGGGCTCTTAGTAACAACGAGGTTCTCCCCATTATTGAACTCCCGAATGGGAGTAAAGAGGTTCGGCTCTTCCTTGATCCCTTGTTCGAATTGTAGTGCGGACATTATCTTCTTCTCGACCTTAGCTACACGTTCTATACTGACCGTGCATGAATGACCCCCATCGAGGATGCTAAGGGAGTTAGAAGATGGTATGGAAAAGGTATGGACTTGATCGAAGAATTCCATGCCGAGCACTACTTGGAAATCATCCATAGGAACAATGGAGAAATCAAGCTTACCATTCCACGTGCCAAGTTGGACGGATGTGGCTTTAGACACCCCCACAATTGCCTTGGCAGCTGAATTTATGGCTTTGATGGCGCCACCTCCCTTGGTGTATTTGAGACCTAACCGTTTGGCCTCTTCTTCGGAAATGAAATTGTGCGTGGCTCCCGTGTCGAGCATTGCACGTACATCTTTGCCGTTAATGATGGCACTCACATACATTAAACCCTTCTTGGTGGGTGTGGTTTTCTTAAGTGCACCAATGATGTGAAGGGAACCCATTTCCGCTTGTGGCTCCTCGTTATGAACATCCCCGTTTTGAGTGACAAGGGCATTAAGGGCTTTCCTCTTTGGGCAATCACGTACCCAATGAGGGCCATCACAGATGAAGCAAGGGCTTTTAGGTTTAGGGGTGTCAAACTTACCTCTATTGGGTGTGTTTCGTTTGTCCCCTCCGAATGCTTTGCGTTCACCACCTTCCTTGCGAGGATGATATTGCTCTTCTCCATCTTTCTCGTGGTTGGGCTTCCTCTCCTTGAATTGGGTAGAGTAATCCACAATAGATTCAGCTACAGCTATAGCATCATCGAGATTTTGCACGTTGCGCCTCTCTAGTTCAATTCTTGCCCAATCTTTGAGCCCATCAAATAGAAAAGGGAGTCCTTCTCGGACATGTCCTCAATTTCAAGGATTATAGTAGTGAAGAGGAAGTTTTCCACTTCCGTTGCATTGCGGGTGCCATGGTACGTGGGGGGAGTAGGCACTTACATATTTATCAACGCATTACCGCTTGTGTAGGAAGGGCTGGCGCGCTCGCATTGGTGCTTCTCCCATTCCGTGCGAGTTTCTTCTACTTCGGCACGAAGTCCTCGCAACTCATGTTCCACAAAGACCCGCAAGCTTGTGAGCTCTCGTGTAATGTTACGAAGCTCCTTCTCATAAGCCTTACTAAACTCGTTGATGTTGGACTTTGTGGCTTGGGTGATCTCTCCATATTCCGTCTCTAGACCTTCGAGACGTGCGGAGAGCCATTCGATCGCATTGTCCATCCCCGAGATAGTTTGTTCAAGGCTTGCAACACGAGGCTCCAAGACTTCCGTAAGTGGAGCTTTAGCTTTACCACGCTTTCCTTGTAGGCGTGGTTGTGGGAGAGATTATTCCTCTCGACCACGGACTTGCTCCTCGATGTTCAACTCCATGTCGGATGCCATTTGTTCTTTGAGCTCGAACCTTGCTCTGATACCAACTGTCACGAGCTTGGAGTTTAGCGCAGCTTGCTCGTGTGGCACTTAGGCAACTTGAACCCGAAGTTGCTAAGTAAGCCTTGTGATTAGCTTGCTTCGCTCAAGGAAGAAGCTTGTGGACCGTTGAGCTTAAGAACTTGTAGGCAACAAAGAGAAGAGTATGAAGAATGAAGGCAAGTATTGCTTACTCAAAGAATGCTTTGTATTACGATTAAAAGCTTACAATGCTTGAATTCAATAAATGTGTAGATATGCTTAGATTAGCTTGGATATCTTACAAATGAGCCTTGAGGGGTTTTTATAGTGAGCTACCTCCTCAATAACGGCTAGTACAACTAAGCACACAACTAGCATAACGGCTAGTTTACAACGGCTATATAACGGCTATATTCACTAGTAAAAAAAGGACCTACCGCAACAAGGATTTCGCAACGTGCGTGAGACGCATGTTGCGAAATGTAGTTTTTCGCAACGTGCCTTCAATGCACGTTGCGAAAAATGATTTTCAGCAATGTGCAATATATGCACGTTGCTAAAAGTCTATTTCGCAACGTGCATTTTATGCACGTTGCGAAAAGTGTTGCATTTAAATATTAAAATAAAGAACATGTGATTTTTATATTATTAAATAAAAACATCATATTAAATTATTAAAAAATAGGTAAATTTTCTTTGGATTTTAAATGTTACCAAAATTTACACTAATTTCATATTTTGAATTTAAATAAAATAAAGAAATTAAAAATATAAGGAGGTTTTGAGTTTTTTGCTATATTATTTTAAATTTCTTAAATGTCATCATTGATCTTTAAAATTTAAAGATATATAGTCTCATCTATGTCCACAATTACTTGAATTAAAGTTTCATTAAATAGTAATTAATTATCAAAATACAATAATTTAATTTTAAAGTACTTTTAATTGTTTAATTTGATATAATTTATTTTTATTTATTTTTTATTTTATTAAAATTAAAATTTTTAAACATTAAAAAATTTAAGAAATAGATGAAATTGTTTTAATTTGAAATTTATGTAAAAGTATAGGAATTTCATTTATTTTTTTAAATAAATATTTAGAAATTAAAAAAATAAGATAAATATTTTTTTGAACAATATAATTTTTTGGTTAAGTATAGATATCTTGGATTTAAATTATGTAGCTAAGAAATTATAATAAATAAAAAATAAATAATGTAATTTTTTAAATATAGATATATTAAAATTTAAAATTTAAATGAGCAAATTATAACTAATAAAAAATTAAATTTGTCAATTTTCATATATTTGACACTAATGATTTAATTTATTTGACTATTTTATAAAAAAGAGTCAAATGTAACATGGTCCACTTCTTTCCTTATTTACACGCTTTTAATACAATTATATAATTAAAAACCTATTTTCCACTCTCCATTTAACCCTCCCGCACTGAGAATGTCTTTTTGACCTAGTCATTCCCCTCCTCTCTCATCTCACTTCGGTGACAATCCCCAAGCGCCGCCCCATTACCATCCTTGTAACCCCAATTCCCCTCCTCTCTCATCTCAACTTCTTTGACACATTGTTTTCTTCACTAAAATTTCAATCTTCTCTCTTTCTCTTTTTGTTTCTTCTTCAAATCCTTTGTTATTAGCTTTCTCTACTTTTTTTTCCATTTGGGTTTTGTGTTCACGTCGTCGGGTAGGCCGTCACGAGTGGTGGAATTGTTGCTAAGATCATGACATCCGAGGCTAATGCGTCGCTGACGGAGAGCGAGAAAGCAAGGTGATAGCAGGAGCTGTTGAGTGGATAGGCTGGATTGGAGGGCGGCTATGAGATGACAAAGAGTAATAAAGGGAAAGAGAAGGTGGCTGACGACGGTCAAAACGATGTATTGAGCATTTTCGGTGAGATTCAATGCTTGAAGTTTGCTAATATATAGAGATTCAATTTTCTGTTTCTCGCTTGGCTTGATGTGCTTGATGGATATATAGAGATTCAAATATATCGAGGTTATATGGTTTTTTTCAGGTCGATTCTGTACCAGACCTTGCAGAGCACATTCAAAGAACAATTGCAAGGCTACTGCTTCATATTGATGGGTAAAATTATAAAATACTATTATTTCATTGTACTTTTTTCTTTTTGACGTTAGAAGTGACACACTTCCTCTAATAGATCAATTAAATGGTTCATGTCAATTCCTCATATCAGTACATACTACTTTTGACTGGAATTTGGTATGATTGAAAATGTCACTAAAATTCTATGAACACAACAACTATTTAGAAAATTGAGTCACCAAAATCATTTAATTTAATCAAAGATATCCTGTCTCTTCCATTTATATGGTGTTTGCATTTTTTAATGGTAAATCCCTTTTTGTAGCTATGTTGATCGTAATGCTAAATGGGAGGTGAAAGAGCTTGGACTTGAGCATAATGGGTTTGTTCCCTGGGATCAATTTTTTTGGGTAATTTCACATATTTATTTAATTTTTTGGGTTTATGTTTTGAAATCATAAGTCATAACATGTTTAAACTTTGATTTAATAGATTTATCTACACTGCTCTTCTTACCAAAGGGATTGATATACGTACCAAATAAGCTTTTACTTGAAAATCCATTAAGTTTGTATATGGATTAGATGAATGGATTAGTCAGTCTGCTGGTAATTGAATTACTTTGTAACAATTATTTTTGTCACTTTTAGCTCCTTTCTTTCTATCAGAACCAGTTTTGTACTAATAGTTAATTTACACCTCTTCTTGTCGCCTCAACTTCAATCATTAGCCTTGCACACTTAATTTTCTGTGCATATATATATTAATAATTAGTGGATTAATGTGCTTGAGGAGCTATAATTACTAGATATATTGGAAGTGATTGTGGTCTTTGTAGTATCCCTGTTTTTTGTTTATTGATTTTGCATCCAGGTTCTTGTTTCTTGTGAAAGCAAGCATGTTTAACGTTGGGGGAGTATTGGCTTTATCAATTACTCTCAGCCAGCCTATTTTGCTATGTTATATTTTAGTGTCGTGTTTCCACAGATTCATTGTTATTGTAGGTGGTTCAATTCCTTCTTTCAACTCTGGAAAGATTATTGAGTGTGCTTGAGATTCAGAGCAATAAGTATAGTTTTGTATGTGGACGGTAAAGATAAATCAACTTCAAACAAATTCAATACTTGTAAGAAGGTCAATATCTTTACCTCTTCTATAATGTTCCAAGCTCTTCTTACAAACAAGGTGTTCTAAACAATACATTTATTTTGTATTTTTTTCAATTTTTTATAATGATTAAATAGCTTATGCAATTTATAAGAGACAATATAATTGAGGACATCTTGTTGAATGAGATTAATAGGATCAGTTGCCTACCAATATGTGCTGGTAGGATTCAGAATGATAGCAAAGCATAATAGAGGTGATAGAATCAGACTTCCAACATGTTTTCTTAACCTGAACAGAGTTTCATTTTTTGACTTGCATATTCCTTTACTGTTATTATGACATTGACAGATGTTGAAAATTGTAACTGCTATATTTCTAGGTGTTAATCCCAGGAAAAATGAGACTTATTGATCAGTAAATGGAGTTATAACCAGATTGATATAATTTTTGTGGGGTAGCAAGCAAACAGCAAATAGCGAACAGCAAAGCAAAAAGACAGAAAAAAAGAAATGCAGAAAAGCAGAGGAAACTAGGAGACAAGACTGGAAATAAGTTAGAAAGATTGCTTCAAGGAGATGAAAGTTTTAAGAGTTGCAAAGACATTTTCATTTCTAATGTTGTTTCATTTGTGGTACTTCCAATTGTAGTACTTTGTATTTCCTTATTTTAAGCCATTTAGGCTGCTATTGTATAGAAAAAAAAATACTTGAACTTTTATTATTGTAATAATATTTATTTTAATTTAAATGTGCACTTTGATATCATACTTAATTGTATACTTTTGTATAATCATTTGTATTATAATATATCTACTTGTAAATATTACAAGCTTTATAGATTACCCAAAAAAATGGCATTATAAAATATATATAATTTTAAATATATACAATAACTACGGCAACGTGCAATTGCATTCTTAACATTTAGCAACGTGCAATGCACGTTGCCAAATTGTATATAGCAACTCGCATAAGGGTCTTCCGCAACGTGCATTGCACGTTGCAAAATGTGAAGGACTTTTGGCAACAAGGCCTTCAGCAACGCGCATCTGCACGTTGCGAAAAGCCTTTCGCAACGTGCATTGCACGTTGCTGTAGGCACTTTTTCTACTAGTGATTACAACGGCTAGTTGGACCATCTAGAAGATATGCACAATGGATGCCAACTAGCAATACAAACTAGCTAGAGCTTCCGGAAGGTGGGCTTGGATTAGGCCAAGCCTTGTGTAATTGGGCCAACTCTAGCAAGTGACTTGGCGGACTGCAACACTAGGCCCTCTAGGCCATGTAGGTCTGCCAATGCCTTCACTCGTTGCTGCATAGCAGTCTTCGGATTATATCTTCTTGGATCAATATTCTTTAGATCATATTACACAATGGTTGATTTGACTAGGTAAAATTATGACAAAGAGGTTGTAGTTCCACTAAACCAAAGGGTTTCGTGATTTGGTTTGCAAATACACGTTCTTATCCTCTTATTATTATAAATTTTTTAATACTATAATATGATAATAAGATTTATAATCTTTGATATCATTAGATAGTTGAGATTAAAAATAAAAAAAATTATGTTTAACGTTATTAACTCATCAATCATCTTAACAATTAGGTTATTAACTCATCAATCATCTTAACAATTAGGTTATTAACTCATCAATTATCTTAAAAATTAGATTTTGTTGATCGATAGCCCAAATTTTATGCATGATTTAGTGTCAAAATATCTATTCTCTTTAAAAATTAATTAATGAGCATAGATATTTTAATACAAAATAATGATATACTAACATTTATAAATCTTAAATTCTACAACATAATTTGACAGTCTATATAACAAAAATTCACTAGAGAATGAAAAAATAAAAATAGATGGGAGAAGTTACATCTCAAATAATGACACTTAAGCTGCCATATTATTTTTAGAGTTTATGTTGTATGAATATTATAAGTCTAGTATTATTATTTAATACAAATCTATATACAATTTATTGATATAAAATTTTATTCATTGATCTCAACAATTCTAATAATTAAGATTAAAACCCAACAATTTATATTTAATATTTTTGACTCAACGATCATCTCCATCATTAATTTTTTAAAAATAATATCTAAAAATCTGTATTTAATTTTATATAAAAAAAATGTTAAAATATCTCTACCTCAACTAATATTTTATTATTGGATACAAAATGCTTATATTGAGATTTTATTTAACACCCAACAACTGAACGTTCGTGCACCGGGCCGGTGGCCTAATCCTGCCCAAGCACGTACCAGTAATTAATTCCACGTTGACTTGCAGCAACAAATTGTCGATTCAGAATCTCAATCCTCATTAACTAACAAAGATTTTATTTATACAATCTTTTAATTAGTTGTTCTAACAACTCTCTCAATTTTCGATACTTTTTAATTTATTCTTTATGTATCAAAACGTTCACCAAAATAATCAAAATTATTATAAAAATATCTTGAAAAAGAATATATTTTTAAAAAATTTAATACTATAATTATCTGCCAACAACGTCAACTCGATGGTTGTAGAATTTTTGGTCTGGAGCTGAACAATTTATTTGAATGGCAGAATTGTAATTTGGTAAAATTTTTAAAACGTGGACTATTATTTCATACTCCTTTTATTTATTTTTTTCATTTTTTGCTTGGGGCCGAAGTTATACCTACTTTCTAATTTTCTATGTAAGTTTTTAGTCAAACGCAGAAGAAGAGAAGATTAGAGTCTGGTGGTGCAATTATAAAAGAAGCGCAATTCCAACTGCAAGTCTGCAAATCAAGCATTGATCATCATCGTCCATCAAAATCCAAAATGTCAGAGAAAATTGCATCGTCATCTCGAACCGTTGATCCCTATGAATTCCTTCAAGTCGTCCAAAACCCGGACGGCACCATCACTCGCAACATCAAATACTTCTCAACCGCCGTAGCACCTGATCCTGTCCACCAACCGCTAGTTCTCTCCAAAGATGTTCCCATCAACCAATCAAACAACACCGGGGCACGCATCTTCCTCACACGTCAAGCCCTAGATTCTTCCACGTCGTCAACCCTCCCTCTCATAGTTTACATCCACGGCGGAGGATTCATCCTCGGCAACGTAGAGTCAAGCATGTTCCACGATTTTTGCTCGAACATGGCAGCTGAATTCCCTGCTGTTGTCGTCTCAGTCAAGTACAGGCTTGCCCCGGAGCACCGTCTGCCGGCGGCCTATGATGATGCAATGGAAGCGTTGCATTGGATCAAAACTACCCAAGAAGCTTGGTTGAGAAAATATGTTGATTTCTCTTCGTGTTATTTGATGGGGTCAAGTGCGGGTGGCAACATTGCTTTCCATGTAGGTCTACGTGCAGCCGCCGAAAAAGTTGACCAGCTGTTGCCACTGAAGATCAAGGGGCTGATATTGCATCAACCGTTCTTTGGTGGGGTAGAGAGGGCAGAGTCAGAGTTGAGGCTGATGAACAATCAATATTTTCCGGTGTGTGTTGCTGATTTAATGTGGGAATTAGCATTGCCACGTGGGGCCGACCGTGACCATGAGTATTGCAATCCAAGAACGGTATTGGGGATTGGAGGTGAATCAGAGCCGTCGGATCTTTTACGGAAAATCAGATTGCTTGGATGGAAGGTGTTGATCACTGGGTGGGATGGCGACCCATTGTTTGACCGTCAGATTGAGCTTGTTAAAATTTTGGAGCAAAAGGGTGTTCAAGTGAAAGGTCATTTTGGTGAAGGAGGCTTTCATGGGGCGGAAATGTTCGATCCTGCCAAGGGTAAGGCCCTTCTATTTGTACTTAAAAATTTGGTTTTGGGTGAGGACCAAGTCTAGAGTATATTTGTTGTATTTATATATCTATTTGGCATTCGATAAGTTGTTGATTCCGATCAGATTGTGATGTTAGCGGCCTTGGATTTCATGAAAATAATATCAAAACATAATCATACGTAGCAGCTGCAATTAGAAGTATTTCATCTTTTGCTTTGCTATGATGTCAACAGTGACATTTTATATGTAATTTAATTTGCAGCCAGGCCCATGCGTTTGGGTTTGTCCTTATTGTTAAGAGACTTGGCCCTGGCGTTTCCATTCCATTATTTTAGTATTATTGTTATTTTTTATAATTTATTGAAAGGGGTACTATTTTAATATATCTTTACAGCTGGTAAAGTTCAATAATTAAAAATGCAGGGGTACTATTGAAGAAACTGCATTTTTAATTATTGAACTTTACCAGCTGTAAAGATATATTAAAAAAAAAAAGTTGATTCTGGCTGTTCAAAAAAAGAAGGTTATTAATTAGATTCACCGAAAAAAAATTTGTTGAACAAGCAGAAATGAGATCGCTTCTTACTTTATAAGTGTTAAAAGAATTTGAAGTCATTTAATGAAAATGGGCGTAAATGTAAAAATTCATGAAGACTTTTTGATAGAATAATAGACATGAATAGACTAATATAGATGAAATATGAAAAATATGCAATACAGAAACTAAGATTTTGGATTAAAAAAATATATACACACACTCAATAAATTCAGTCTTGAGCTTACCATTGTGCAAATTGGGCCATATTAGTCGGCCATACCCAAATTCGCATAGTCCAAAGCCATTTGGGTTTGTCTAAGCAATTTTTACTTCTGAAATTGTTCTGGACTAGAAAAGGTCCACTTAGTTCAACTAAAAGTGCTGATGGGCCAGTAGCTGTCCAGCCTACTATAAACTGGCCTTTCATGTTCAATTGGGCTTCAGATCCATTTTCCTTGGTGCACGGCAAGCATTTCCTCGGTAATCGCTTTGCCGATAGATGAAGTACAGTAGCTCTGAAGATTGGTTGGAGCTTTGATTATAAATTATATTACCAAATCTTTAGCAATATTTTGAGTTAGGAAAATGGTAACTTGGATGCAGAAATAGATTATATAAGCTTATGAAAGTAAAAATTCTTTAATAAAAAGTATAAATAAATATTTATGCCAAAAAAATAAAAATAATAATAAGATAAATTTAACAAATTTGAAGAGCGAGTGTGACATCTCTGATCAATTGGTGCCTTATGAACACAATCCCTTGCGAATTGGACCTCATAGTTATCTCGATTAATTATATTCACAAACCCAACAACTTCGCCAGTCCACGATTTTCATGCCATAGAGATAAGGTATGTGCTAAATAAAATTAAGGTTATATTAAATGCAATTTAACATTAAAAAATCAATCAAAATTAGTAAACTATAAGTGTGAGATGTCAACATATATAATACGATGGAAACCTCCACTTGTGTCTATATATGACTTGCATGTTGTGTAGTAATGTACCATAGTCGTTGAATCTGCATCATGCATGTGTATGATGGGAACCTCTACGTGTCTTGTTGCAATTTTAACTAACTTAAGTCATTTTCTTGGAGTTCTTATCTCATTTCTTAAATAATAATAATAATAAATAAAAACCAAAATAATCAAGTAAGCCAACACAGCATATATGCGTGAGCCTTGCTATAATATTTGTACATTCTAGAAAATTTTATGTCACTATATTACTATTATTATTATTATTATTATTATTATTTTAATGTTTTACATTACCACTCCAAGCTACCTAATTTGAAGCTGGTGAACATTTGAATATTAACAAGATGATATCGAAGCTTAGTTAGCTAGGATTTATCTTGATATAATATTAACACTAATCATGGTCACGTGGAAACAAAGTAGCAGTTAATCTTGGCGAAATTAAATAGAAAAGAAAATTGAAGGAGAAGAGATAAGAGATATGAGGATTGCATGTAAAATAAGCACCGGTTCGTCGTGTTGCCCCGACGATATCACTTTCATCAACCAAATATTGCCGAAGGAAAAGACGAGCAAATAGAAGAAACAAGATTTTGTTTTGATTGATTAACCGTCATGTGTGTTGGATTGGACATCCTGGCATGTAATTATTGAGAAGGATCGATCTTAATATCTTAACTTAATTATTCTTTCTTTCTTTCTTTCTTTCTTTCTTTCTTTTTTTTTAATGTTTACTTAAATTATTCAATGCAAACCAGGTTTCACAACTCGATTTCATCATCCACCTGCCCCTCTCTCTCCCTCTCCCTATGACAAACAAAACTAAGTGCGAGCTGGCTAAGCTAAGCTTGCAACTTATATAATTATATATATCTATAAGCCACCATTGATATAATACTAATCCCATTTTACTTAATTGAAAATGTTTCCAATTTGTTGAATCTAGCTTGTAATATTTGATGATTGATCAACAGATCGATCCAAACACTTTTAATTGGCATAAAAATTCAAAATGCTGATAGGGTATATTTCTTTAATTCATTTTATATAACGCATATATATGCTGTAAATATACCTAAAAATATATAATAATCTAAGGGGATTGAGCTCATATATATATTTCCATCTTTGTTTCATTACTATAATTGAACAATTATTGAAATTATTTTTGTCGTATGCAATGAAAGTAGCATAAGGGAAAGAAGTTTTTAATATGTAGAAGCAACAAGCACAACAAATTTGGGTAGCCCTACCAAATAAAGCTAGCTATCAAAATTAATTATATACAAATTTGAGCTCTTTGATTAGACTAGTTTAATATATAGCGAGGGTGAGTTTAATTTATTTACTAGAATAATAAGAGCAAACCGTTTGAATTGTAGCTTTCTTGTTTTTCTTTTTGTATATGAGTGAGCTATCTTTCAATTTACTAGTTGGCTTGTTATTATTGTTTATTAATTTCGATCAACATGACAATGACACATTTATCGATAATACAAGCAAAGTTTGTCCTTTCCAAAATCGAAATAAATATAAAAAAAAAAAAAGGGTTGTCTTTGATGCATGGAAGACGCACTAGCAAGCTTAGCCAGATAGAACTCCTCATGTGCATGTTTGTCCTAAGCATCTATAAGAGTAAATCTGCCATGATTGAAGATATCACAGCTTTAAATCTTAAAGCAAACATGCAACCACACATGTTTCAAACTTAATTTTGTCCAACACAACCATGCAAGTATATTTTGAACTTCTTTTTGGCTGCATTCTGTGGGGTAAAAATTTTTAAACTACTGTGGATAATATATATAATTTGTATTCAACTCTTACCAGATTTTGAATTGAACTAATTAAAGAGCTATTACCAATAAACTTGACCACTTGAGATGATATGGTCAAATAAACATTCATATCTGCATACTAGAAATATATCAAATTAAATTAATTAAAACAGTCAAGGTTCTTAGGATTTAGAGTCAACTATTTTAATTATATATGTATTGAAGTTAAACAACAAATTTCCCTAATATATAGTGAATTGTCTTCAGGAAGTTTAGTTGGGAACGAAGTGTAATTAATTACAATTTGTCAGTTCGAGCCTGTAAGTTGATTTGGATTGGACAATATAAGATCCTGATACTCGGCCATCAATTCTAATATTCTCCTCGACGTCTTAGACAATATAAAATTCTAGTCCCGGGAATCAATATATATTAGATGTTTTGAATAGAGAAAAAGTTAAATCTAGAATCAAAGAAAGAGAGCTGAGAGTGAGAATAATGGAAATGTGTTGTCCTCTCGAAAGTCTAGACTTTCTTGATCATTATTTGAAGAAGTTAAAAAATGAAGAACATAATATATATAGATAAATAGACGAATGCATGTTAGCGGTCGTAGCATAAAATTTCTGGGAAATGATGCTTGGTTGATGTGTCTTTGGACAAAGCAATCTAGGGAAAGTGCTAGGACAGATGCCATCAAGGATGACGTTATGGAATTTAACAAAGATTATTGAATTCAATCTTAATATTTGAATAGTTAGATCGATGGGCTAAGTCCCACCCCAATGCCTTCGATGTTAATTTAATTAAAATTATATTTAATTATCTCAATCATTAATTAATTGTACATCACGGATACGCACACAAATCATAAGAAATAAAACTTTTGTTAAATGATGAGGTTAAGTGATATGGCTTCACTATATTACTTAACCTATGGTTCTACTAACAATTTTAGATATACAAGTTTTATGTACCACTTTGCCTAAGTTGCACACACTTTTATTTATTAAAAATCTTTAATTTTTTTTTTAATTTTTTCGCCATTCCATGAACTTATATCATTTTAACTTATATGTATTAAATTGTATAATTGAGTTGTGGATATAGTATTACTCTTGTATTAATAAAAATTGTATTAATAAAAATTACTTCACAAAGACTTATTATTTGGGATAACTTTTGAAAAGGGAATTATTACTCTACAAATCTTATATAGGTTTAATGGCCTCTTCATAACTTTCTGAGAATTAGCGGAACCTATTCTCAAACTCTACATTGAATTCTTATTCTAATTTGATCCATCCTAGCTAGTCTCTAGAGGGGAACAATATCAAATGTCCTATGAATAGCATAAAAAATTGGAATCTAGCTTCAGAGAAGGCTGAGAACATTGGAAATATATATATGATCAGTCGTCCTCTCAATTAAAGTGTGTCTTGGTAATGAAGAAAATTGAATGAATATCAGAGAAGACGAATGATCAATTCAGCCGTGCAACAGCAACAAGCAGAAGAGAAAAAAGTGTTATGGGAAATGATGCTGGGTTGATGTGGCAAAGTAGAAAGCAATGTAAGGAAAGAGCAGGACAGATGCCATGAAAGATGATGTTAATTGATGGTAAGGGCAGGCCAGAATGGTCTAAGCAGGAACAAAACAAGAGAGGGACAGATCAAGGAAAAGAGGTGCAGGGCATGCAGGCACTAAGAGAAGAGAGACCTGAGCAGGTGGTGATAGAAATCCCAAGAGACGTCGTTTTTTTATATAAAATATATGTTCTATTATATTGTGAGTCGAGTGATGAGGACTGAGGAGAATATGCAAATTTGCATTAAGGCGTTTAATTAGGCTTAAGCTTTAATTGAAGTTTTGAGAGAAGAACGAGCTGTGAAGCGAAGTGGTGCCAGAACAAACAACAAATGGTTCCACGTGATGCGGGCCTTTTGGAAGGGAGTACAGGAATGGGACTGTCATTGTCCTTACTTGTGGCGGCTGTATTGGGCGATTTCTCCTTTATTTATCTTAATTAATTCTTCTTTTTTAATAATTAATTAACTATATAATTAAAATAAACCTCATTGAACTTCTAATTTCTACCTATTTATGATATGGGATTTTCAGATTTCCTTTCAATTATGTTGGACTTTCAGAGACGTATTTTAAAGTTCCAAGTAAACAGGGACACCTTTGTGAAAGATTAAAGTTTGGAGTTGGAGAACAAAAGAGATATAATAAAAAGACCCACTTGTCATATAATTATTATTTGAAGTTAAGAGATCCAAACATAAACATGATTAAGAATATAATTTTGAGGTTGTTCAGAGACTAGATTGGTAGTGTATATCCTTGCAGGAGAAGTGATTGATAATTCTAATAAGTTAAGGAATAATTTGCTGGCGGTGGCGGGGTCGGAAATGATGTAAAAATTGATTAGAACAGTTAAGAGAGGAAAAGGGAAGTAATTAGCACACAATCCTCATTTCTGAGTAAGTTTTGAATATGGTATATATGGTTCAAAAGAATGTTGCAGCATTTTACGACAAACACCACGACAATATTGCAAAGTATTCCTTGGCATTCTATATTACACAATCTTCCAAATGACCAGATATATAAAAGAATATGATAATCAAAAACCCACACACACACACAAAAAAAAAAAAAAAAAGATTTTTATTATAATTTTGTTTTTGCAGAAGAATACACTGCAATGAAAGCTCTGCCAATCCTCAATGGATTCTAGCATCCTATTCCTCTGAATCACTCAATTGATGGATGGGCCATCAACTCGCTTGGATTTTTCTGATGCCTTTAACCCTCACCTGACCATGTAGGTCCAACAGCTTCAAATAAACAACTTCATTGGTTGATGCGAGCACTGACGTACATCCACAACCATTTAACAACCCTTGCTAATTTACCATTAGGGTTTGATAATCATCATTAACCTAATTCAAATTTTTACTGTAATGGATATTTGTACATTCAACCGATAACTAAATACACCCACCCCCCATACATGTTTGATTTAATGCATATACAAATACATTAGTTGCTGCATTTAAATATAATTTTTCCCTCCCAAAGTATATACACTCTTAGAGGGTCGTGGATCATGTTTTTGTGTTAAGAGTGTGGTTTTTATTATATAAATATTATCGTTTGTAAGTGTAGACTTGACAATATGTTTATAAACATCTTTATATTTGTTGTTGATTCACATATGTACTGATCTTTTGTATTGGGTAGGCGCCTTTTGGAACTAAATCATAGAAAAAAACAAAATGATAAAGTAATTAAAGTGGTTTGGAACACTGTAAGTACCCTATTCGTTGTTACGTTTTACATGAAGAGGTAATTGCTTTTGATAACGTTTCTATATTATAAGACAAAATACAAAAATATTAGGTGATGACAACTTTTTATTGGTTCCTTATATCCCTCTTGTCCTGCTTTTTGTTCATCTCTGAAAACTGGTTGCGAGAGTACCCCGTGAAAACGTGGCATTTTTTTTTTTTTAAATAAACTTGAACTTGATGATCCTTGTCTTAATTTCCTCTAATAGTGACAGTACTTGGCCAAAATTCACAAACTCTTTCAGCCGAATTTCTGATCATCTCTCCCAGCTAGCATTAATGTGTTTTTCCTTGACAACCATGTGAAAGGACTTCAGCTGTTTTTCTGTTGTAGCCACTTTGTGAACACCTGAAGAGTCTTCATGTCAGCTCTGTAGTGCTTCTGTGTGAATTCCAGCAGCATAGGCCATGTAAAATCCGGATATACTCTTGGAGTGAATGCGTCCACCAATTCTGAAGGTGGGGTTACCACTTTATCATTCTTGGGACAGAGAAAGAAAGCAAGAGATTTCCTTGTAGTTTGGTTGTTCACAACTGCTCTATGCAAGCAACTCTTGTATCTTCCATTGGAAAGAGCCTGAAAACAGATCACCCCAATAATTAAAAATAAATAAATAATCAAATTTCATTTTAATTCATTATTAGTGTTAAAAATATACACACACACATCAGTTAATGTTAATGAAAATTATCTTACCATGAAAGTATCGCCAATGTTAACGACAAATGCTTCGAAATTTGGGCTAATTGAACGCCATTCATTGTCCACAAACACTTGAAGACCACCCACTTGGTCTTGGTGGAGAATTGTTAACGATGTTGGATCACAATGAGGGCCTGTGCCTAGGGTAAGGTCTGGTTTTTGGCATGGCGGGTAGTAATTTAACCTCATTATCGAATCATTTTCTTCAAAAAATTCTCTAAAATATGCTCTGTCCACGCCGAGACTTATTGCTAGAAGCTCCATGATGCCTAGAGAAAGTGTGCTCATGGCCGTGCAGTACTCCTGATAAACCCTTCTATAAGAAAACAGAAACGTTCTATTAGAAAAGCCTCTAATTTAAAAGAGAGAAAGAAGTAAAATATGTTAGCGAAGGATCAAAATGGTAATATTTTTTCGTACCCGAATTGCTTGAATTCGTCTCCCATTGTGTTAAGAAAATAGTCTTGAACAATATTTGATGAGTTTTCTTCCGCTGAATAGCGGAAAGAGAGCGTTTCCTTCCAGGGAAGCTTGGAAGAAAATCTTCCAGTGAAGCTACTAGCGTAACCGCAGTGCTCACCGAGTTTCCTTTGAGCCCTTTGCTTCTCACAGAGTGGCAACTCAAAGAAGTTGTCCATATAGCGATGAGCGTCCGCGATGAGTCGTGAATCGACTCCATGGTTGACAACTAGGAAAAAGCCATGCTCTTCGCATGCCTCACCAACACGTCTTGAAGCTTCGGCTGCAGCAACCGGGTCACCGGAGAGGAAACCCCCCAAGTCGATGAGTGGCACTTGGAGCTCTGGTGCATTAGCACAAGGCTTCTCCTCATCGGGCCATATAAATTGTTGTGGTATCTTGGTCTGGTGCCTCAGCACTGAGGCATCGAAAACCAGAGTCTTTTTTTCATCTTTGTAATCTTCGTTTGGGCTAGGAGGCGTGGAAGTTATATTTGTGATGCAGTCTATTGCCATTGCATTAAAGAGTTGGAGTGCAATTTTGAGAGTTGTATTGAGTATTGAGAGGAATTAGAAATAAGGGAATAGTGAGTTTGTGACAAGAGGGGAGGGAGAGGGAGTGATATAAGTTTGAGAGTCGAGTTGAAAGAAAAGCCAAGACTTCTCTATTGGGGAGATCGGTGAACAAAAACTGGAATCTTATAGCTCTTTCACTCTCTCTCATCTTTATGTTTTTGCATTGAGGGGCTTCGCGAGATGGAAACTTTTCAGTGTGGGTGCTTCTGAATAGAAAATTTAGGTAATGGGTCCAACTTCTAGGTGTATTGTCTTCTTTAAAGTTTGCCAGGAAAGCGTTTCCCAATGGTATTTGGCGTTTTTGAAGAGAAAATATGTTAATGTCACCCGCTTACTCTTCACTGTCTCCTCACTGTCTTCTACTATGGAGGTTTTTGTTAAACCTTTTGGACCCATATGAAAGGCCTAAGCCAACCTCAGAGCGAGCTGCCCCTGTGCCTTCTTTATGGGAACAAATCGTGGCAAGATGATGATGCAATGCAATTGGTGTGTGACCAGAAACCTAGTTCCTGGAAAAGATAAATCCCACTATATGTATACCATCTTTAGTTATCTCCTAATAAACCTTGTCAATGTCCATCAATACATTCTACTATTTCCTTGGCATTGAAAATAAAGGTAAAAGATGAAATTTCAACACTAGGAATGGAAGTACATGCGTTGAGATCGAGTAGCTGGCGCTGTTGGCGCAAAAGTAAAAGTACATGTGTAATGAGTAGTTGTTGTAACCAGAAAAATATGACTGCAAATTAAATACAACGTGGGAGCTGTATATGGAAGAGACAAAGAAATGTCTGTATTGGAATCAGCAAGAGTGGAACAACAAAGGCTGAAGAGCTAACTAGGGAACTTTCATGTCAAGCAAACAGCGAAATCTACAATTAATGGTGGAATGTATGTCTATGCACCGTACTGTGCTGCATTTCTACAAAAAAGGTAGAAAGGAGGGGTGAACACAATTCCTGTTCCTATATATATATATGTGTGTGCGCGCGCGCCCTCGCGACTTGTAAAATTTGCTTGCATTTTTGTGAAGATAGAGATGGTAACAGAGAAATTGTTTGCTTATTTGTTTTTTCAGTTCTCGGATCAGAGTTCTCATGTTTGTTTAACAATTACAGGTGGGCAGAATCCGCAGTTGATAAGTTAATTTACTGCTTGTAAGTTAATGCACCCTAGAGGCCTATATTTTGGAATGTTCAATTATAAGGCTGGAAAACACTCATCTCCATGTTTGAGAGGACCAGTATTAGCTAAGCTAAAGTTGTTGTTATTCAAGCAGAAGGGCTGGTGATTAATTTAATTCTATCCATTTTTTGAATTTTGAGAATGATCTTTCACTTTTGTTTTGTTTAACTCATATTGCCTTATTCTATTCTATTTTCCCATTTCAAGTGCAGAGTGTCAGCTGTGTCGCCTCCGGCTGGAGACTCAGCTGATAAGCCATTTCAAGCAACTCTGAATCTAATGTGGCTAATTCACTCGTAAATCCAAATTAGTGGGCCATTTCTAACGGGGTTATTCTTCAAATTGAACAAACTAACCAAACTTTAATTCATCTTGTCCGTATTATAAATTTAACACAGAAGGAATATCGTCGGCATGAATGGTGGTCAGCCATTCGTGCACATTTTTAGCTAGCCATCTTATTTTTAATTCAATTGGCATACAGTAGAACACAAGCAATTGCAACAAGCCAATAACCCATTTCCATTTAATAACCCAACATTAATTCAATGTTTCATTTACATTGTGGCACCAAATTTGATTTACATTGAACCCAATTTTGCCATTGGGTGGGGGAGGAGGAAGACGTTGTGGCTGCCAATTAAGGCCAGAGTGAATATGCAACTAAGAAGTATAGTGGAGACTTTGAGACAAGCCATTTACACATAATGGCCCCATAAAATCTCTCTAAAACATGCTTTAGAGCTTTGATTTGTCGTCAAGGTTGGATTTGCTACACAACTTATGAGTGAGTGCCATGTTAGGGACATTGTAGTTCGATTTCCTCCCATTACCCACCAAAAGATTACTTGCTTTTTTTGCCCCATATATATACCACGATTTTGCTCGTGGGACCATTGGAGATTTAGATTTTATGAGAAAATTGACAGATTGACAATCCCAATTGATTTTGCTTCAAGATTTCGTTAAAAAAAGGGAGGTTGGTTAATGGAAATCGCCTCAAAAAGCCATCTAGAAAAATGTCACCCAAACTGTGGCTGCCCCCCTCCCGTTCTCTCTTTATTTTTTTTGTTTTTATTTATTCTCCGTACACTTGTATCAGTTTATTCTTTAAAAACCACGTATATATTCTGCTGCTTTACATTGTAAGAGATGATCATACGATAGCCTTACAATTCTTCATATCATACAAGTTGGTATAGCTGCTGCAGAACAGCATAATACATCGTACTACAAGCTTGCAAGTTGCAATGAGCAGCTCCAACAAATCATACAAAGGAAAGGACAAATAAGTAATGAATGACACAGATAGATTGTTCAGTTCAGCCCTTCTCCCCGAATGGCGCTAAACTTTCTTTCCCTTTTACAGTAACGCCAATAAAATTTTAATGCAAAAAAATTTTCAAATTCTACTGCTACTAATCCTTTTACATAGTATCATTTAACACTCTCTTAAAAGTTGTTAGGTATGATTTTAATGTAGGGATGACAATTTAATCTGCCGGTTTTGAGGCTCCAGTGTGGCCCACAAAAATGGGGACAAGGTAAGACCCGCCCCAAAACTAGTTTGGAACAAGTCCAGGTCCAACCCCTTGGACCCGTTGACCTGCCCTACCCCACCCCGCAAAATATAAGGTTATATTAGTAAAATTTTAAAATTTTGGGACTATTTAGTATTTTTTAGGTTATATTTGTTAAACTTTTATGTATGTGAATTCTTTATTATTTTACAAATAATACAAATACTTTGACAAAAGTAACATTCTAATTAATAATTAACATCTTTTAAAATATTAACATCAATTTAATCATGTTATAATGATAAAATAAAATATTTCTGTAGTAATTAAATTTGTATAATATGTACAATCTTGATATAGATTACTAAGTACTAATTAAATTATTACAATATTAACAAGATCATTTCCAAAATGTATGCCTTTAATATAATCAATATATTATTTTCTAAATATGTAAATAGAAATATGATGAGAACAATTTTATAACCTTAAATATATGATTTATTACAATTTAAATTAATTAATTGAATTATTAATGTTTTATAAATATATATAATGTTAATTAATTGGTATATGTCAATTATATTATTATTATTGTTATTAGATTGAAATTAAATGAATATGCTACAAAAAAATTATTTAATTGTATTATCAACTATTTGAAAAATTATCAAATTATCTAGTTTACAAGTAATAATACATTTTTAATATTATTTCTAATAAAGTATGTAACATTATTACTAATAAAATCAAATGGTAATTAGTGATCACTATTTTTTTAGATGATATAATTAATTTATACAATTACGATTTAGCTTGCATGATGCCAATAAAAATGAAAACTTACATAAACTTTATGGGTAATGGATTTTTTTATATAATATAAATTAACTTTAGTTCTTTTAATTTTAAATACAATTATCATTTAGTTTATACAATGCAAATATAAATAAAAATTTATACAAAGATTTTTTTATCTAATATAAATTAACTTTTTTTTAACTTTTAATGATTGTCGAATAATTAGATTTGTTATGAAATATGTTAGGACATATATCATGTATATATGTATTTTATTTTAGATTAAGAATAAATTATATTTATGTTATTTTAAAATTTTATAAATGTATCGCGGAGCCGGGTCTTCTATTTAAAAATTCAACGGGGACAGGGATGGGTATCTATCATCCCGCCCCATTGCCAACCTTATTTCAACGTAGTTTTTTTTAATCTTTTAATATGTCCTCTCGTAGAATTGTAACTATTGATTAGTTAATTAAGATGATTATTTTACTATATATGTTAAATTTCCATATCCCTAAAAGCTTAAGTTAGAAAATATACGTTCAACATTATTTTTTATCCTTTAATAGATGGTGCATGAAAATTTTAGGGGACTATTTGACATTTCCAGTTCTGCAGTTATTAAAACCAAGGTAGCAAAGTGAACCTCATTATAAGTGAGACAAAGTACAGGCCAAGCTGCCGATAAAAACAATTGATAATTATATAGTTGTGAAAGAATGAAACAGATCATAGAGCTTTCCATGCCCTGGAAAAGTTATACATGTAATTAAATTTGAAGGCAAAGCAAATGGTTATCCATGCTCAAACTGATCTCTAATTAATTGGAGATCAGAAGCAGTCTTGTCATGATCTTTAAATTAGAAAGGAGAAAGAGTGGCTTTTAAGTATTGACCCATTTTGTGGAAACTAATGTGTTGGAGCACTTACTTAGATTAGGTCAACCTCGATCTTTAATCGAATTAGGATAGTGATTAAACTGTAACAACGTTTGCTTAGCTAGTTGACCTTGCCTACAGTTACTTGCATGCAAGTAGGCTTAAACTTTTCCCCACCAAATTTATAAAGTATATAATTCATAAAAATCTCATCTGTGAGTGTGTGACTCTGAGAACTGAGAAAATTGATGGAACAAGTTTGGCACATAAATTTCCCAAAAAAAAAAAAACATATTTAGATATTTTGATTAGAAATAGAAAGATATCATGATCTTTTATGAAATGGGAATCAAATTATTATTTCCTACCTCAGCACTTCTCCACTCAGTTTCCCTCAAAACTCTCTCTCTTCCTATATATATTCAATCTTCGATTTTCTCCTTTTGTGGAATACACTATTGCTTGACTTGGTTTGGAGGGTCTAATAAGTATTGTCTAATTACACAAAACACGATTAATAATGCGGATGTTTAGGAAATTAGACAGTCTTGAATTTTTTTTTTTTTTTTTTGTGAACTTTGATAGTATTGTGCTATTCTTTGAAGGATAAGAATCAATAAAATAAGTTTTGTTGTAATATTTTCAAAATAGTTTTTTTTTTATGCAATTAGAAAACTAGTGCAGAAGTTGGAAACTAATAAATACATAAATAAATGGTTTTATATATGTGTTTTTCGTACTTCGTTTCTATTTAAATGAGTGTGGTTGTTGACAAGATTTTGTTTTGTGTTGAATTCATCGTTCAGACTCATAATAGAGTAAGACTTTAAGCACCAAATACGATAATCTTCTCATTCGTTTTCTAACTACAGCCTATTAATGATTGTTAAATTGGACTTTATTCGTCTCATTATCATAATTCTGTAAGTGAATACAACATACATTTGATATTTTATTAAATTAAAAAAAAAAACCTTCACAATCTATGTGTGAGATATTAATAATATCACGTTTTACAAAAAAAAAAAAAAATTATCCAATCAAACTTTGATAATTTTTTTGTAAAAAAATATGGTACTTACATTTAGATTACATGTTTATCTACTTAATTATACATTTTGGCTACATGAAATGATGAGGTCACTATGAATTGTATGAAAACTAATATTTAAAATTTCTACTAGTGAGTATATTTCGATAATAAATTAAAAAATATATATTTATTTTTTTAATTATTTTTATAATCATTTATTATTTATTTTTATTATTGTAAATTTAAATTAAATTTTTAATAATATTTCCTTTTTAAAAATTTTGTATATTTTCATATTTTTATCAAAAATTAGTTTTTGAAAATTAAGTTAATCTATCAAACATGTATCCATAACTTTTGGACAGCACGTGAATTTTAAAAAACTATTTTACCGAACATTTAACTTTTTGAGACAACATACCTAAAAAGTATATTTTTCTATAACACTATTCTACCGTAATTATTTTCACGGCACGGCAATCCCAAAAGGCTCTAAAAGTCCATGAAATAGTCAAATAGGTGGTATATCTCTTGAAATGTCTGCAAGCAGCCGGGCAGAGGGCTATGGTGGGGAAAGCCGAAAGCAGAGTAATGAAGGTGCTGGTGGTTAAGCAATCCCAATCTGTAACTGATGGAGCAGAGTTGGGATGGGTAAAATCACGTTTTAAATATTAAAAAATGTTTTTCCATCACTAGCCAAATGGCCCTGCAATAATTAATCTCATCTCATGGTAAAAGAAATTAAGAGTGTGTTTGTTTATATTTTCATAATTTATTTTCTTGTTTCGAACAGTTTTTAATATATTTTAAATTTAAACCTCATTTTTAGAATTCATTGCTAAATGCATACATGTTTTAAATAAATATCAAAATCTTTTAGTTAAACATCAAAATAATTTATTTTTTAATTCAAAGAAAAACACAAAATTCATAATTAAACCTTTCACTTGTATCACTTGTATTGGATACGAGAAATTTTGGAAATATTATTTAATATGTAGTGTTGGTGAGAGTAAAAAAATATAAAAGGGTAGGTTAAAGTGATGATAATTGAAGGCGTGTGTGTTTTCAAAAGTTTTACAGTGGAAATGTTGGTGGTGATAATTGAAAGCATGTATCTTGAGAAAAGTTGCATAAAGTTATAAAATGAGTGAAAGAAGTGGACAAAAATGAAAAAGAAACACATAAATAAATGAACCTTTCGTGTCTAGGAAAAGGATAGCGCAATCAGGCCGATGAATAACACGACTAAATTTCCTATTCATAATTTTTCAAAAAAATATAATTAAATCATTGGAAAGATAGGCTTAGAATATTGAAAAAATCATTTACCGACAACTATAAGAATGCTAGTCAACTGACACATTTAACAGATTAGTTTTAACATATCCTATATCAGCATAGTTAATTGATCACAGAATAATTGTCCATCAAATAATTGAAAATGAAGGCTGGTTCACATGGTGAAGAATATTAAGTGATGGCTACTCCACATTTCTTCAGTTGCATGAACAAGTTTGTACAATTGTTGAAATTTGACATACTTCCAGTGTAATGGTTGGGTGAAATGAGGAAGAGTAACAGCAGAATTGAGAAGTCTTTAAAAGAGATTAAAATTCAAAAGCACTTAGCAAGTTCCTACTTTGAAAAGGTATAATCAGAAGAAGACAAGAAAAATGGGTGGAGAATTGGAAAAGAGAGGGGACATCAAGGACCATCACTACAGGCAACTAACATGATGGTGGAGTTGTCACAATAACATGCAGATAAAAAAGGTGGGGCAAATTAAGTTTCTCAACAGGAGCAAATCCCATGATATTGACAGACCCAACAAGGTTGGATCTATGCACAACTACAGTTAGAGAGAGAGAGGGTGAGTGTGTATCACAATTAGGACAAACACAGTTCCATCCTCTTATTTATCCACTAAAAAATCTCTTACTTTCCTCTTGTCTATACCATTATTTGTTGGTGGGTCTGGTGGAGGACTTAAATCGCATTAGAAATGGGGGGCAGAGACAATCCGGATTGATTTTGGTTTTGGATCATTGAAGAAAAAGACGGACTCCACGGCAATGACAGCAAAAGTATGTTCTCACAGTAATTGAAACGATATAGATGGTGATTGACAATCTTATTACAAGAATATGCTTTTTTGATTTAGGGCTGGGCAGTATGTATTACAAATCATCCCACTTTTGGACTTTGTTTTTGATGCTGCACAAATATGCTTAACAGAGATTCACTAGTACTACTACAATCATGTCATAAAACACCAGCATTCCTTCTTCTTTTTCTTTTTTTGTATATATCAAAAATCTGTTCAGTGTTGAAGCAAATATCCTACTAACTTTAACTTCAAGCAAAGATGTCTAATGGTGTAATAATTTCCTAACAAAACAGGTGGGAAGGCCTACATCTCTGCCGAGTGCTCAAAAGCACCGAAAAAGCAAAACTTTTTTCAGGGTCCCCATCCGGGCTATTCCTTTTCATGAAGAAGAGAATATAGTTTGACAATGTCACATCCCGAGAAAGGTAGTAGTGTATCCAAGAGGTAACTGGTACGACTTGGAAGTTTAAAGAGAAAAAAAAAAATAGTGTCCCAACAAGTCATCTCTTGTTGAGTGTGCTGTGCCATTATGTCACTTGGGGTTGCTGGAGAGTGTTGGCTTGCATTTAGACCAAACTAAGAGTTGTTAACGCCACTGTGTCTTCCATTATACATGTATGGTGATGATGCTAGTCTTAGTTGTACCATAAATGATGGTCGGCAGTTGCCATTGGATGAATTTTATCATGGAAATCTGATCACCTAAATTGGAAATCAATGGATTAGCCTTGATGCTGAATAATGTTTCCCAGCTTCACTGTCATAAGTGCCACTCAATACCAGCAATGATCTTCTATCTTACACCCCATTTTGCAGGTGTCAAACATTGTAGATGGAAGATTATGCCTTTCAAGTAAGATTGCTTCCTAGACTACATGCAATTGCTCTTAAAATTCAACGCAATGTCTCACAACTTTATGAACTGACCTTTTTAAGTGCCTTTTATCTAGATTGGGTCACGATTCCCAACCAATAATTTAGCACCTGTTTAACATTGCAATAGCGTCCTCGCCTGTCTCTAGAAAGGCTTTGGATGATTATCAGTCATGCAACACCCAAAATAGAAAACTTACTTGAAATTGGTCAGAACTCGGAATATTATTGTTAGAATTTTGAGTTTTATGACAACTTTACATGGATATTCTTCTGTTTGTATTTGATCCCATTAGTCTTAAATTTGCAGGAGCGTAGTATTTAAAGATTTGTCATTTTTGGATTCAGCGAAAACTCAATATACTTGTTTTGAGAAGTTCTAACACAACATTCTGAGGACTCTTAACTAGTAGTAGGGTTTTTACGCATTTTACAGAAAATTATCGCTAATTTGATGATGAAAAATATCAATAAAAATAAAGTTCACCGCTATAGGTGCTTTCTATTTCTATGAATGAGAAGAATATTTTCTCCATTTTACGCAGTCAAGCAACAAGGTAAACAGCATCAGTTCTAGCACTGAAAGAGATTTTATTTCCATTATATAGATATTTGACACGTGTTATGCGGATTATTTATTGTTCCTTAATGCCAGATTTTCTAGCACACAGCCAAAAGGCCCAAAACTGAATAGAACGCATATAACTCAAGCCAGCAAAAGTTGGACAGCCCGTCCATCCTTTCAGCATAAGTTAAAATAACACCTGATACTCGGACTGATAATTTTCGCGCAGTTCATGTGATGACTGTAGGTTTCTCCCTTCCTGTGAAGTCCTTTAGCTTTGATACAGATAATGCCAGATCTGCAACATCATAATTAAGTCAGAATAAGTAATGCAAGTAAACTACAAAATTACACAAATGATTAGGACTCACCTATTAATGGTTTTAAGGCTATCTGTGCATCCAATTCATGTTTAGCAACATCTGGCTCAAACTGTTCAATGTAGATTCTAACAGTTGCACCAGCCGAACCAGTTCCCTGTTAACATCAAATTCACGGTTAAATTACAACACCTTATGATCCTTCAGATTTTAAATGGAAAACTAAGATTGATCCATACTGATAAACGGAATATTATCCTTGATCCGTCTGTAAAAACAAATCGGACACCTTGTTTTGATACCACACTTCCATCAACCTAAACCATTCAATATAACAGATTAAGAAAAGAACAAGTTTGAAAGTCCAAATTGCTTGGTGGAAATGAATTGCATCTAATTAAACAACCAACACCCAGAAGAAAGAAAAATGTACAGTGTTTTTTAACTTACCGGATCAGTGTATTGGAAGTCATCTGCAAATTGAAGGTTGTAACTTCCTACAACATAAAATTTCGCAGCGGTCAAATATTGTCAACTACACCTGACTTTGCATGAAGAAAAGTTGTTTAGTCACAAACTTACCATACTTATCGCCAGCTTTGCTCTTAGAGATCAAATTTCTGAGATGTTCAATCATTTTATTGGCTCCTTCGGATTCACATTCCTGAAACAGGGTTTTAAACACGTTAAACAGTTGCAATTCATCCAAAACAATCCGTCTTATTCCAATTCACAAATTGAAGAAAATCCAGAATTTAAACTGCTGAAACGATTATTGAGTGTCATTCGTAATGCAGTTGTGATGCTTACTTCATAGTCATATCTTGAAAAAACGTTTCTCCCATATGTAGCCCAATGTGCTTTAACAACATCAGCGACAGATACCAATTTTTCCCCTGGTTTTTTGTCTTTGTTTCGGTGTGCAACAATTGAAAGCCACGCAAGTACAGCCCTGCCATTTGGAAAAATAGGAGCCCCAAATGAGTTTAGAAATTTTGCAGAATATTGGCAACAAAGAAAGAACATACACGTGTTAGTCCAATATGTGTGTTAATTCAGAGAATAACAGCATTCATGATCCTGTTAACAATGCAAAGCTGCCTTTAAATTCAAAGAAAATGTCTTGGTAACCTAAAGCAAAAGGACAATGCTTAGAGGTAAATGCAGCGAATATTAAAAAAAAAAAAATCAGGTTCACAAATTGTTGATAACGGAAATCGACTGCTTCAAAAATTCAGACCTCAATCTAGCCATTTTAATATTATATATAAAATTATAAAGTGCTCATCTGAGTGCATCAGTGTGACTTCAACGAGACTATGTTAATTAAAACATCTGGTCAAATCCTAGCAACTTATGTTGAATTTAGTTTCCTTAAAAGTTCATGGGAACCTGCCTCCAATAAATCAATCCATAGAAAGTTCAAAACCACTCATAAGGATATTAAATCCATGAATTAAAATTAATAAAAAGTGCTTTCATACTTTCCAGATGATCCCAGGAAAGAAAGTTTACAATCGGTCGTTCTGGTTGTTGTTCTGAGCATAGGTATTGTAGTCACTCATAGTTAAATGACTGAAAAGGAATAACATCTTTAAAAAGTGCCCAAAACTAAAATACAAGATTTTTGGCTGGACAAAAAACAATAATGATGAAATGATAGTTACACATATCCAGTTTATTTGAGCTTTCACCTCTGTTGTTTCTTTTCTAATAAATTATTTATCAGCAAAAGGAATAATAATTTCATGTGGTACTAGAACAGCCAACTGAGAACAAGATAAATGTCTATGTCTGTCTTCAGTGAGTTGCTTTGAAAATAGGTCAAACTAAGGTGCGATATCAAAAAAGGCATTACAAATAAAACTGGAATTCATCTAGCCTAGACAAATAACACTTCTGAATGATAAACTTAGGGAGTCTTGAACATTATTCAAATGGCCACTAAAACTAAAATAGACAGTTACCATATGCCATCTTTCTCACGAATGTGATCAGAACCTGTACCGAAACTTTCTTCCCCACAAATTGACAACTTCCCAGCATCCATGAGATTTCCAAAAAATTTCCAACCTGTAGGGACCTGAATCAAAAAGATCACTTGTTTGTTATGAAGAGCCCCCAAACTGTATGCAAATCCCTATTCCTTCTACATCATTGTCAAAGGAAACAACAAAATAATGGCTTAAAAGTGCTTAACCTCAAAAAATGGAAGATTCAACTTTTCAGCAACACGATCAAGAGCACCACTTGTTGGCATGGATCTAGCCAAACCCTGCGAAATGATATAAAGTCATTAATTTTAGGTTTTTAAGATAGGAAAATGGAAAGAAAAGGCCCTTAAGTTTGCTACCTTAGGACCACTCTTAAAGTATGGAATGGCATCTTGTGCATTAGCTGCAATAATTGCAACTGAGTCTGAAGGAGTAACAAAAAATCCCTTACCCAGAATCATGTTTCTATCACCATCTCCTGTAAAACAATTAAAAAAAAATTGCTTGTGATTTAATACAAGTATATAATGTGGTTCAACTTTTGCTCAAAATAGTACCGAGAAATCTAACTGTAGAAATCACCTCATAACGTTCAAGGTTTAAAAGAGTATGAAAAAATTACTTGAGGTGTAGTAATAATATTATTACTCTATGAGTAGAGAATTTCCCTATATTAAAATCATAAAAATTTTAAAGACTCTGTCCCTTGAACATCTTCCTCTAGTAATTAAGTCTTCCTCCAGTAATTAAGGACAAGCACTATAAAATCCTAAAACATCCTGCCATACATGTGTAAGTTCCAGCATTCATTTAATTGGTTGAAAATCCATCAAAAATCCAGCAGAACTTGTATTCTATCCCGTTGATCAGTTCACATACCATCACTTGCAGCTCCAAAATCAGGTCCATTCTTGCCATACATAATGTTGACCAAATCTTTGGCATATCTGTTTCTCGAGAAAAGTGAGTTACACTATGCAATAATTACAATTAACCTACTATTTAGCAGGCATGAACTGTCTTACGTAAGATTAGGATCAGGATGACCATGCCCAAAATCCTCCAGAGGCACTCCATTTGAAATTGAATCCTACATGTCAGGTACATCAATGTTATACTCCAAAATAATAGCACATTCAAGAGGTTTCATGTGCAGAACATACCGGTCCAGCTCCCAGCTTGTCCACGAAGATGGGTTTTGCATAGGCACCAGTAACTGCATGCATGGCATCAAACACAAACCTACAATGTAAACACCAAATAAATAAAATTAAGAAGCAGAAAATCTTAAGTTGCTCAAGCATCTTAAGAACTTAAGATTAGTCCAGACCATGAAAACAAGACTCACTGTTCCCATAAAAGGAAAAAATAAGTACATCTACAGGAAAAATTGAGGGCATGGTACATCTGCAACCACATAATTTTAGAAAGGAAAGGGAATAACCAAATGTTTATTGAACAAGTAAAACTGGCATACGTATGTATGTAATTGAACTAGTGGAGGTCGCTAAGCTACTTAACTAATGCAAACATTTTGCACTCAATAAGCAAAAAGATGAAAATGTACAAACCCTTGTGGTGGCAGGATAGGGCCAATGAATGAAGCCATCCCATCATTGTGTGAACTTAATAATTGAGCAGATATTAAGTTCTAAATTCCAGTTCCACTGGAAGTAACATTAATAGTTATGAAAACTCACCCCACAAAATAATGAATAAACCATGGTGGCAAGTTTACAATGAAAGAAGTGGGAACTCCTATAGTCTGCTGAAGTGTGACAATTAAGCTCAGTTTTAGATATGGTTGACGCTATTTCACAAGTAATAGATGTCTTTGGCTTGAAATGAAAAGAATGCTGAAACATATTTTTCCTGAAATTACTACTTCAGTCAATGTCTAGCACATTGACTAATGAGTACTTAACCACAAGGGCCTGAAAGGATCTTTAGCCTAGATTTAAATACCCTGTGAAGGATTGGTTGGCATTTTCCAAGTTATAATGACTATTCAACTCAAAAGAGGTTTTTCCAATTTCCCACAATCACTCTTTGTCCCAGCATATTAATAAAGAGATTGAAGAGATTAAAGCAGATGAGATTCAAGAATAAATGAAATTTGTTTTTGGTGTAGATTATGACTTTCACATTGACTTAGGGTACTATTTCCCTGTACCCTTAGCTAGCCTAATCTCAGGGGACAGTGCATGTCCTGGATTACTAAGACTTGCTCATTCAGCCCTGAACACCTTGTTGGGTAAAAGATGATCTGAAAGAACCTGAGGGTAATTAAGAGAATGTGAACCATGAGGAAACTGAGCACTATTAACAAGAAAACATTCTCAGATCCATTTGACTAGTTCCAAGTATTTGAAAATAAAAAATGTACTAAGAGCTTATGAAGCTCATCATTTTAATAACTTAAAATAATAAAAAGCCCAATCAAATTAATTTCCCTTCCCATGAATATGTCCATTATATGTCTTTGATAGCCATCATCCAGCCCCACCCACGGTTATCTCTCTATCAGTGGCTGTGCCTAAAGGCATAGGGACCAAGTTTGCAATTTTTAAGAGAAGCATAGTTTCTTGTGATATCACACTCTAGAACAATAGTTTTTTCTACTTTTTAGAGGACTTGATTTATACCTGAAATCAGATCGTGAAAGAAGACTTTTGATGAGTGGAAAATCAAAAACGTTCTGCAAAAAATCCAATATAGTTACTGTGATGAAGCATTCATGAAATATGATCCTAAAATTATAAAAATGCATGTGACGTCCCACCTCCATCAGCTCCAAATAGTCAGAAACTGGGTCTACTACTTCAACACTGAAGTTTCCGTATTTGGTAACTCCGAGACTAGAAAGATCAACATCAGGAATGTCTGCAATTTTGATCTCCGAGATCTGCATGACATTTACATTACTCAAAATTTTAAGCAAGGTATTGTCATTTAACCTAAAGGCATAAGCTTATAGATAAAACCCAACTATAGAATCTAAGTTCCAACATGCTCCCTCATATGCAACTTGCACATCAACCAAAAACAATTGAAAATACAACTTACTTTAAAAAAATAAAATTAAAAAAAAAAGTAAATAAAGACAACATACAGTTATTACTATTATTCAATTACATATACAGGGAACTTGAACACAAGACCACTTGGTCAACCTAGCTCTAATACTATATTAAGAAACCACTTGACCTAGAAGCTTAAGGTTATAGTTACAAACCTGACAACAGCACATAAGCTCTAACACGAGGAAAACAGTCAGGTTATAAGTTTCTGAGATAAATGTTGCAAATGATTCACAGTTCACAACTTTTAGCTAGCGAAGGTGTGTAAATAAATTAGTTCTAAAGAATGAGGCAAATAAACATCAACCACGGTAGCAAGAAGACAAGAAGGTGAAAGATGGCTATTGCAAGTAGCATAAAGGAAGAGAGAGAGTGAGAGGGTGAAAAGTACAATACAGACTGAATCTTATCCATAAAATTCTCTGGCCTTGGGGACCAAAACAGTCACCAATTAGTATCAAATATAACTTGGCCAGAAGACCTGTTTTGTTTGTCCATTCAGATTTATATGTCATAAGCCCATTGTCTGACCTTAAGAACTTACAAATTAGACTTCGAAGTGCTGACTATCATATCTCGTTGTAAGTATGAGCTCTAACTGAGCCGATTTATTTATCAATGCAAACAATTGACACACTTGGGAATCATAAGAATACAAGACAAAGAAAAAACTAGATGTATAAGGTCGGATTAAGTTCAGTTCAACCAGAAGAATTGGTCAAGAACTATCAAACACAATAGTAATTACATTAAGGCTAGCTCTTAAAGTTGCAACTTGGCCAAGTATTCAATTGAGGGAACAAAAAGGCCCCCTCTATTCTCAACAAAATTTACTTCAGCCATATAGGCTTAAAAACCAAACAAGTACCCATGTCCTTTCACAACTTTCACTATTCTGGAGGAATACCCACTTTCGTAATCAAACGAAGCATAATATTGAAAAAACACAGAAAAACATAAAAATATTCACACATTTTTGCGGGCATGCACACGCGAACCCAACTGACCACACGAATAACAATATCCCGAATGAACAGGAGTATTAAAGCAATGAGTTTTTTCTTTTTTTTTCTTTTTAACAGGTGTAAAGTGATGAGTTTACCACTCATTGCAGAGATCAACCCTCACAAATTTTTCTTGCACAAGTTCAACAGAATGTCTACTCTAACCCATGCCTGCTTAGAGGAAGCAAAAACAACAAGAAATTTCACGCTGTAACCAGAGACTCATGGTGTATTTCAGCATAAGCAAGAGCACAGCTAAACTAATAAATGGAGTGAAGAATCTATAACTACAACGTTCTAGAATAATACATGGCAGGACAGAGCAATAAACATTGTTTAAGAAAATCAAAAAGGATGAATAGCAGCAAGCAGCGAACAGACCAAATACTTACAGATAGTGTGTTTCCATATATCTTATCAGTTATGGATTCGGGTGCAGGCTGGCCACTGCTGTAATTAAACTGCAATTATGACATTAGAAAAAGTAAATTTGAAGTCAGAAAACATCAAATGATGAATTGCAAGTCAAATGTATTGTCAATGGATACAAGAAAGCTTTAACATCTGAGTCACAAAATTTAGAAATTCCTACATTGATGTAACAGGTTCTTTTCAACAAGACATAGAAATTGATTCTCCATAAATAAGGTAAGTAATTAAAATCTTTAGTATGTTACTTTACAGAAAAAAATGAAAAATATGTCTTTCCTAAGAATATGATGGTAAATTTTATCACAATTATGTACGAGCAATTCACCTTGATTCCCCAATCATACTCAGGCCCACCAGGATTATGGCTTGCACTCATTATAAATCCGCCATTTGCCTGAGAAAATTACTATCCAAGTAATGAGTAAATAAAAAATTAAAATCCTATCACTTATCAGGAAAAAAAAATTACACATGCACACAATTGTATTGTGTTTGTGTGTGGTGAAAATTTCACATGACATGCTAAAATTTTTGCTGAATGCACAGAAGAGACTAATTACCTTTCTGCTCCTGATTACAGCAGAAACAGCTGGCGTTGACATAAGACCGTCCCTGCAACAGTAAAATTCCATTCAATATTTCCACATAGAAATCCAAAATCAAGAAAATTGCAGCAAGAAAAAGTTATAAGCCGTAAGACAACCAGATATAATGGACAGGAGAGATAATGATACAACGAAAAATACCTTCCATCCTTTCTCTTTCCTTACTAACCAGGGTAACGGGGCTTTTTTGAAAAAAAGCAAGATACTAAATTTTTTTAATTGTCTAACTAAGTTCAAACATTAAGAGACAAATAAAACCCCATTTTCCTCAAGTTCAGATGTAAGGGTTCAACAGTTATCTGGCACTGTCTAGCAGAAAGGTTCAACAACGTGAAACCTTGCTAGACAAGTGCTAGAGACTATGCAATGCTCAAAAGTATCTAAAATCGCTAGACTAGACAATGTCTAGCAAAACTAGACACCTGTTTGGCAATGCTATACATTATATGCAAGTAGTGTTGAATACCAGAACATGCAAGTCAATCAGTGGCATATCTCCCTGAACAGAATAATGAAGGGGAAAAGGCTAATTTGAAATAGTTAAGACAAGCAAATTCCTAATTCACCAGAACATTTAGTTGTTGTAACAGGAAGAAGAGGGTCGCAAAGATTTATATTACAGGGATATTCAACAATGTCTTTCTATCCTTGCTTCATACAAAAGCTATACTCTTCCAGAACTTAAACCAATTATATCGCTTACTTGCCAACCAAAATTTTGCCAACACCATTCCCAGCAGCAATTTTGATAATAATCTGCGTTTCAAATCCAAACAGCCATAAAGAAAGGAATGAGGATTTTCCAATTTTAGTGTCAAAAGATATAGGAGTTAAAACCTGCTAAAATTGTGAGTTCAATAACCCAACACAAAATCTTACCTGTGAAGCTTCTCGGTTAAAATACCGACCATCACCTCCTAACACCAAAAGGCCATTCTTGTAGTCCTCCGGCAGCAATGAATTAAACAATGCCTATGCATGAAAATTTCTAATCAGTATAGGCCAAAATGCACGAAATGCTATGAATGCCGTTGAAAAGAAAAGGGAAAAATCAAACCTGGATCCAATTTGCCAGGTAATTCTCTTGCATAAAAACTTTAACCTACATGATGTGAATTTGACCATAATAAACAACAAAACTATTAGAATACACTCCATTACCCTAAAAAAAAAAAAATCAATCGATCAAAATACAATATACTTTAATGCACATTAACGTGCATTAAAACCAATATCACCCACGTATCACTTTTAAAATTAAAATATATATATACACACACACACAACCAGCCGTTCACTCTTTCAAAATTTTAAAAACAAAAACTCACATAACACAAACAATCACACCGTAAATCATATATGATCCAACTCAACCAACCCAAGATTTCACTGATTCAAACATTTATCATAATGCAATCTAATAACATTCCAATTTTATTTATCAAACGGAACAAACGACCAAATAAATAAATAAATGAAATCCAGAATTTGAATTTCCTCAGCAACCAAATCAGAATCAACAGAAAACCAAATCATTACCTTCTTTCGCAGACCACTGGTTCCAGTCTTTTGGCCCTCGATCGGCTTAGTTGGCACAGAATTAACCTGAAAAACATATATCGGAGACACGCATAAGGAGCCACTGTCAGTAATAAACATAAACATAAACATAAATAATGATAATGATAATGAGAGAGAGCGGAGACGGTACCTTGATGCCTTCAGGCTCAGCAATGGTAGTGGAAGAAGAGGAGGCTTTAACAGAGATTGATGAATGCGAGTGGTGAGTTGCAAGGAGAAGGAGTTTGGGAGAAGAAGAGAGGAGAGAAAGAGACAAAGGAGTGGGAGGAGAAAGAAATGAGTTGGATAAAGAAGGTTTCAGTTTGAAAGTTGAAGAAGAAGAAGAAGAAGAAGAAATTAAGAGGCTGTTTAGCTTAAGAGAATAAGAGGCCATTGTTTGGTTGTTTAGTGTTTCAGAGTGTTGATCAAGAGTGAGATTGAGATTGAGAGTGAGAGTGAGATCAATAATGGAGCGAGGTAATTGATGAGAAATGAATCAAAAGAAGGAGTGCCACATGTACTTGGGATTTGAGATACACCTATCTTCACCAGCAGAAACACCCGCCCATCATGCGATTCTGAACCGCTTTTCCCTCTCTTAACGTTATTGTTATTCCTGACCCTTCTCTTCACTCCGACCGTCCAATTCTTCTTTTTATTTTTTATTTTCAAAAAATATGAAAATAGATATTAACTCTGATTTGAATTTTAGCAAACTATTCTTTTTCTTTTAATCAGCCAACCAAATTCAACACTAAATCATTATTAAATTAATTTGTTAGACCTCTTAAATTCTTAATGCAGAATGTTTGTTAAACATGTGAGCTAGTTAGTACATTTTGTTTGAGATTTTGACCTGACGTCTGGTTAATAAGAATTTGCTTTTTTTTTTTAACCTTAAATATTATGTGTAAATTAAATCGGGTTGTTGAAAGTATCCTCCCTCGCGTTAGATGTGTAACTAATAACTACTTGTTTTTTTGAAATTCTACTTTGGACAAATTTCAACATTTTCACAATAATAGCTTATCTTGAATTTAAAATACACATTAACTGAGAGAACTAGAAATAAAAATAATATTTGAATGATAGTGCTACATTTATAAATTTTATATACGAATTTATTTATATAAATTGAGTTGGTATTACTATTTTATTGTACATTATTCTTCTTTATTAAGTAAATTAACTTTGTATATTTATTATTCTAACACATTATGACAAATCAATTTGTATAAGAGAATTTATAGAAAAAAAAATTTGTAGATTAATACTATTCATAGTTAAACATGATTTAGGTTAGAATAGTTGAAATTATTAATTATATTGAAAAAAAAATGTGAAAGTGGGATCATCGGTTCCCTTCGAGTTCTTCACGTGTTTACCTTTGCTTTTCCAACAAGTTCTCGTAGAAATGAATGCGTCTCCTCCAAAATTCAAAAGTAAACATGCCTGGAGATTGGGGAATCAACACAAACGCAGAAAACTGATGAAGAATAACGATCTTCTAGGAAAAATATCACATCTCCAACTGATGCTTGATGTGAGCTAGGGGTTCAAAATCTAATTCAATTCACATAATTTTTTTTTATATTTTTTGATTAGTTGAAATGGTAAAATTGATCAGTTCGTGTCAACGAACATTTTCGAAATTCCAAGCATGTTATTGGGTTTCAAATTTCGTGGTTAATGTCGCTTCGGTTTAGAGTGTTATTATTTGAGTCATCCTATTTAAACTCTAGTTTAACTAAAATATATTTGAAAGTTAAAATTTATAAATATACTTTACATACTACCAATATATATATATATATATAGGAAAGTGATCTTTTAACATAAATGTTTTTACACGAAATCATACATAAATTTTTAATTATTGATATATAAAATTTAATGGTTAAAATTATTGATAAGTTTATAGCATTAAATACAACTTATTGACATTTAATGTTAACCATTATATTTTATGAAATTAATAATTATAAATTTGTACCAATAGATTATGCGAAAATTTTATGTTCAAAGATTTCAATAAATATATACTCTACTTAAATTTGTTATCTTGAAGCTATGTTTAAAACTAAGACCATTCATCTTATATAATAAATGATTAAGATTTAAATATTAAAAACTTTTATTTGATAAGGACAATACTAGGTATGCAACTAAATTATACAACTTCACTTATATAACCTGACATGGCACAAATTCACTGTGTGGATAAAAATAAAAAATAAATTAACTAATTTTTAATAAATAAAATGGGATCCACACATTCAATAAATTTATACCATGTCAAGTTGTATGAGTTATATTATATAATTAGTTGTATAACTAACATTATTGATTTGATAACTATAATTCATCAATTATCACAATCATTAAATACGTGAAATCAGTAGCTAGAAATTTAAGATAAAGTATCACATCCCTATATATAGATAAATATCTTATAAGTGTTTCTTTCTCATAAGAACTCAATTTTATTTCTAAAATATTTTTCATTGGTAAACTCAAGAATTCAACTCTTCTTCTTCTCCAAAAATCACAAATTTTTTTATTCATCTTCTTCTATTTATTTTTGTATTGCTCGGGTAGGGATTTAATATTGTGTTGAGGTAAGTATACATCAAAGCTATTTAATTTTTTTAAGAATTTTGTTTAATGTGTATACAGTAAGTTCAAATTTTAATTTTTTATTGATTTTATACATTGATAAATTGTTTGATTTTTTTAATTCAATAATGACACAAGTTTGTATTATTTTGTTGCATTAAACGGAATATGTTAAATAGTTTTAGCCATTTATAATAAATTAATAATTCTAATTCATTTAAATATGAAAAAAAAACACTTGTTCAATCGCATTAAACCAAACAATGATTGAAAAAACGTCAAACTTACTTTTTCTTTATTATTTTATTTTGAATGGTTAAAATAATCTCAAAATCACAATATATATAAAAAAAACCTTCAATTTCAAATAGGTCTTTGAAGAGAGAAATATTTATGATTTAGTAAAAAAAAATAAATGAAATATATATAAAAACACGATATATGCTTAAATGTACGTATTTTTTAAACCAATTTTATCTAAAATATTATCATAATTTTGATTTTAATGATAGCGGGGCTGAAATAACAACTCTTCAGTTTATTTCAACGCAGGCTTGGCTCTTGAGCCTGGGGTCGTACGAGTTTGGGCTTTTGTCGCCATCTCCGTGAAGGTCAAGGCCCAATCGTACTCTCACTCTCGCCAGTCTTGTTAATAGCTGTTTTGAGTTGACAGTGGCAACCCCAAAAGCTGCAACGAACAAAGCAGAAGCAGATCCCATCCCCAAAGCAAGAAAGTTGCTAACCCACCAACAATTTTTGAAGTTATATGATATGTGATGCACCCATTATTCATCATCCTATCGTGTCTTCATTCTCAGCAAGGTCATCCACGATTAAACAAGACACAGCAGTACAGTAGTGTAAAATTAACATATTAATTTGGCTGAAGGTAACAATATAATGAAAATGGAGAGGAATCAAAGTACATTTGTGTCCTTGTAATTATTGTTAGCCTGACATTTAATTTGGGTTATTATTTGGAAGCTAGCTCATTCCAGAACCTGACCGCTCTAGCCGCTCCCTGTGCAAGCCCTCCAACTTCCGAGTCAGGACGAACGGGAAGTTGGCAACTTGGCGCACATTTGCTTTTGTATGCTCCACTACTTTGGTCCACCGTTCTTACCAGTATATATATGGAGTAAAGAATACTTAATTTCAAGATTATTTTTTCAAGTTTGAATATAATTGTAAATAAATTATGAATCAAAATATTATCTCAGTGCCCGAAAATATTAACATATTACTGAACAAGTATTTAACATCATTTGATAGTTTACTTATGATGGAATATTACTAAATAACTAAATAAATGTGACGATTTAAAAGCTTGAATGACAACTTAATACTTCATATAATAACTCAATATTTGACGAATAAAAAGAAATAGATTATCAAAAGTTGACTATTTTTATATTTTTCTAAAAAAATGTTTTCTATATGGTTTCACTTTCACCTATCATTCCATTTGTATTTTTATTAAATACAATATTTACCTTAAAATAAGTAATTCATTTAATTACATAAAATAAATTGTATTAAATAACGCGACCCGCTTTTCACTACTTCCATTGATTTTTAGTGGTTTTCAGAGTATTTGAAGAGTCTCGTGAGAACTTAAAAGTTCACCGATGATTTAGTCTGGGCCCAGTTTTGGCCCATAGACCGTACCGTTAGGCCCAGATTCTTAATAGAAAAATTTAATGTTTTAGAAACAAGAAGAAATCACTTGAATATTAATGCTAGAGCTATAATAAAAGGTACAGTACAAAAAAGAGGATGAAAAATTCATTTCTAAAATTCTGATTTATTTATTCGCGTTGATTGTAAAAATATCTAAAAAGTAATTGATTTTCTTTTTAAAAAAATGTGACCATTTTTTTAAAGATTAAGGTGTTATAACTTTATTTCAATAATTATACAGAATTTTTGGTTGTAGCGTTGAAACTAGGTTAAAAAAATTAAAAAGAAAAAGTTACAAGCTTATAATTAAATTAAAATTAATGGAGGAATTGAAGCCGTGAGTATGTAGATGAAATGACAAGTCGTCTAAAAATTATGTTTAGAAAAGGGAAGTTGTATTGTTGTGGCACGTGTTGAAGTTGACAGTGAGTGATCAGTCGGATCCCTCAACAAGGCTGAAAAGAAGAGCAATCGAGGACCACAAGGCCATTATACATCGCTCGACACGTAGCTTGTTATTCTCAAACTCGTACACAAGTCGTACTGACCATTAACAGCTGAAACTCTTTTAGACACAGAGAGAAAGTGTTTGTGTTTCTACCCAACGGGTACGTATTTAATAAATGAGAAGTATATCAATTTTAATTAATATAATTAATTTTACAAATTTATTCTTTTTACTATCATTAGTAAATATAACGTTATGAGAATATAAAAAAAGACCACCATTTTTTCTCTTAAGCAATTATTATAATTTATTTTCTTCTATTTTCATGTCTTCATCCAGGAAAATATGCATGCATGCATTGATCTTAACATTGTAGTTTATTTAACATGTGAATATTTATAATTTAATATATATATATATATATAGGTGATATTAGTAACCAATATATTAAAATTAATACCAACATAAAGAGATTTAGTTCTAAAAATTTTTATTTCTTTTTTCACTCTATTTGACTCATTCCAAATTAAATGAAAAAAACCTAAAAATAAATTAAGAAGATGAAAAAAATAATAATGTAACATATCATACAATAAAGTCACATCTTAATTAAGCAAAAAAAAAATTATATATGTTAAAATCTATTAGATATATAGTATTAAAATAAGTTTTGTATCATCAATTGGCTTCCATTATTCATAACCAAGCTCAGCTAATATATCTGATTTACTAAATCAAGATAGTATTATAGAATCAGCCTGCAGGCTACACATAGTTATATTTAATAATTAAGAGAATACTAAATTCTAAGAGAGAATGATGAGAAAATACGCATGTTGAATACACGCATAAATACTATAGAGACAGAAATACGTATATGTACATATATGTATGATACAGTCCCTCAGCTCAACGACTACAACATCAAGTCAAGATAGGATAGAGAAATTACAAACAGGAGAGAAAGAGAGAGGGGGAGGGAGACAGAGAGAGAGAAAGAGAGAAGAAATCATACGATAGAAATCCATTTTCAATTTGGTTGGCTACTTGGCTTGGTCAAGCAAGCTAGGTTTGTTGAGGAAAATGGGGAGAGGAAAAGTGGTGTTACAGAGGATCCAGAACAAGATCAACCGACAAGTAAGTTTCTCTAAGAGAAGAAATGGTTTGCTCAAAAAAGCTTACGAGCTCTCCCTCCTCTGTGATGCTGAGGTTGCTCTCATTATCTTCTCTAGCCATGGCAAGCTCTTTGAGTTTGGTAGCAATGAGTAAGCAAAACCAACACCTCCTCTCTCTCTCTCTCTCTCTCTCTTCTCCCTCCGCTTCTTCTTTGATATATTTATAGTTATCTATATATATATATATATATATTTTTTTTTAAATTTAGTTAACTATATATATATATATATATATATATATATATATATATATATTTATATATGTAGTTTGTTCAATTAAAAACCTTAGAAGATAGGGTGAAGAGAGAGTTTGAAACTGCAGTTTCCAAAGCTTCGCCGGCTGGATCGAGGAGTGTTTGGTTGGAGGGCAACAGCATATAGCTGGCACTATGACACGTTCAATCGTTCCTTCTTCTTCTTCTTCGTCTTCTTCTTCCGTAGATGTAGATCTAATCAGATGAGTTTGTTGTCAAGTCTGATATGATATGACAAGGATATATATGAATATCGTCTAGTCTAGTGTCAAGAGCTCCCCACTCTAATCTATCTTTAATTCTTAGCTTCATAGTCTCACTTTTTTCTCCTTTGTACTTGTAGGTTCTCTTTACCTTCATTATGTTTAAATTAAATTAGAGAAAATTAAATTGATGGAAGTTGTTGGACTTGGACTTCTCAAGGATGAACCTATGTATATATATGTCATATCTCTCTCTTGATGTATTTATTCCATTAATGGAGCTAAGACTTGCTTTAATGGGAAACGTTCTTTAGATATTCTGTCTGCAGCTAGCTAATTTGAGTTCACTTTCACCTTTTCTAGATACAAGTGAGATTTAGAGCTCATTATATTGTGATTTTTGGTATCTGTGTTAACCACGTATGCTGCATCTGTATATAAATATATATAGTGTCTAGATAGCCTATACTACATATTATTTTTGATATATAAATGTTGCTGGTTTTGATATTTGAAGAATTTAAGTGCCATAAAGGGAACTGCATATTGATGAAGTAGCTAGCTAGCCTTAAGTAAAGTTTCACGCGCCAATATTAGATATATCTGCTGATTTATTCTAGGAAATTAAGCCCCTCTATATTGCAAAATTTTGTAGTGTGAGTTGGGAAGAACTGCATGTACTAGGGCGTTTTTAATTTGTAAAGGTCTAAACCTTGTTCCAGTTATATTATAACTAGCTTCATACATAGAGGAATATTTCCTCTACTATATATGATTCTCAATAGAAACCTACTTTAAGCTAGGTAGCTAGCTTGGCGGATTGGCTGCGCACCTCAATAATTTGCTTCCTCAGTACTTTATCAAACACGAGATATATAGGCTTACGCATTTTTGGAGTTGCTTATTTTTAGTCATCCCATGTGTTTTAATTTTCCTATATATTAACTTTACTTAGAAAATAAATGTGTATTGCATCGCTTGTGTTAAGTCTTGCCACTTTTCTAAAAGAAAAATGATCCGTGCAATCGCTAGATGGATTGAGTCACACACACACACACACACATATATATATAATGTAAAACTCCAAATTTAATTTCCGTTTTCACTCAATCGGTTAAAGCTTTATATATAGCCTATGTGCTATATATGCCTTTAGGGTTTCATTAATTAATTTATATCTTTTTTGAGAGAACCCAGATAATTTTTCTTAATTTTTTCAATTACACTTATATATATGTGTGTGTGTGTGTGTGTGTGTTACAGCCTCAGAAGATTGGAACTTTGCATTTTTATATATGCGCAATAGGTTCTATTAAATGGTTATATATATTTATGAAAACTGTGTCAACGAGAACAGCACAGTGGGAAATTTTCGACAGAATTATATAATTACAAAACAAACTCCTTTACCCAATCTGTGTATATAATAAACATATATCATATAATTCTGTGGAAAATTTTCAACTGTGCTGTTCCTGTTGGCACCGTTTTTCTTAACCTTTTCTTACTTTATTTACATGATTTCTTTGACCTGCACCACTCCCACTGTAACATATTTTACAACTTCTATATGATATATGCTTCTGAAAACTTAAAGATTTGACATTAATTTTATAATTTCATTGTATCCACATGACAATTATAAATTACTTACAAGTTGAAGCATACTTCAAAGCTACGTACAAGTTGGAATATTAGAAATGTAAGGTGCATGTATTATTCTATAAATTAATATGTCTCTTTAAATGCAATGATATACTCTTAATCGTCTAATGAAGTTCTATTAATTTCTCTTTTGATCAGTACTGTGACCAAGACCCTTGAACGGTACCGGCAATTGTGCTACACCTCAAACGCCAACAATTTAGCTGACCATGAAGGAACAACAGAGGTCTGTTTGAAAGTTCTCTCATATATACTTCTAGTGCTTTTTGGGTTTAGATATGACTTTGTTTTTACTTTTGGATTTTCTGTTCATGATTTATTGTAATGTATTTGTTCTAATTAATTGCTAATCAAATTAAAGTTAATCACGTTTCTGTTGATCAATGGCAAATAAGTAATCAATTATTCCTGTTTTTAATATAATATTATTTTGGTTTCATTGGCCAATGCAGATCTTATATCCAGAGATCTTAAAATTAAGGGCAACATATGAGTCTCTCCAGCGCTCAGAAAGGTTACTTTTCATCTACATTTCCCAGAATTGATTTCATCAAAGGCACCACTTTACAAATAGCAATAGCTATATATATAATATAAATTCAATCTTTAGGTCACGCAATGAGCTCTTGTATTATCCTTGTATTCTTCGAAAAACTAATGATAGAGACTGATTTATTTCTTAAGGCATTTTCTTGGAGAAGACATTGGACAACTGACCGTAAAGGATTTGCAGAAGCTTGAGAAACAGCTAGACAGAACTCTTTCTAAAGCTAGACAGCGGAAGGTACAATAATTATTCAAGTACGTATTTTTTTGTGAAAAAATCTTTGGAAGTGGCTGAAAAAGCTATAGAAATGATGGTCCAATCCAATTCTATATAGAGTTGGAAAACACAAATCATCCTTTAAAATAGTTTTTTTCTTCGTAGGATAAAAGTATTATTAAGCTTACACCTACTAAATTAGCTAAAGAAGTAAACTTAATAACTGTATATGATGATTTTGCGTGTTATTGAAACTCATATATAGTAATTGCTCTTGGCCATTAATTTCTACAAGCTGATGCTTATTTTCTTCTGAAATTTTATGATGATTGCAGACAGAACTAATGCTACAAGGATTGGACGAACTGCAGAAAAAGGTAAATAAGGTCATCACTTCAATTAATTATCGTAATAAGCCGCAGCATTTTTGTAATTCTCCCATTATATTATAATGTTGACTTATTATTGGACAAATTGGTAGGCCCATGATCTCAAAGAAGAAAATAAAAAGCTAAAGTCTAAGGTTAGCTTAAAATTTTATTGTGTTATAACCTTTTATTGTGATCTCAGTAATTGTCTATATGGACATGTTTAGTTTGCGATACTGTATAACACTATATATTATATTATATTAAATAGTATAATACATATGTTTGATGTTAATTTAGCATAGTCTTAATTAATATAAAGTTCAACACTTAGATGCATCAATATTTTATTAAATTTTGTAGAGTTAATCCATGATGTTAGCATTACATTGTATAACCCTAATAAAAAATGTCAAAATTATTATTATAAAATTTTATATATCCAACAATACATTTTAATTTTTTAGATTTTTAAAATAAATAAAGATGTATTTGCTTATAAATTATAAAATCAGATTTATTTAAAAATTATTTTCTAAAAATAAAGAAGGGATGAAAGGAGTCACCGCCTCCACTAGGTGACACCTAAGGTCCATTGCTCTCGTTGAACCAATTGGTACCTTGCATACCACCATAAATTCGAATTGTCTTATAGGTCTAGTGGGGGCATTGGACCCCAATTAATTTTTTCAACAATTAGCGACTGTTTGATAAATTAATAAATAACTAATTTTATAAATAAACTAAAAATATATTTATACTTTGTATAGCTTTTTTGAAAAATAATTCTTACTTTCTTGTACAAATTAATATAATACATGAGTACGTCAAACACTATATAATTTTGACATAACATTATTTTTAGTACTATACAATACAATACTATATAATACAATGCTATACAATGTCGCATACTAAACATGTCCTATATGTAGAATAAGGTGTGATTAGTTTCATGTTTTCAGTTGGAAGTCATTAAAGAACCAGAACCAGTGAACAATAACCATCCTAATGAGCTTCCGTCACAATGCATCTACAATATAGAAATGGGGTATGCTTTTTATCTTCTTTACTCTAATTTTCTTGGCTGCAATTGTGTCTACTTGCAAACCTTTCCATTCCAAGATTGCATGCGTTTGAGAAGTGGTTCTGTAGACAGTAATTTTGTGTAAATTTCTTTTTTGCCGAGCATTTGTCAGTAATATACAGTTCTGAAAGAAACAATCGATATGTAAGTCATTTTCTAGAAAGCACTTTTTGAGTTGGATTTCCAAGGGCTTATACAGAGAAACTACCATCTTGTAAAAGTGTTATTTGGAAAACTATTTAAAATGGCTTTCATAAAAAAGTCCTATGCTTAACTCAGAAACTTTAGTTATTAGGTAAGGAAATATTCAACACCATGCAAGCCTTTTACATGTAATGTGAAATATATTGTATATTCAAATTTAAGATCTGTTGAATTATATTGCACAAAATTGGTTTTAATTAATTTGTACTTTAACATTAATATTTGAATAACGTTATGCCAATACAACATAAAATTAATGCATGTCACTTGAAATGATAAAATTTGGGTTATTAGTAATTAGGATTGTATATCTTCTTAATATTTAATTCAAATATTATAGCAAATCACTTGAGAAATCTTCAAAGATTAGTTGATCGAGTTAACTGTTTGATTGTGATCCCTAACATTAATATTTAATTCTAAGTTGTTATTTTATGTAAGTCATAGTAAAATAAATATAGAAATATCTTTTCTGTTCAAATTAAAACACCTATGGCAGCATTATTCAATGCACTTTTAGTGTTCTTTTATTGGAGAATAATGTCTCAATCTCTCTTCTAACTATTTGAAATGTTTTATCATAATGTAATGGTTTTTTTCACTACAGGTGCAATAAATTCGGCGCGGAAAATAGATTCAACGAAGAAGGCGTTGTTCTGGGCAGGACAGAGCCAACTCGGGAATGGTTTTGAATCGAAGTTCACATATTGGTATTCCATGTTTTTGCGTTAGGGGTTTGACAATTGACAATTTGACATGTTAACTAATTAATTAATTAATTACTATCTGTTGTCTTATTAACTAGCGTGAGAGATTCTAATAAGTATTGTTGTGGGTTGACAAACTCCTTGTTAGTGTTATTATGAATTCAATATTGGCTTAAACTTGAAAAGTTTTCTGATTTAGCGTAAATTTGTTTTATATGTATAGTGATATATACGCTTAAGAAGAGAAGTTAACTGTTTTGTTAAAAAAATATAGAGAGATAAGCTTGATAAATAGTTATAAAGAAACCAATCATGATGGGATTACATGCAGGTTTGAAAGTTGTAATTTGTGACGGAATATTTGAAGTGTACTTGTATAAATCTCAAATAATAAATCTTTTAGTTGTCAATTAGAATATCAGGTCCAAAATCGAATTTAGAGATCAATTTCTGAATGGATATGTGTGAAGATCATGTGATTCCATGTAAATAAGAATTGTCTAATACAAATATTCTACAAACAAAAAAGTATAAACTCTCATCACATACACATCAGGAACATATATATACCACCTTCGTATTAACAACACTAAATATCAAATCAATTAAATTCACCAAAGATTGTGTTTAGATTCTTAAAAAACCTTTCCTACACCTACATAGATAGAGATGCCTCTGGGCGCCACTTATATTTTATATTTCAAAATTTGTTCTAGAAATAGAACTTTTAATTTTTTTTCTTTCCCTAGCTCTAAAAGAAATCGGAAAACCGCATCTTTTAATCCTCGTATTTTACCAAACGTGAGTTTGTAACGTCCTTATTAACAGATTTCATTCATTCCTTTTAAAATAACTTAATAAAATCATTTAATTAACAAATCGAGTCATTTGTTTCATAAATTTATGTTCTTCCATTAACGGATGACTTGATGAGAGCTGTTAACAAAAGTGCTTGTGGACTTTTGAAATCGTTGGAGAGAAAAATTTTTTGTTTAATACTAAGACAAATTTCAGAAGCATGAAATTAATCAATTTTCTTACTAATATTGAATACCAATCATTAAAAAAAAAAAGAAATAAGCCAAGAACATCTTAATTAATGTGTTATGCATGCTTTAATCAAGTTCAAAAGTTACATTGAAATTTTATATTTCCAAAAATTTTGCCAGTAGAGAGTCAACACAAAAGATGAAGTAACGGTGTGCATTGTGCCATCACAAAGATTCTTACCTACCTTGTCCAAATTATTTATCAAGTTTCATTTTCATCACTCCACTTGAATGCTCGAAAAGCCGTAGACTACTCTTTCACTATAAACACCCTTTAAAATTGCAACCTGAAAGAAAATTCCCTGCGCCTTCTCGCACTTAATTTATTCACAATTGACCAATTGTCAATTTGGAAGCATATTGTAAAACAATTTGTATATCTATTATAGTTAAAATCTTATGTATGTTAGTTTTGATCAATCATGTCTTAGAATTTTTTGATCGATACAAAATTTTAAGGTGATAATTTTGGATTGTTATATTCGACGAGCCAACAAAACTTGAGGAATCTTTCAATGCATAATTAGGTTTGAGCTTCAAATACATTTAAAAAAATAGATGGATTTTGTCCATTTGAATTTTATATCTTCTTATTGTACAAAAAATATTTTTGTCTAAAGCAAGAATGAGACATTTCCTTTATAAATCCAAAGCAAAAAAATTAAATGTTAATCGTATGCATGATTAATAATTAAATAATTTGTTTGGTAGTACTTAGACAAAATCGAAAAATAAATAAAAAGAAAAAGCGAAAAAACACTTTTAGTGAAAACTTGTTTTCTTTCCAAACGCATCCTTATGTCAAACCAAATAGGCGAGTGCGCACATCTCAATTCTCAAGGCTCCATGCTCTTGAAAACATAGCCACATTATTCGGAGCATCCAAAGAGTGTTAGAGAGAGACAAAATAATAAAATAAACATTAATGTAATATATATATATATATATATATATATATATATATAAACTGTATCTTAGAAAACCTTTATAAAATGAGCTCTGGGATGTGATATTGAATAATACATAAACTTTATGTAACATGACGGTCGCATTAAATAATGCATAACTTTACTAAATATTATGTATCATTTTTTTAACAGAATATAAGATTAACTAAGAATTATTAAGTGACACTCTCTTTTTGTGCTCACTCTCATACTTTACTTAAAAATAAAATAAAAATTTTTAAAATATTTTCACTAATATTAGGATTCATCTACTTAATTCTTGAAAGTATCTTAAATGAATAAAACAAAGATACAATCGATTCCAAAAATATTAAGTCATATCAAATTATGTAATTTTAAATGTTTTGATCGGTTATATGTTTAGAAATAATTTTTAACTTTATTGTTATTGTTTTGAAATCTTTAAGATTAAAATAAAATATCAATAAATAATCTTAAAAAATAAAGGATAAATTTACCACTAAAAATTATTGGTATAATTTTTGAATGAACTAACTATTTTAAATAAATAATTAGTAAATATTGAACGAAAATTTAAAAAGCAATTGAAGAATCAAAGCAAAAAAAGTGAGAAGAGAAAGAGACGTATATTGACCGTGTGGATTGGAATTTTAATCAATTTGATTTTTCTGTGGGCAATTTTATTTTCTTTTGTCAACTTTCAACGATCCTTCAAGAGAACAAGCTTGCAACAACTACCTACGCCTCCTCCTCCTCCTCCTCCTCCTCCTCCTCCTAGTGTTATAGCTCTGCTGTTCTACTTATAAAGCCCTCACCTTCACCTTGTTTTTCTTTATATTTCTCTCTCTCTCTCTCTCTCTCTGCAACTACATACTTTGCTCTGCCTCACTAATCCCAACTCAACCTTTCCAAGAGCTTCAATGGCTCACCTTCCCATTTCAGGTTCGTCTTTCTTTACTTCCTTTTCTATCTACTTGTCTAAACTTTATGTGCTGTTGTTGATTCAATCTTTCCCATTTCTTTTCTTTACCTGAAATGAATGATTTCCTAGCTGGGTCTGTGTATCATTGATTCCAAGATTGTTTCTTTGTAAATTTTCTATGAATGTTCTGTTTGGTTAATTATTTCGTTTTCGATTCATAGTTTTGGCGATGTTTTTTATGTGTTAAATCAACTTTACTTTGTAGATCTCTGGTTGCATGGTCCCATATGATGATGATGTTGTTATCTTTATCTATCAACCATTATCTTTCTATAGTACCTTTGTGTCGGTTTCTGGTCACAGAGTACTTGAGGACACCTTGAATTGTAATTGAAAACTTTTTCTAGTAAAGGAAGACATGTGTTTGCTGTTAGTGGTATTAGAGTTTTATGTGATTATGTGATGTAATTCAGTTGTATTAGCTTTTTAGCTAGTTATTTGAGTAGAATTTTGTTGGAAAAAAATGATTTTTGGCATTTAAGATTTTGCTAGATCTCGATGCAAGATCAATGTAAAGGAGATAATTTTCACACTTGATCTAGGAATGGAGTCAGTTTCCAAAACGTATGCTTAATTTGTTTCACCTCAAACACTTAGCAATGTAAACTTTTGGAATGATTGAAAGCAACTTGGATCTAAACTGGCGATGATATCCTTGTAATAGCTTGTTAAAGGGCAGAGTTTTTTGGTTCTCTTTACTGAAACAGTTTTAGGGAGATGATTTGATTGGCACTCGAATTAATTTAAAGTAACTATCTTATTGTTGGAGTTTCTGAAGATCTTCCCATGTACAAAAAAGCAGGGTCCGGAAACGGCAATTCGCTCGTTGTTTGCTTTGGAGAGATGTTGATCGACTTTGTGCCGACAGTTGCAGGGGTTTCACTTGCTGAAGCACCGGCATTCAAGAAGGCTCCTGGTGGTGCTCCTGCCAATGTGGCTGTCGGGATATCTAGGCTTGGAGGTTCATCAGCTTTTGTTGGCAAGGTGTTGTAACATCTTTGGCTTATACATGTCAGTTGTGTGGAGAAAAGTTGCTTTATTGCCCTTTTGACATGACTCTCATGCGAGGTTTGGATATAACTTGTATAAACCCAAACATTTATGGTTGACTAAACTCCCACCCTCACTCCCAACTGCATAACAACACCAGCCGAAAAACTATCTGTTAACTAGAAAAATAAGATGTGTTGGTTTTTACCATGTGAAATGAACTTTTTACAAACATGTTATGAGATTTCCAATTAGAAGTCTGAATCCAACAATCATTTTCTATTAGTGGTAAGCTTTTGATTTGATAAACCCATTTTTGATATAGATGTAACTCTGTATACAAAAATGGGATTCCAGCAATGTTTCCTGTATAACTTTTATGTGTCTACTTTGACAAGTTACAATTAAGTCCATTTTTACAGTATGTAGCGGACAATATGTTATGCCATTTGCATCTTGTTTCAATTTGGTTATAGTTTTCCATCTGTTTTACAGGTAGGTGATGATGAATTTGGTTACATGTTGGCTGACATTTTGAAACAAAATGATGTCGACACCTCTGGCGTTCGATATGAGTCCACAGCAAGGACTGCACTGGCATTTGTTACGCTCAGATCTGATGGTGAGCGTGAATTTCTCTTTTTTCGTCATCCAAGTGCTGATATGCTTCTTCAAGAATCAGAACTTAATACTAACCTCATTAAGACGGTATTTTACTCTCTTTCTTATTTTAACTAAGAAATGTAGCGCACGCGCACACACACACACAGAGGTGTGTGTGCGTGTGTGTGTTACTCCAATTGTTTTTCATATGTCTGAAAGTATTTGAATTCCGATTTCTGCTTGCTTGCAGGCCAGGATCTTCCACTATGGCTCTATTAGTTTGATTGCGGAACCATGCAAGTCTGCTCATCTTGCTGCCATGAGAATGGCCAAAGAGTCTGGTAGTATCCTCTCTTATGATCCAAATTTGAGGTTGCCACTGTGGCCATCAGAAGATGCTGCTCGGGAGGGCATAATGGGTGTATGGGATCAAGCAGACATTATCAAGGTATAAAACTTGAAAATGTGAGATTCATGTATAGAAATGATTTCTGCTGCATTATTGGAAATCTAATAAAAATTCCTTTTTATTGGATGCAACCATCGTAAAACAATTCAGTCATATATGATCAAGTTATTTTGTGGTTTATCTTATTAATTTGCAGATAAGTGAGGAGGAAATCACATTTTTAACTGGAGGTGATGATTATAATGATGATAACGTAGTGTTAGAGAAGCTGTTTCATCCTACTCTCAAGCTTTTGGTTGTAACTGAAGGGTCAAAGGGTTGTAGATATTACACTAAGGTGAGACAAGTTATTTTGTTTGTTTAATTATAGGACTTCAGTGTTCCACTAGAAATAGAACTCTGAAAATCCGGATTCTCTTTCATTTCTGGACTTTGTTTCTTCAGTAATTTCAATAGGTTTGTATTTAGCCTAAGTGAATGGTCTGAACTGAATATAGTGCCTTTCAGGGATGCACATTTTCTGAAAGTGCATGTGCATGATATGCAGTAATTCCATAGAAGCAGTTTGAATAAACTTGAAGCATTTAATTATGGTCATGTTAAATTTCTGATAATATTAAGCAAATCAACATAACACAAACCTTTGTGCAGGAATTTAAAGGCAGTGTTCCAGTTGTTAAAACCAAAGCTGTTGACACTACTGGTGCTGGTGATGCTTTTGTCAGTGGGCTGCTTAACTGCATAGCTTCTGATCTAAGCCTATTGAAGGTACCCTAATTGTTGAACTGAGAGAAAGCATTTAATTTATAATTTCTGCCATAGCTCAAGAAAATTTTTGCATATCATGCATAAGTATGGATTCTATTCGGTGCCTGTAGGCGTGGGATAAAATTTATGATTTGTTGTTGACTAAATTCATGAATTTACTATTAAAGGGATCTTCGAGCATCATTCTGGAGTAATATGATAGAAAAGCTGATTTGATTTTGCTCACACATTCTAGTGCTTGTAATTTGAGAAACTTAAGTGAAATTTAACATTGTAAGCAACATGCTCGGATGCATATCTGAACTCATCTAGCAAACTACATTGCCGATGAAGCAAATTAGGTAAGCTTGAAAATGTGATTATTCTGTTAATGTCTTTTGTCTGAGGAAAATGTGGAGACTATCATTGAGAGATACCATAAACCATTGATGTTTCTTTATCCTGCTAGCTTTCACAGTTTCATTCCAAATATATATATTCCTACATAGAAAAACCAATCAAAGCATATTAGGATTTTCATATTTAAAAAGAAGAGTGTAGTTTCCTTCGATAATTTATCATTATGACAGGATGAAAAGCGGTTAAGAGAAGCTCTACATTTTGCAAATGCCTGTGGTGCCCTCACAGTAACAGAGAGAGGTGCAATTCCTGCACTGCCTACGAAAGAAGCTGTCCTGAAACTCTTAGACCCGATGGCTGCTTTGAAGATATAGTTCTTTATAGTTGTTTTCTGTATCAATCTGTTGTAATTTGGGTTCCCTTTTCTGAAAGTAACAAAAGAGCATTTTGCTCTTTTTCATGAGAAGAAAGTTGCATAAACGAAAGTTCTGTATATCGATAAATAAAATTAGTGACTCAATTTTATTAGCAAAGATATGTTTGTTGAAAAACGTGAGTGTTAGATTGCTCTTGGCTTGGCTTAGTAGAAGTACGAATTTAGCTTGTTTGATATTGCACTTTGTTAATTCGTTTATTGCGCTCTGTTGGCCCTCTGTTCTTAATGTTGTAAATCATCAGTTTGTCTTATAAAAGAAAAATGTTTGTCTAGTGTAAGATAACGGGGATAAATGTAAATAAAGTCAATAAAATCATTGTGCAGTTTTCAGAAAGTGTCAGGGTGAAAATGAAATTATCCTTTACAACATTTATACAGCTAACTTTTTTATATCCTGATCATGCGTCATGGTATTAAATGTAATGTGACATTATAATAAATTATGATTTTTAGAATATAAATTTGATGCCGCATATGAGAAACTATTATTTTATAATTTTGTTAAACATAACGTGCCAGATTAAATCTTGCATGACTAACGTGGAAAAGTGAAAACACTAACCAGGTTGAGTGAGATTCAAATTGCCATTATATAAAGTAATTAAATCTAATGCATCACTTTCTCCGTGTCCACGTGGTCTGCATGTGCATCTACTCAACTGTTGAGATCCAAAAGGGTAAATTAGGAACTTAACAATAACAGCTCCTTCAACCGGAGTTTACACGGATTACCGGCTCCATAACCCGATATTTCGCTCCACTTTTTTTTTTTAAATAATAAAAATAATCATTACTTGAAAATATTTTTGAGTTTTGACTTCTTCTTTTTTTTTAACAACTCTGCTTATAAGTATTCCCTAAACTGCTAGATAAATATCTAAAAATTAAAAAATAAAAGTTAGTTGTATTTATATGTCAAGATATGATTTTGTATTTAGGTGATGATACATTCTACACTTTAATAATAGATGTTATGGCCATAATAATATCGGGCCTCAATTATTTCTAATTCAGTAAGCCCATTACTGTAGCCTATCATCTGGGCCCATCATCTGGGTCCCATAATGGCCCATCCCAGCTCCTATATAAACCCTCCGGATTATCGTTCAAGGTATGCACACTTTTCTGAACTTACTCTCTCTAGATTTCCTTCACTTTTGAGAGCTTCTCTCTCTAGGAAATTCTCCCAGAAAAATTCTGGAGTGTCGAAAACTAACTTGAGCGTCGGAGGGTCACCGCCGGCACCCCTGACCTTTTTTTTTCTGTGATCACAGGACTGGACCCGACGTACGACCCGAGCTCCGACCTGCTCCCCGGCCGTCCGGAAACCGTGCATCAACAGTTGGCGTCGTCTGTGGGGAACGACAATCTAAGCCTCTTTAGTTGTTGCTCCTATCCAAACGTACTCAAACTCATCATGAGTCACGAATCCCAACACTCAACCTCCCTAGAGGTTGACGAAGAAATTGAGGTTGAAGCACCTCCCCAGCGCCGAAAAGTAGTTGATACGGGGAGAGCATTAGTTATATCCTCTGGGGTGGGGCCTAACCTCAGGCAACCTCGGCTCCCGCTTAGAAGACCAAAGAAGGCGCATAAGCTATGGACGATTCGTGGAGAGCCTTCTGAGGGGATGGAAAGTTTGGATCCACGAGATCAAGAGAAAGGGGAGGCTGTAGCTCCAATAGAAGGGATGGATGACGTCCCTGTTTGCTTAAATGATCCGGAGAAGACAGTGAAGGTGGGTGAGAATCTTCCTCCACTAATCAAGGACCGGTTGATTAGTTTTCTTCGAGAGTACAGCGACGTTTTTGCATGGTCTCACAAAGACATGCCTGGCATAGACCCGAATACAGCTGTCCACCGCCTTAATGTCAATCCTGGAGCTCAACCTGTCCGACAAAAAAGGAGGCACCAAGCCCCAGAGCGTTCAGAGGCGATTGCCTTAGAAGTGGGCAAACTCTTGACGAGTGGAATCATTCGGGAGGTAAACTACCCCGAATGGCTCTCTAATGTTGTATTGGTGAAGAAAGCCAATGGAAAATGGCGTGTCTGCATCGACTTCAAGGACTTAAACAAGCACTGTCCAAAAGACAGCTTTCCACTGCCCAGGATAGATCAATTAGTTGATGCTACTGCTGGTCACCAGCTTCTAAGCTTCATGGATGCTTATTCTGGTTATAACCAGATTCCCATGTATTCGAAGGATGAAGAAAAAACAGCCTTCATCACTGATAGAGGGTTATACTGTTACCGGATGATGCCGTTCGGATTGAAAAATGCTGGAGCAACTTATCAACGGTTGGTAAACTCCATGTTTGCTCCTCTCCTAGGAAAGACAATGGAAGTTTATGTGGATGATATGCTCACCAAGAGCATGGACGCTAGATCCCACGTAGACGACCTCCGAACAACTTTTGACATCCTCCGGAAGCATGATATGAAGCTGAACCCCACCAAATGCGCTTTTGGAGTATCCTCTGGGAAGTTATTGGGATTCATTGTCACCCAAAGAGGGATAGAGGCCAATCCTGAAAAAATCCAAGCACTTATGCGGTTGGAGTCTCCCAAAACTCCAAAGGATATATAATTCCTCACTGGACGACTGGCTGCCTTGAATCGCTTTATATCTAGGGCGACTGACAAATGTCACCCTTTCTTCAAAGCGTTGAGGAAGTGCAATCAGTTCGAATGGACAAGTGAGTGTGAAAATGCATTCCTACAGCTGAAAAAGTACTTAGTTTCTCCTTCTCTCCTCTCCAAACCAGTTTTGGGGGAACCACTTTTTCTGTATCTCGCAGTCTCAGCATGCGCAGTGAGTGCAGCTCTTGTCCGGGAGGATCATGGAATTCAGAGGCCAGTCTATTATGTGAGTAAGGCCTTGACTGAAGTTGAAGGTAGATACTCTCCTATGGAGAAGTTGGCTCTCGCCCTAGTTGTTACAGCACGAAAGCTTCACCCGTATTTTCAAGCACATACTGTCATGGTCCCAACTGACCACCATTTGCGACAGATACTTTATCGTCCAGAGCTTTCTGGAAGACTTGTCAAGTGGTCCATTGAGTTGGGAGAATTTAATGTAAATTATGTTGCAAGACCATCAATCAAAGGGCAGGCCATCGCTGATTTCATTGCTGAATTTTCAAGTGGTATAGATAAGAAGGATGAAGAAACCATTACAGGGTCGCATGACCGACCAATGCCCATGGGATTGACCCACAGAAGGCATGGATCTTATTCGTAGATAGGTCATCTAATAAGGTCGGTAGTGGAGCTGGCTTGATCCTATCAACCCCGGATGGGGTAGAGGTAGCTGTGGCACTTCGTTTCAATTTTAAAGCCACGAATAATGTCGCAGAGTATGAAGCTCTCATTGGAGGACTTAGGCTGGCAGTTGCCTTGGGGGTAAGAGAGATCGCCATCCACAGCGATTCCCAACTTGTGGTTAACCAAATCCGTGGAGACTATCAGGCAAAAGGCTCTACCATGATAGCTTACTTGGGTAGAGTTAACTCCCTCCTGCGCGGTTTTAAAAGGTTTGACATCGTAAGAGTCCCAAGGGTGGAGAATTCAAAAGCTGATAGTCTAGCCAGAATTGCTTCAGGAATAGACCCCCTTCTACCGACCGACTACCACATGGTTGTTCTGGAATCTCCAAGCATATCACAACGTGAGCTCCCGCCAGAAGAAGACAATGACCATTGACGGTGACCCTTGCTGGATGGACCCTATCATAAAGTTCTTAGAAACGGGGGAACTTCCAGTTAACCTCAATGAAGTAATCAAGGTCAGAGGGAGAGCGTCAAGGTACACTATGGTCAATGGTGTTCTTTACAAAAGAGGTTTCAGCCTTCCTCTTCTAAAGTGTCTTCGCCCAGAAGAAGCTGATTATGTTCTTAGAGAAATCCACGAGGGGATATGTGGTAACCATTCTGGTGGTCGATCTCTAGCTCATAAGTGTATCAGGCAAGGATACTACTGGCCAACCATGAAGAAGGATGCTAAGACATTCTCAACTAGGTGCCATAAATGCCAGAAATTTGCTAACATTCCGAGGAAAGCTCCTGAAAACCTGACTCCAATGACAACCCCATGGCCATTCGCCCAGTGGGGACTAGACCTTATTGGACCCCTTCCAATAGGTAAAGGTAAAGTTAAATATGCTGTTGTGGCGATTGACTACTTCACTAAGTGGGCAGAAGCTGAGCCCCTCGCATCGATTACTGAAAGGAAGACCACGGACTTCGTACAGAAGTCAATTGTCTATAGGTTTGGTATCCCTTATACCATCATTACGGACAATGGCAAACAATTCGACAACTCTAACTTCAGGAATTTCTGTAAGGAGCTGAACATCTCTTTGTGCTTTTCATCCCCAGCTCATCCTCAAGCAAACGGTCAGGTGGAGGCTGTCAACAAAACCATTAAACACCTCCTCAAGACCAAATTAGATGCTAGGAAGGGTGCATGGCCAGAAGAAATTCCACAAGTGCTTTGGGCATACCGAACCACTGTCCATACGGCAACAGGAGCAACCCCATACTCCTTGGCGTTTGGATTGGAAGCAGTCATACCGGTTGAAATTGGCCTTCCGTCACCTCGTACTGAGGGATATGACGAGGAGCTTAATCATAGAAGCCTTCAACTCAACCTAGATCTTCTTGAGGGGGAAAGGGATCTCGCTAGTGTCAAGGTTGCTGCTTACCAAGAAAGGGTTGCTCGATATTTCAACTCTAAGGTTAAGCGCCGGTCTTTCCAAGTGGGAGACTTGGTCTTGAGGCAAGTACTACAAAGTACCCGAGATCCCACTGATGGAGCACTAGGGCCCAACTGGGAGGGTCCGTATCAAGTCAAGGCAGTCATCCGACCAGGCACCTACAGACTGGTCACCATGGATGGAAGGTTGCTCCGTCATCCATGGCATATTGAGCACTTAAAGAAGTACTACCCGTAATCTCTCTATATGTGCAGTAACTCCGCCCAAGAGCTTTTGCATGTGTAACAACTCCCATGGGGAGACCAATAAAGAGATTGTCATTAAAAGCATTCGTTTTATTCAGAATGAGATGGAACAAGTAAAAAAAAAAAATACAACACCAGAAAGAAAAAAAAATTTTTTCTTAGTGTTCTTATTATTTCAAAATTGGTTGAGGGATGTCACACATCCTCACCTAGTACATCGAACTGAAAGTAAAGACAGTAAAAGGTAAAGTCAAGACCGGGATAGCAGCCTTGATATGGTTGTTCCCTATGAATGAGCATCTACCTAGCTGGAAGAATTCCAACTATCTCTAAGAAGTAGCCTCATCACCTCCTTCTTCATCTGAAGACGATGAGGTAGAGTCGCCTTACTTGACCTCCTAGGCTGCTGTGTCCAATGTCGACTCATAATCCTCATCTTTAAGGATGAGGCGGCGGAATTGCTCAGGATCGGAGTCCGCTGTAAGGATAGACTCTTCCACCAAGTTTAACTCCTCAGCTATGGGTGACTGATCAATCTCTGGATGGCGGTCATGGAACCATCTATGCACCCCATTGACTCCCTCAATGTACGACGCTGGATAGCCGCCTGCTTCTTGGCTTCGGACAAGTCTGCCTTCATTCTGCCCATCTGTTCCTTCATCTCTGCCATTCTTCTCTCTGTTTCGTTGTCAAGGCAGACTAGATGTTTCGCCTTCCAGTCGTCAACCTCTGAAGAGAGATGGTTAACCTCCTTGAGGAGGTTGGTATTGGTAGACTCTCCTTGAGCCAAGGGTCCTGTCGCCTACCGAGAGAAAGGCAAAGAGGGGGAAGGAGTTAAGGCATGACTTTCAATCAAAAAAAAAAAATGCTGGAGGATTGTATCGAAAATCCGCGGAAGCACGCCCGCGGAGGAAAAATTATTCAAGTCTGAAAGTCCGCGGAAGCACGCCCGCGGAGGAAAAAAATTATTCAAGCCTGAAAATCCGCGGAAGCACGCCCGCGGAGGAAAAATTATTCAAGTTTGAAAATCCGCGGAAACACCCCCGCGGAGGAAAAAATTATTAAAGTTTGAAAATCCGCGGAAACACCCCCGCGGAGGAAAAATTATTAAAGTTTGAAAATCCGCGGAAACACGCCCGTGGAGGAAAAAAATTATTCAAGCCTGAAAATCCGCGGAAGCACGTCCGTGGAGGAAAAATTATTCAAGTTTGAAAATTCGCGAAAACACCTCCGCAGAGGAAAAATTATTAAAGTTTGAAAATCCGCGGAAACACCCCCGGGGAGGAAAAATTATTAAAGTTTGAAAATCCGCGGAAATACCCCCCGGAGAAAAAAAAATATTGAAGTTTGAAATTTTGTGGAAACACTCCCACAGAATAAAAATTGAAGTTTGAAATTTTGTGGAAACACCCCCGCCACTTTAAATAAAAGTTTTGAAATTTTTCAGCAACACCCCCACAGTTAAAAAGTAAAATTTCAAAATTTGCCGAGACGCCCCCGCATTAACCTGAATTTCTTCGGAGGGGTCCCTGCATGCTGCGTAAATGCTGCATGCCCCATGCAGCGCAGCCCGCGCACCCGGGGTCGCGCAGCAGCTCGCCCGCGCGTCCAGGTTCGCGCAGCAGCTCGCCCGCTCGCCCAGGAACGCGCAGCAGCTCACCCGCGTGCCCAGGGACGCGCAGCAGCTCACCCGCGTGCCCAGGGACGCGCAGCAGCACTCCCGCGCACCCAGGATCGCGCAGCAGGTCGCCCGCGTGCCCAGGGACGCGCAGCAGCACTCCCGCGCACCCAGGATCGCGCAGCAGGTCGCCCGCGTGCCCAGGGAAGTGCAACAGCACGCCCGCGCCAGGGTTGCGCAGCAGCACGCCCGCGCGCCTAGGGTCGCGCAGCAGCTCCCCCGAGCGCCCAGGGCCTCGCCCGCGAGCAACACTTGCGCCCAGGGCCTTGCCTCCCCCCTTCATTCGACTCTCGCCCATGCTTGCAATTTAGCATGAATTTCAGGTTCTTTTACTACAATCGGGAGTTCATGCATGAACGCTCCATGCACACTTTGGAGACTGTTTGTGATAAAATATTTTGTGAATCGGCAGCCATAGAAGTTGACGAGTCAGGTATGAAGCCAATGGTTAGACACTTTGCGCAGAGCTCCATCGCTCAATTAGGTGCAGCCTCTAGCACAAAAGGGACTTCCAACCCGTGCTTGGATTGGCATTGGGACGTCTTTGTAATGAAACTCCAAGAAAGAAAAATATTCTGAATCCTGAAGCCTCTGAGTTTCATCCCGAACAGTCCCCGGAAGGTGCTAGGACAATGTTCTTGACATTTTCAAAAGGGCACCCTCTAACCCGCGAAGAAATTGTCAATTTCTTTATCTCGAATTGGGGAGATGTAGTTAAAGATACTTATATTGAACAGACTCGTTCAGGATAAGATCCACAGTTCGGGCGAGTTGTGTTTACAACCGCTGCTGTGTTTACACCAATGGGGCCGCAGGCTGGACGTTGGTGCTGCATGCATTGGAGCATGCAGCGCACAGCTCGCCCGTGCGAGCTTGCTGAGCGCCCAGTGTCCTCGCGAGGGCGCTGCTCGCCCCTGCGCGCATAGCAGCTTGCCCTCGCGAGCCTGCTGCGCACGTTGCATGCCCCCGTGAGCTTGACTCTCCCTTCACGTGCATCTCATCCTTGCAAAGCTCCCCCCTCACCCAGGGAAGCTCGCCTCTCGCCCCCTGCGGGCTCAATGGCACAAAGCCATGAATTCCTGTCCCTCACAGTTCACTCCTCCCCCTCTGCACGCTCGGCTGTCGCCCTTAGCGAGCTCGCCCCTCATCACTAGCCTAGAATAGCTGAATAGTCCCTACGTCGACCCATTAGTCGACTTGGGCCTGGGGGGACTACTGTTATGGCCATAACAAAATTGGGCCCTCAATTATTTCTAATACAGTAAGCCCATTACTGTATCCCATTATATGGGCCCATTACAGTAAGCCCAATTATTGTATCCTATTATCTGGGCCCATTACAGTAAGCCCATTACTGTATCCCATTATCTGGGCCTATTACAGTAAGCCCATTACCATATCCCATTATATGGGCCCATTACAGTAAGCCCATTACTGTATCCCATTATATGGGCCCATTACAGTAAGCCCATTACTGAAGCCCATCATCTGGGCCTAATTATTCCTAATTCAGTAAGCCCATTACTGAAGCCCATCATCTGGGCCTAGCCCGGCCTCCTAATGCATTTAATCTATAGTCCATAACAACTAAAATAGTCCCTACATCGACCCATTGGTCGACTTGGGCCTGGGGGGACTACTGTTATGGCCATAATAATATCGAGCCTCAATTATTTCTAATTCAATAAGCCCATTACTGAAGCCCATCATCTGGGCCTAATTATTTCTAATACAGTAAGCCCATTACTGTAGCCCATGATCTGGGCCCATCATCTGGGTCCCATAATGGCCCATCCCGGCTCCTATATAAACCCTCCGGATTATCGTTCAAGGTATGCACGCTTTTCTGAACTTACTCTCTCTAGATTTCCTTCACTTTTGAGAGCTTCTCTCTCTAGGAAATTCTCCCAGAAAAATTTCGGAGTGCCGAAAACTAACTTGAGCATCGGAGGGTCACCGCCGGCACCACCGCCGGCGCCCCTGACTGTTTTTTTCTGTGATCGCAGGACTGGACCCGACGTACGACCCGAGCTCCGACCCGCTTCCCGACCGTCCGGAAACCGTGCATCAACAGTAGATAATATCATATTTACAAATTTTCTGTATATAAATTCAACCATATGTAACATAATAAACTAGGGGAGTGAATTTCAAAAATTAATAAAATTAATTAAGGTTAACGCCGTAATAATACAATAATATTATTTTTATATAAACTTAACATACAAATTGACATTGTATACTATGAAGTTTGATTATATGAGTTTTAAATATTAATAAAATTAGTTAAGATTAATTACGTGATAACCATGGACTGTAATCCATGTATGAGTTGGATTATATAATGAATTTGTAAGTATAGAACTAATATTTGAGTATTTAATTTGAGTAGACAATAAAAAGGGTTTGATCAAATAATTAAAAAATTATTAATTTAGCTAAAACATAGGATAGTTTAAAATTGATGAAAATTAGAGGAAATTTTTTGAAAAAACAATCATTCTTCAAAAAAAAAAAAAAAACAAATTGATGCATGACCATAAACAGGGTGCTTGTGTTCTCTTTCAGTTAACTTCATAGCTTAATAACTATTTTAAAGCTTTTGAATTTGTCAGTCTTTAATGCAGACAGTAAAATTATGACATCAAATTTTTTTTTAAACCTCAGTTATTTTATAAATCGCAACTTAATTTTGATCGTTTCGCGTAATTTCTCAAAATATATCTCGGCTATTTCTTCTATTTTTCTTTTTTAAATAAAAAATAGTATTTACACGTATTTTGCTCAACACTCGAAAGATAAAACACGATGAATCCACGTTTTCCTCGGATTAGATTTCCAAGAAAGCAAAACGAAAAGGAAAACGGAGCGAAAAATGGCTGTGTAAATGAAGTGAAAAACTGTTGACTCCCCCTTGCATTAGTTGATCCAGAAAATTCAATTCCGCATCAGATTCCAAATTATCATTTGCAGAACGAACAATTTTGACAAAAAATGGCTTCTAACCCTTCGCTTCTACCCGAGATCGGACCTGATGGCATCGCCAGAGAAGCTCCTGTCATCGCTTACACTGAGCAGGTCCCTCCTCATGCTTTATTATATGAATTTTTTTTCCGTTTTGTATAAATTTATTGTTAATGTGGTTGTGATCTCGTGCTCTTAATTTGTATCAGATAATCCTGGAAGAGCAACTTCAATTGAAGAAGTATGTTCACATTTTCCTTTTATTTTAGATCTATTATTGTTTATGTTTCATTTTATTATTTGCTATTGTTGCTTTGATGATCCAGTAGTAAAATTTTGGAATTCGAATTCTATTATTTGCTATTCCGCAATGTACTGTATTGGATTTTTTATGAGGAGCTGAAGTAGTGTTTTTAATTATGTTACAATTGCTTTTAAGTTGCATTGTGGTTGGTAATTTTATGCGGAATGAGAATTTGATGTTGTTTGGAGGTTGATTCTGTTGGTCACAGTCATGCTGGCAGCTTGTGGATGGTGTTTGGGTATTATTTGCATGCTATAGGTGGTGGGGGGAGCCTAGGAGCTTTAAACATAGTGGTAATGGTGACATTGAGTTTTTTTAGGTGTTGTTTGGGAGAGCGGTTTGGTATCTGCGTTGATTGAAGTGTTGAAGTAGTCTTGGAAGTGACCATCTAATGGTCGTTTTGGTGAGATGTCATGCTCAAATGACAAGAGGATGGAAGTAGTTGATTATATATCTTTGGTGGCTAATGTTTTCTTTGACCGCTGCTTTTTAACATGAAGGATGTACTTAGTCTCACATTTTATGAATTGATTTTGCTGGTGCAAATAGACAAGAATTTTGTTTGCTCTTTGAATTTCTAGTGTGAATTTTTCGTTAATTTTGTTAAATTTATGCTGATTCATGTTCCTTGGTGTTACCTGTTTTTCTTTGTAATGGTGTTTGGTCAAATATCTTGCATTATGGCTGCTTTCAGATACATTGAAGAAAATTATTCTAAAATACGTGATGTTGAAAAAGAGCTTGCAAATCTAACAATGGAGATGAAACTCACTGCTGGGCCTAAAAAGGCAGGTTGGTAAATTATCATGATATCATCATTAGTATGGAAAGTTGCAGCTTTATGGAAATTTTTTTTTTCATTATTTTCGTACGGTTGAGTCACTTTGGCATTGCTGTGATGTATGGCACTTAACTTAAGCGCTCGAACACTTGAGAAAGAAAATAGAAATGTCAACTGAGAGAATTCGTGTTGCCAAAGAGAAGGAAGAACAAGCGCGAAAGGTTTGTCCCTCCTAATTAATTTCAGTTTATGTTATTACCGAACATATAATTTTTGTCTTCAGCTACGCCCATGCTAATAGAGTCTCTGATATTAATATATATAGCTAATTATTGTTGTGCTAAGTTTTAAGACGCTAATTTGTACTATTTATGGCTTTTGCTTGATAATCTGTTGCAATAGGTAAATATTTTCTGAAACACAATAAGTTTTGGGGTGTTATATTCATCCATCGAAATAAAATTTGATAAATAGGACTCGCTTATAGATATGTGAGGCATAGTTGCTTTTTGAAATTTAAACACATATTTGTTGAAACATAAAAATGCTTTTACGTTGGAAGAGGATTTACGCTGCTGTGGGTCATGATAATCTTTATTATTTTTTTTTTTATGTTCTTAAGGTCTGGGAGGCAGCATCAAAGACTGTGAAGGATGAAGAAGCAATTAAGCATAAGCTTTGTGAAGATTTAAATCATCTGGTATATAATCTGTGCTAAATGTTGGTGCAATATGCCACTGTTTGGGAATAATTTTTACTGTTATGATGTGTAATAGGTTCAAGAAAGCAGTAACACTCAGTTTGCTAGACTTGAGGAGTTGAAAAGACGGCTGGAAGCCTTAAACCCGTGCAGAGCATCCACCTCTTCTCCTCATGTAAGCTTTCTTTTCATTTCTATTCACTACTTCTATCTCTAGCAGTTAATTGCTTGAACAGCACTCCCATGGTTAACTATCTCCTAGATCTTCCATTATTTGCGGTTTGGTTATATATTTATGTGTTACTTTCCTTGAATTCCTTCTGTGTTTTATATATTACATGACATTCTCCAAGCAGCAATGTCAATGCCCATGTTGACCAGATGACAAGGAAAGTTTTGGGTTGGATTTTTTATTTTTATTTTTATTATTTCTTTAAAGTGCTAAGAAATTGATGAATTACAGCATTTGCTTTAAATGATCCACAAGGAGACTGCAGTTAACGTTGTGCAAGAACATATAAACTTCCATAACTTGTAGTAGTTCATCTCCCTCTCTCTCTCTCTCACCCATCTGTTCCTTTAAAGTTCAGTTTTTGTGGTAATTTAACATGTAGCTCTCCTCATTTGATTGATCCAAACTCAACCAGATTATTTAGGAACTGAAACCAAAATGCTTACTTAATTCTAATGACTTTCTTACTTGGCATCATTTCTTCATTATTTGTATCATACTTATTTTATTATTGAGGCACTCACATACACATGTAATGAGTATTCTAGTAGAAAGTTGTTGAGAGTTTGGAACTGGTATATCTTTAGGATGGGAAACAAATGGAACCTGCCCAGATTAGTGCGATTCTAGAAACTTCTTCAGTTGCCACTAAGGCAGAACCATGTGGTGGAGCCACTCAAAATGCATCATCTAATCAAGGAAATGGTGGAAATGCTCCAGTTACAAATGTCCACAATCAACGGGATACTGTTGAAGGAGAAGTAAGAGGAAAGAAGAAAACTCAGTTTCAGGGAAGAGGAAAGGGTATTGGGGCTGTGCCTAAGGGTAGAGGATCTCCAGCACCTGGCTGGACAGGTGCTGGATTTGATGTTGATGGTAGAGCTTATTAGCGTAGTGTCAGATTCTCTTTTCTAAACTGAAGCCATTGCGCAAGTAGACTACAGTTTTGCTCATTTACGGGGTATATCCTTTCATCCATCGTTAATACTTATTCTGTCTATCTGTTTATTGATGTTTTTCCTCATAATTCTTTCAATTGCCCATAACGTGTTTATATGGAAATTTCCACCTAACCTTTTTGACTCTGTACTGTTCTTTGGAACCCTTTAATGTTTCCAGTAGTAAATTTTGATACCAAGAAGTTCAAAATACATCCTTTGTATTCCTTATCATTTATACTCTATGCTGTGACCTGAATTTCTTAGGCAAATCACTTTTTTCCTTTCTGTTGCAATATCAAATGATAATGTACAGATGCTTAGCCTTTGAATAGTTATGTTGTGATTTTTCTATTCATGGTAAACCTGTCCAGTGAATAGGAACTTCTCATTATTTAGATTCATCAGGAGTGGGGGATGATTTTGGTGATTGACCTCTAGAATGGCATCTTCTAAATCTTTTTAGAAACTGCCCTATTACAAAGCAATACTGCTGCTGTGACTTTCTGGTAAAAGCTAGAGCTCCTTGCCTTGTTTTTTTTTTTTTTTTTTTTAAAGAATAAAACTTGGGCCATCTTTGCTTGTAGAAGAAAGAATAGTTGATTCTGAAAGTTCCAAAGACAACCAAAAGCGCTAAAATCATTTAGAAATGGTCTTCGAGATTGGACAGTTGGATGATAACCTGATTGTGCTGGCCGCTGTTTGCTTGTGTACATAACTTTTGTGTTTGTTTCTGCTTTAGACTGTTACAGCTGACATATTCTTTTAGTACATGTAACTTGATTAAACTGATTCTTTATATCTTGTCATTTTGTATGATTCTGTCTTGCCACTTTTACTTTGCAAATAGCTGTTTTGTCATGGAAGATGAGGAAAATTTACTGTTTCAAATTCAAATTTTTATTTCCTTTAGGATTTCATCTAATATCTGAAGATGTCCAAACGATGAGAATAGTGGGTTCATTTCTACAATTTTGTGATACCAGGCGGAAATTTGTCAAGCAATTTGTGCTTCTCCGTCGGTGTATTCGCGAGTGCTTCGCTCAAGCAAAATGGATTTAATATGCTCTTTAGTCTTACAGCCCCAATAGCATTTTTTCTTCTTTTTATTGCATAAACTTCAACATTGACATAATCTTTTATGACATCCGAAAATTTCTTTAACAATACTGAAAATATTTCTAATTCCAACCTTGTGTTTCTGACAAAGTGGTTACTAGAAATTGCCTATACGAGAATTCATCTTCTTGTTCAAAAAGTTGGCCTCAATTTTCATCTCTTTGTGAACTGCATGAAGTTTCAATATTGTGTTCGCTGTACCTTTAGTGAGTTAATTCGCTTGTATTTACGCCGTGGCCAAGGGGGTTTTCACTATTATTAGCTTCAGAAGATATTTGTGGACAAGATACTGTGAAATGAACATCAAGTGAGACATTGAAGTTAAGTGCTGGCTAGTGGCTACCCTACCAGTGCTCTGCGGACTGACTTGGTCAAGCCGGGCTAGTTTGTAGCTGAATACTGTTCATTTACGGTGATTGAAACCAATTACTCTCAGAATCATTCAATCACCTACTAGGTGGTGTGCAGCAGACTTTGATTAGTCATAAAAAAGCCTCACCTAATTTGCTCCTAGTGGGATTGGCTGTCTTCCATCCCATATATGATCATAATTTGTTCATATCGGTCATTCCACTTTTTCGAATTTTTCTCCCACTCTCCTACCTTAGTTGATTTGTCATAATTTTAGTACTTTTTATATTATGTCACCATTTATATGATTTTGACAAATCAATTGAATGTAGTGTTATTGGTACTTACTTGTGGCATATAAAAGTTACTTTAATTTCAATGCTGCATAATTAATACTTTCAAGCTAACGAAAAACAAAGGGTGGGATCCCAACCGATGGTTTTAACTCAAAAAGTAAAAAAGTAATGATATTTGCAGCATATGGCTGGCCATCTATGTTTGAGATTTTTATTTTATCTTCTTCGAAGCAAGATGTGGACTTATCCTTATGAAAACTAATAATAATGATATTAAAGGTGGGAAGAGCGCGGATTACGGCATTTCCCTGCCCTAGTAAGCTAGAGAGGAGAGTAGGGTGGCCAAACCCTATGTGGTTACCATTATGCATTAAAGACTCGGTATGAAGAGGAGGCCGATACTGTTCGGACTTGTATTGGAATTACGTAGACAAGTGGTGGGTCAAGCGTCAGTGCAATCATATTTTCCATTTACGATCATTATAAATTGGCAGCTGCCCCTTTTGTTTAATATGCTGATTCCTCCACGGTAGAAAAAATTTCACTCTCACTCACAAAATAATGTCCTATTACGAAGGAAAGTTATGTGATGTTCTAGTAATTAGTAGAGGATTTGAATCCGAGTTCTAGAGGATGAGGTTGGGTTTGGGATTTTAATTTTGTTGCCCAAAGTTGGGAGAAAAGAATATCTGCCACAAAATTTTTAGAGCTGAAGTGCAGAAACGATAATCTGAGGCCAAGGCAGAGCATATTTTTTTGATGTTAGATGAATATTAGGTGCGTAAATTACTATATAGATGCTGCCTACAACAGACATTTCCTCTTTAATTTAAGCTTAAAAATATTTGGGACCAATTGATTTTTTAACCTGGAAACCACCTCTCTTAACACCCAAAAGGGCACACAGAGGCTTGAATTACTGTGTAAGACCTGCAGAAAAGTTAGTGAAATGTGAATTTGAGATAACCAAAAAAAAAAAAAGAATAGAAACTGTGGTCCCCGTTAAGTGTGGAGATAGGCCTTAGAAGGAGCTGCAAGGTGAATGGCGACAAGGCTCAATCTTTGATCAAGTGGGATTTATTAAAGCGTTGATGGGGTGGCTCCTGCCGTAGTAATTTGTCCTAGTTTATCTACATTTGTCGGAGAAACCTGCACATTCTGATCCCTCACCTTCTATCACATGGTGCATTTAGGTCACAATCATGGGGTCCCATTTCAGAGAGTAGATAAATTTTGAAGACCATGAGACATAACATATTATGGACTTTTTTGTTTTCTCATTCCAATTATTCTTCGTGCAAAAAACCCATTTTGTACATGCATGAAAATTTTGTATTATCATCATTTTAATCTCTAATCCGCTCCTTCTCTGGACTCTGGACCCTCTTACCTTCCCATTGCTTTGAAATTCTCTTCCCTATGTTGGCAATAAGTGCATTTCTCAATTATAAGAAGGGGGAAAGTTGCAAAATTCTTCTTGCTTTCCTCTGTCTTTGCCAGCCAAATTGTCGGCAATCCTTTCAAATCCACCTTGCATCACTTCCAACTCCCTCAAATCACAACTGGGAAAATCAAAATCATACATTTTCAAAAAGTTTTTAACTTTTCATGTAAGGAGAAGCCAACGGGAAGCATATAATCTTTTGAAATTCTCAATTTCAAACTTTACTCTGTCAAGGCTCTTGTGATTTTTTCCCCCTTTTTATGTAATCACCACAAAGTTCGAGTTTAAGGTTGAGTTCGAGCAAAGTCCAAAATAAGAAAGTTACATCACATGAAAAATTAAAGAGGAATACATATATAACTTGTAAAAGTTACATATCTTAAAACATAAAAGTTGGATTATATATTTGAAAAGTATGGCATTATTACTCTTAAAAGTCATCCAAAAATTACTTTTACGAAAGCGAAACTGTGCGTTAGATTAGACACTATCTAAAAGAGCGTTTTCAATTTTTTTTTTTTCATATCTAGAAATATTTGATAAACTTAAAACTTTTCATTTTACACTATACCAACAGAAACAGAAGCCCAAAATTAAATTGCCAGATTACAGAACGTTTATTTGAAACCCCACTTAGTTAGCTGGGCTGCTGTACAAGCTCCAGCCTTGCAACCCAAGTGCCCAAAATCTGCAAAGCTCCAGCCTTGCAACCCAAGTTAATGGGGACAATGTGCCCCAACCATATTCAAATTTGGTCCATGTTAGGTGAGGAAATTAAATATTGATTGTTTGAAGAGTAAGAATTCCAGGATGAACGTCACACGTTAATACAGAAGGGTCACATTGCAGATCCCCAATAAACCTCCTCGTACTTCAAACCCCAGAGGGTGTGGGAATCACATTGTAAACAGAGCGCATAGAGAGGGAGAGGGAGAGATATATATATATATAGAGAGACTGCATATGTGTGAGTCTGTTCAAGAAAAGAGAAGAAAAGAGGTGCGTGGCCATATCGTCATCATCTTCATCTTAATGCATTTCTTTACCAATTTCAATTCCCAATAAGAGAGAGCAGAGTTGGTTCTGGTCATGGTCTGGTAAAACTTGGGAGTGAGTGAGAGACATATAAGATAAAAAATTAAAAAAAAAAGATACAAAAGAGATAATAAAAAAGAGAAATATATTCCAAACCAAACCCGCAAACCACCCTTCGGTTGTACTTAATTCCTCAAATCAAATGAGTTTGATTTATGCTTCATGGATCCGCTTTTCTCGCTTCTATCTTCAGCGTCCTGTAAGCTTTTCTACCTCAAACCTCTTTATCCTATCTCGCTCTTTCTGATTTAACACTACGCTACACAGTACTTGTGTACTACTACTCCTACTTCTGTCATTGTCACGCAGAGTTTCTCATTGTTAGAGAAATCTTTCTGTACCCTTTCTTTCTTTTTCTCGGCCGCAAAGAAGACTAGCTGGTTTCGTGCTAGGTATGGGCAAAGAATGGTATTGGGGTGGTAGCAAATCCACCAACTCCTCCAAGAGAGGGGGTGTTGGAGGAGATAAAGATACTAGTATTGCTACTCCTTCTGGTTGCATGAGTGCTGTCTTTCAGTTCTTTGATTTCCATCATTTCCAGTTTCCATTGAACCAACACCAACCTTCTTTCAAGCCAGCAGACTCTTTCCTTCCCGAAGACCACACTATCCTCAAAGGTTTGTCTTTTCTTTGTCTCTCTATCTATCTCTCAGTTGTAGTTTTTTAAATTTTTATTAATGCTCTTTCTGGTTTCTCTTTTCTTGTGCTTCTTAATTCAGGAGTTGAAGCACCAAGGAATAGCTTGGAATTAGAGAAGACTCCATTGCCATCAACAAGCTGTTCTAAAGAAGATGAAAGTTCAAATATTTCAGTAAGTTAATGATATATGGGTATTATATTTTTACGTGTCTTTTTGGGTTTCTAGTTTCTAAAATATAAGCTTTAGTTATTTTTAGTATTTCAAAGACTCTTTATTTTGAAAAGTGGGAAATCATGATGATATAATGATGAATTTATATACATACATGTAACATTGATCTTGATTTTGAAAACTTAGATGGGTATTCAGATCAAAACAAGCAGTGAAGACAAAAGATCAAAAGCTGGAACAGTTCCAAATGATTCTTATTCAGAAATCATCTCCTCTCCTGGGGCCAAGACTCCAAATTTGGTAGCTAGACTGATGGGTCTCGATCTTCTTCCTGATAGCCCCTCACTCTCCTCCCCCTCATTTCATGAAACAACACCTAACCTTTTAGCTAAGTCAAATTTGCACCACCAACTTCGAACTCGACAATCCCTCCAACCCAAAATACTTGCCCACCGAAATTCTATTGATGCTGATTTTAGAGGCACTCGTTCATTGCCTGAAACGCCTAGAATTTCCTCCGCTAGAAGATCGGACGTGGATCACCACCGTCTTTCTCTTCAAATCAACAAAGAGAACATTGGCGTTGGCGAACAGCTTGACTTCTCCCGTTTCTCATATTTAAAGAGAAAAGAACTCAAACAAGAAGATGAGCACAGAAGCCCGAGCCACTATGCGAGACAAATAGTGAAGCAAGTTAAAGAGAGCGTTAGCAGGAAAGTTGGGCTTGACATTACAAACACTTTGAGAAACAGGGAAAATGCAGCGGCAAGAGATGAGATTCTTAGTCAATTAAAGGCCAAGAAAAGTGCCAGGAATTTAAGCAAACTTGTTGATCAGTCAAGTCCAGGAAATCACTCAACGCCTTCTTGCTCACCGAGGCTCAGCAGATTCCTGGAACCCAAACAGAAACCACCCACAGCATCCACCACTCACAAAGACTGTAACATTCCTCATCAGCAGCCTCGGAAACAATCGTGTTCAGCATCTTCACAATCCAATATTCAGCCACAACCCGTTAACTTTTGGTCATCATCAAAGCCGCCCAAGCTACAATTGCAGCCAGTTGAAGAGCAATTCAATGAGCAAAGGCCCACCAAGAAATGCAAGAAAGTTGGCAGTGAAAGGTTCAATCCCCGGCTCAAAAAGCCTCCCAAAACGACCGATATCATCCGAAACAAGCAAGAAGAACCGTTTGTTCGTCCCTCAATACCCAACAGAGCCAATAGTCCTGAGAAGAAATGCAAAAAAACTCCATTGTCAAATGACCTTCTCAATATTACAGTCCCCACACTCCTTCCCGTCAAGAAAGTCCCTTCTCCACCAGCAACCAAAATACCTCAAAAACAGGTATATTTATTTTTTAAATTAAGATTTTAATATTTATTTTTCTTTTAATTTACATTTTTCAATTAATTAATAATATAGCTATTTTTTATTCCTTTTGTGTTTTATATGAAATAATAAATTCAACTTTTAATTAATTAGTGTTCAAAAAATTATTACTGTTTGAAGAAATGTGCATAGTTGTGGATATGGATCCTCTTATTTTGTTTTATGGACACTTTTTCAGGTATTAAATGCTCAAAGCTCGAAACGTAGCTCACAGTTATCTAGTACTTCGAGCCAGACGTACAAATACGAAGCGACGCGCACGCTCGTTGCCCGAGACAACTACGACGACAGAGGTAACGGTAACGGTGTCACCACCAGCACCACCGTAGGTGGAGCAGCAGCAGCAGCAGAATATGAGTACGTTACTAGAATCCTAAGACGTACAGGGATCGACAAGGATACCCCAGTGTCGTTCAGTAATTGGTTCTCTCCTTCTCATCCCTTGAATCCTTGTATCTTTCACGACCTCGAAAATACGAGTTTGACCAACACAAGTGAACATTCCGAATTCAATCCTTTGAGTCTTGAATGTAACCGGAAGTTACTGTTTCATCTAGTGGATGAAATGTTGGTGGACATTTTGAAGCCTTTTATCAACATGAAGCCGTGGATTAAACGTGGTACTGAGATGCACATGCGAGGGTCAGAGCTAATTGACACGTTGTGCTTGCACATCAAAAGCTTTCCTTGTGCGGATTGTCGCGTTCTTGAAGACATTGACGCATTGATAGAGAAAGATTTACATGTACAAGAAATGAAGAAGGCGCGGAGTGGGATTATTATTATGGGATTTGAAGAGGAAGGAGAAGGGGTTGCGATGGAGATAGAGAAGGAGATATGGGACACTCTAGTACATGAAACTGCACTGCTGGCTCTGGCCATGAGGATTAATTGAATGGCAAACGTGTCGTTTTGATGAAAGAGAGAGAATTGGAGAGACAGGAAGCAGAGGGGTCACATGGGTCATTCACGTGACGAGATGCTACTCGTCGGGGGTTTGATGGGGTCAAGCTGATTGGGACTTGTAAACTGGTTTAACTCAAGGATACCAAATACAAATGCAGATAACGACTGTTGGCCCGACAACACTCGCTTTCTAATTGGTTCTTGAAAGACAAAATTTGCAGAGCAGTGGAATCCATTCCCATTTCCCTTTTTTTTTCTTCCGTTCATTTTCTATATTTGTATATGGTTATGGCACCATTTTTCCTTTTATTAAACAACTTCGAAAAAAAAATTGACTGCCTTGTTCCACTGTAATTACTGTGTTGCTATTATTTTCTGTTTCACACTTTCACTTTGTTATCCCCATGTATTCCAATAAATATATGAATATATTATCAAGCTATCTAATGAGGGGATCATAATGTGTCTAGTAAATTAAGTTCTTTCAATCCATTGTGATATATAATAATGTCGATAAGACATGGGAGATGCACATATATATATATGTGTTTGTGTGTGTTTATATATATATATGCATCACTTTTTATACATAAAAGTAAAACACACTTGACTTGAGCATGTCGAAAACTCATATTACTTGTTCCATGCACGAGATGACGCCAAGGGGACATGTTAATTAGCAGTCAACAAGAAAGAGAATTCATCATACACCAAAATTTTCATTTCCAAGAAGATAAAGAGGAAGATTATGAAAAAGGTGATTCTCACTTTTGAATATATGATTAGTAAATATGTATATATGGTAGCTAGCCCAGGAGAATCGTGTAGATTTCGATTCTATTTCGTGGTAGTTTGAGCTTGTAAAGTAGTGAAAAAAGACAATTCTTAAAAAGATGGTTTAATTGCACTTTTGCATGGACCCGAGACAAATTTACGTGGTGGATTTTATTTTAAGGCCAACCTAAAGTTGAAACAACGTGGCCAAATCCTAATGCAGACAAATTACCCCAAGCCAAAACAAGCATCAAATGGATAGAAAAGCAATGACCAGATCGAAACCATTTTATCCCCCATCTTACATAATCTTAGCTTTCTGGCTTACTACCTTGTTGAATTATGTGTATTCACTATTTAATTTTGTTGGATTTCGACATATTAACTAGTTGTTTCGTATAATATTCTTGTTCTATGTTCATCTCTACACATGGCCACACATCAATCATTATGCATGGTTGAAAATAAGGAAAGAATAAATAAATAAATACATACATTATATATATAGAAATTGTAAACAATCAATAAAAGAATCAGAATTGAACAACTCCCCATTCAAGTAGTGTTGCTTTTTATATTGAATATTTACAGGCTGCCTCACAGGCAGTAATTATGAGAACGCCCATGCCCTTTACCCTATTTGTTCTGCTCCTGATCTGATCTAAGTAAAGATTCTAAGATAAGATAAGATGGAGACTCAGAAAGGAGGAGAGGAGTTCAAATATGCCAACATCTAGGGGTATAAATGCAAAGGTTCCCATAAAATCTCGAAACGAGGCCTCTTATTGATGTAACTGTCAGTGTTGTAGAAGAAGAAGCAGAAGAAGAAGGGAAGAGAATAAATTGAATATGAGAGAGGGAGAGAAACACTGCGAGATGTGATTGCTTGTAAATTATAGTGTTGCATATCATCATGAGGTTGTCTGTTCACTCTTCTCATAAATTTACTCATTCTTTAATGCTTTACCTCATTTGTATATGAATATTATGAATCTGTACACGTAAACCCAATACTAGTAACCCTACTTATTATATTATTTGCTTGTGCCATAAATTAAACAAGCTACTAGTTAGCCAGTGCTCGTTTGCGAGTTATCAATTCGATTTTTTTTTAAATAACATTGTTCGTAAATAATTTAAAATATTTTCGCTATATATATATATATATATATGTATGTATATGTATGTATGTATGTATGTATAATAATGTTCTGCATTTGAACTCTCAACAGAACTTTAAAGACTTCTTAATAAATATGTACTTTTTAATGTCTACAAAAGCGACTACACATAGTGTTTTTCACTGGTTTACCTCTCTACTAGAATCTTTAATGTATCTGCAGCAATTAACTGTAACATCATTTAGAACTCATAAATATATATATTGGTTTACCTAATAATTAATACCTGCATGCACTCAGAAGAGAAGACCAAGAAATTATAATAAAGCTTCCAATTAAGTCTCATGAATTTTCTTGCCTCCCATTACAATAAATGTATCTATAATTGAAGGGACCCATCTTGTATTCTCATTTCTATATTATCTCTTTGGATTCTTTCACATTTCAATCCACTTGTGATATTAATATCCACAATATTCAAGTACAATTTATAGTATCAACAGATCTTATAGCAAGCTAACTTCAATTCTTAAGTAAATAATTGATTATACATATGGTAAAATTTTTTGATAATCCACAGTTTAAGATTCAAATAGCATATCAGCATGGCGTTGCATATATATGAACCCATCAGTGTAATTATCTCCCTCTACATGTTAGTGACTGTCTTGTCTAAGTGCTAATTAAGCAACTTGTATGAGAAGAAGCTGAGCGGGAAATTCAAATGCAACGGATTATAAGTGCAAGTTAATTTGATCTGCAAAGATAGACGAGAGATTCAATTATGTGAACAATTGTAGGTGAAAACAAATCAAGAAGAAAACAGAGGAAGAAAAATGGAGAAGAAAAACGTATTTACTCTTCTACCATACTCCACAGAAAAATTGTTATTTTTACAGAAACCTCCAGTCACCCCCAACCACACACTATGCCCGCTCATCCTCCTAAAAACAAACTAACTGCACATGCTAACTACTGGCAACAGACTGATTCACAACTAATTCTGTACATTACGGCTGTTAATTAACGATGAACACTCAAATTAATGCAACGAATATAAATGCAAGTTAATTAGGTCTGAGAAGATGTAGATGGGAGGTTCAATCATGCAATTATGGCTCATAATTATTAATGGGAGGATAGATATGAGAATGGTAATAGTGGACTGAGTATTAAATGATGTTGGAGCTGTTTCAGGTAAAACTATCTGCATGCTTTCTCATTTGTATATAATATGGTTTTCGATTGTATGCATACTTGAAGCTTCTAATTAAATTTGCTTTTCTTGGGTGTGTTATCTATGTTTGTTAAATTTTGCACCAAATTGCCACCAATTCGAGAGGATTATAGTTATCAGATAGATCAAGTATAGATCGCTCTATTAATGGCTTCGGGATTGATGGGCAACCAAGGCATTAAATAAGAAAAAACTGCATGCCAATACATGCCATAATGCTCTTAAATATTGCAACCATCAGGAGACGTTACATCTTAAATATTGGCATGCAATTTGTCTCAATATCATTTTTTCCTTACACTAATATTTTAAGTATAGGTATAGTCTTACTGTATGTTTAAAAAGTATATTTTAATACTTTAAACATTATAATATTTTTTAAAAATTATATTCAATCAAAAATCTGTGAAAAACCAATTTTGCATTGCAAATTATAGAATATCGTGTATAATTTTTTTTTTGGTAATATAACAGGGTAGTTTTAAAGAGATACTATATATTTCAAGGTGTTAATATGTCCCTTAAAGACATATATTTACTATCCCTTAATATATTACATGAAAATTATTAGAGATTTCTACATTTTAACCTTAAATAAAAGTGTTAAAAAATTTCATAAATGATCATAATATATCTTTCAATCAAGTCCGTTGTTAATTAAGATAAATATACTAATGCTATAAGAATTTGTATATATAACATTGCTATTAATTAAGCCAAAGATTGGGGAGTATTTAATAAGGAAAAACAACTTAGCCTTAACTATACAAGATTAATTTGGTTACTTGACCAAATTCATGACGCATAGACAATGGAGTTTTTCTTCTTTTTTTTTTTTTTCTTTTTTAAAGGATTTAAAAGAAAAATAAAACTAGGTGAAGTGCTGTTTTGTCCGCATTCAGTTTTTGCGCAAAACTTGGGAGATTCTGCCCAGATTACATAATATTCCTAACGAACACTAAACTCAAAAATCCGAATTGAATCTACCATAAACAAAACAACCCCACACAGATATAAAATATATATATATATATATATATAGAAGGATAACGTCTACTTATTTCAAATTCAAAGTGAGGGCTGTCAGTAGCCACTTCATGGGGACCTACCTTGTAATTAATAATAATAATATTATTATTCTACATGAGTGCGTGGCATATGATGATCATAATCATCAACATTCACGCGATCCAGGGCTTATAAAATTTTAGATTTTATTTATTTAGTATTTGCAAGAGACAGACAGACTGAGGAAGAGGAGCGTATGGGTTGGCAGCGGGCTTGCTTGCAGCATGGGTTAGCATGGACTTGTCTTTATCTTTTATGTGTTTTATGTTTATCTCTAATCATACCCCTAAGCAGAAGCTATATATCATTATGAGAAACATTCGCATGTTCTAGTTTGATCATTTTGTAAATTTAAACGTTTTGAATCTTTGAGTTTGCTTTAACCTTTTGATTCTTTCACTCAAACTTTTATTATATAGACGTGAGAATTTTCTTTTTTTTTTTTTTTTGCCTGTTAATTAATTCCTTCTATCACCCATCAAGCTTTATAGTGTGGAACCATTGGTGGCCTATTTTAACCTAAAAGTATGGTATAATTAAACAACGAAGCATTTTTATTGCTCAAAAGAATTCGAAATAGAGAGTTCTATTTACTTGGGTAATTCTTCATTTGTATAGGTCGTCTTTCTTTTGGTAAAAGCATTAGCTTCTAAACCAACCCATGTATACATTACACGAACCACTTCAACTCCAGCCGGCTTCCTGCTCATGGTGGCCCAAAGACAAAGATAGTGGGTTTTCTAATTTCTGTTGACTATTATCCACCACTTATTGTCTTTCTAGTCTCCATTCCGAGGTTAAATGAGATAAAATGCTCCTAAGATAATAATTAATATCTTCTTCTTCTTCCAAGAATATGACGGATTATGTTGCCAATATCAATACATTCTACTCCATCCTTTGGAAGCCCAAAATCAATGAAAAAGTCCAAATTGAGCTTAACAAGTCTATAAAGTCCACAAGCAGTAAAGCCCTCCATGTGAGATCACAACAAAGCCCACGAGTTTCAGCTCTCGTCAAAAGAACCTAGTCTATCATCTCAACTATACTATTCAGCTCTATCTTTTGTCTCGATTCCTTATCTCAAAATTAAATAATGATAAAATTATAATAAATCAAATAATTAATATAGAGTAAATAGGCTTAACAAAAAAATTTCGTTCTTTTCTTATATATTTCTATTATTTTTCCTTATTTTCTCCCTAAAACCAACTATTTCATATTCCTCTCAAACTTCATTATCTTTTTTATTTCTAATTTTTATGTTTTTCTTTCTAATTAAAATTTATTTATCTCTCTTTTTCTTGTAATTCCAATCAAGCACATAACTTAGATTTAAATACCAAATCATGCATTTTTGTTTTCTCTATCTCTTTCCAACACTAAAACTAAAAAAACATTTGATTGATTATTTTTTCATGTGAACTTGAAGAATTCAGTAACATAAGAAGAAACAATTATATATTATTAAAATCATTAATTTTTTATTTTTTATGTGTTATTGATATTGTTGTTCAAATTAAAAAAAATCTTTATAAAAAGATTGAAAAATAAAATAAAATGCTATTAAGATTAAATAATAATTTAATTACAAATTAAATCGTAACTTAAATAAGTTTACTATAAATTAAGAGATGGAGGCTTATTAAAAATTAAATAATAATTTAATTAAAGGTTATCATAAATATATTTAGAATTAAATTTGAGTTTGATAAAAATGGTTTAAATTATAATTATACCTATATCAAATACGAGATCGAGGTGAGGTTAATGAGATGAAAATGAGGGTTAAAATAAAACTACTCCACTTAGTTAAAAACTTGTCCAAGCAAAATAAAACCAAGTGGAGTGTGTGTTTAAAAACATATGACCGTATCTCAAACGTCCCATATTAAGGTGGTGTTTGTTTCAATCACTTAACACTTTTTAGATCTAAACACTTTTTAGAACTTAATTTATACCATTTAATAGTATGTTTGTGTAGATACCATTTAAAAAAAGTGGTAAGAAAATATTTTATCTTAATGTGACTTTTTTACCCTTATTAAAATGTAAAATGTTTAAATTTATATTTCTACAATCTTTTAAAAATGAAATAGTTAATAAAATTAAATCAAAATTCTTTTTCATTCAAATAATTAATGTTATATTTCTTACAACCTTTAAAAAAAATTATTAACTAAAATTAAATAAAAATTATTTTTCATTTAAATAGTTAATATTATATTATATAAACTCATATGATATTATTGTATAACTACTATATTATTAATATTATCAATTTTTAAAATTCATTCCTCCAATTAGATCAAGTTTAAGCCGTATGAATATTAAATATTAATTTTTATTTCAAATTTACACTATTAAATAAAATAAAATGTCCTTAGCAATCTAATAAATAACTTTTGAAATTTTAATAAAACGATCCCCATAATATATAATAAAATCCTATCAAATATATTGTCTATTTTAAAACTAGCTATTTATAATGATATCAATTTTTTCAATAGTTATTATTCAATATATTATTAGCTAATTAATTTGAAATATTAATAGAAATAAATGAAAGTTTACCGATTATAAAAAATATTTATCTTATTTTATTGTGGTAATTATAAATATAGTAATAAATAATATAACAATTTGATAATAAATATTAAAACAATCACAAATATACCAAAAGTTGTACCTTTTAATAAATTAAAATAATATTCATAAATAAAAATTTGTTAAAATTTATATTATTTTAATATGTAAGGACATTTATGGAATAAAATTTTTAACACCTCAATTAGACGATAATGATTAGAAAATTTGATCAAATATATATTGTTTTAATATGTAGGGATATTTATGAAATAAAATTTTTAACACCTCATTTAGACAATAGTGATTAGAAAAAGTGATGAATTTTCACTTTTTTAATTAAGTGATTTATCACTTAAAAAAAGTGTTGGGTTTATAAACAAACAAAAAATTAATGACTAAAATCTTAACACTTAAAAGTGTTAAGTGATAAGTGATGATAAACAAACAAACTCTAAGTCTCTGTTAGCGAGGAAACGGGTGTCAACCACTAAGATAAACTCCACTTACACCTTCATTATCTCAAATTAATTATGGATAATCGGTTGTTGTTAGTCGAACCCATGCCAAAGATCAACCAACAGACAACTATCTCAGTGAATTGAGGATCAAGTCTCCTGCTCCGTTATATAGACACCACAAGAGAAAGCTCGTGAGAAATTCACTTACTCAACCATTTTAGCTCATTCTCTAACTTAAGCATCAAAGTAACCATGGTAACACTCCTGACCAACATGTTTACCTACAACATTTCTTATGATCAGAGGAGCTGACCCACACAAGATTTTATTAATTTTTTGAAAGTAAATTGGGTTACCAAATTTCTAGACAGACACATTATATTTTCTTTCACCTTGATTTATCATAATGAAATATTCTGTAAAGAAATTCATTTATGGAATAAAGAGTGATCCAAGGCAAAATAGAAAAGTTTATGAAAATTTGGAGCGTGAAAGATTTACAGATTCTTGTCGACTTGATAGGATTTGGAGTTGAAAATTTTATAAATATACAAGAAGAAGAAGAAGAAATATGGGTTTTGTTGATATAGCCGCAAGAATAAAGCATAGTAGCAGTGGCTTTTTTTCTCTCTAAATGCAAAACATAAAGGATTACGTACGGTGTTTTTGGAGGAAAATGATCAATGAAAGGCATTATGACTTCACTGTTTTCAGTTCAATTCACGAATATGGGTTTCATCTAATTTAAGCATATTAAAACGATCACTTTTTTATGTGTTATATATAACTAACTAGGGGAAAATGAGAGAAACAAATGCTACATATCCCTCTATTTGTTTGTTCATGTTTTAGCAATCTCAGCCTTACTCAATTTGAAAATGGAAGCTAAAGAGTTGATAGGTTAAGATTGAATACAACTAATACAACTACTCCTTACATTCATTTTCATTTTGTTTCTCCAGGCCCTGAAATGTTCATCGTTGAACTTATAGTATGTTTAGAAATAATTTCACATTCTCAAAAGCAATTTTTATTGCTTAAGAATGTGTTTGGGATTACAGGAAGAATTTTTCAATAAAACGATTTTAAAAATATTGGACAGTTCTTTTTCGAAGAAAAATAAAGGTTATGAAAGTATTTTAAACGCACTTTCCTTAAAAGGTGACGGGCGCCTTTATTTATTCATTTTTACTTGTATTATAAGACGTTACCATCTTTTCACATTTGAAGAGTTACAAATGCTCAACACATTCCCAAATCGTTTTCTAAATATAATTTTTTCTTTTCTAATGTTTGGTTAAAATAAGCGCAAATCACTTTATTTTTTTTTTAATTTTTTCAAAGAAATATTACTAATCTAGTATTACAAGAAGTGACTTTGGTCAGGAGCATTCTCAAATCCAAAGTAAATTGTTCTTGGTGCGTTTCTTTTATGATTTTATGATTTTGTTTTCAATTAGATTTAAAAATATGTAATTGATTTTAAATTATTTTAAATTTTAAATATGATATATGATTGATATTGAATATTAAATACATTTAAACATAAACAACACAAAAAAAAATGATTTGGATTCAAAACAAATGCACTATTTTTCAGCAGGTACAAACATAACGGTATGTACAAATACAATGATAACTGTGCTAAAGATATGTAGTGACATTTTACACACACACATATATGTATGTATGTATATATATATATATATACACACACACACCTTGAGAGAGATACAATGGAATCTGTGCTGCACAGAATGACTCGCAACATCTTCAAGACTACAACTAGAAGACAAGAAGCAATATGGGCAGGCCAGGGCCAGGGCTAAGGGGAAGAAAAGGAAACCTATATTATGTAAACTGAACTATAATAATGCCCATGTTGCTTTATTTCTGTTTTATTCACTCAACATACCGTAAAATAATACACAGAAGGGCATTTATTTTAAGTTGAAATCATTAATGGATGTGTGTCGAACCACGTTTACGTAATCAGTGTCCATCCAGAGGATCACCACGCACCAAATCTGGCTAAATGAAGCGTATTTCAGGCCGTCGGATGACTGGTTCAGTGTCTATCTCCGAACTCTGGCAACTTCGGCTGCTATGATTTACAGCTCGCTGTTCTATTGATGGCTTCCACGGACTTGGACCAAACTATTATCAAAGTGCAATAACTTAGTCAACAATTATTATACTGCTTCAAAGCAGCATCACAGTGCATCTTATGCACCATTATATTTCATTTAAAAATTGTAAATAAAAATACAAAAGTTATAAATATGTATATAAAACTAACAAACGGTTATTAAAAATTTGTAAATTAACATACATAACTTTTAAATTAACATACATAAAATTTACATCCATTTGCAACTTTTGTATAAATAGAAGTTTTATATACACATTTAAACCTTCACATTCCTCCTTATAGCTTTAACATAAAGCAATATAACTGTATCAGATGCATCTATTAATTACTACAAAGTATATATTTTAGCCTGTATCTAAGTATAAACGCTAGTATCAGACACCCTAACATTTATTGTTTTCTGCTGAACAAAGCTGCGCTCTTATGTTCAGTAATTAATTTCTTATGTTCAGTAATTAATTGATCCTCTCTTTTACAACGAACCTTCTCATCCTGTTCCTAAATTTGAAGTCCGAAACATCACAGTCTCAACCAAATGACACAGCCATGGCCTCTCCGTTGTCATATTTTGATGGGGAGCCATGGCGTCAACTTGAAATAGTCTATCATACATAGTCTTGAAATTTCTTGACAAACGCATACAAATACATAATAGCAGAAGTTAGGCCATTTAGTTACCTCATACAACACAAAGATTCAGCAAATTAAAGAAAGCAAAACATGAAAGTGATTTGTAATCCGTTGAGACTTAATTTACCTTAAAGTCATGCATGGCAGATAACAAGACTAAATAGAAATTATGGAATGGAAGGTTCACCTTTGCTAATAGACTAGCATTCTCTTCCAACAAAAGAGTCTCCTGGAATTCAAAAAAACAAAAAAGTGTATCAAGACAAAAAGAAATTGTAATAACTTAGCAACATAAACCTGCATATCTGCTCATTTATGAGAGTCTGCATGGGACTTGTTACCTCTACTTTTAATTGCTCTATCTGCTCCTTGAACAGCTGAGCCTGAAACAAAAGCCACTCAAGGTTGTTAGCTTTCAATCAACTATTTTCTTACTATTTGGTCACTGAGAAGTGACAAGTAGTTTCGTAGAAGAAATCCATCTATAGCTTAGCCTGTCATAATAAACCTTTCTAGCTCGGATGCTGCGTAAACTTCTCTCGAGCTGGCCGTCAATATCTTGGAGTTCGTCTATTGAACATGAATCCAAATCCTGCCCTAAAAGCCTCCTAAAGCACCAAAATTTCAAATTTTAGAAAAATCTAGCACTTCAATAAAGATAATACGTATCAATTAGCATGTACGTGGAAAGACAAGTATGAGTTCAGCCATGAACCGTTGAGAGACTTCGATAAGCTCAATCTTCTTCACCATATCTGCTATTTCCTGCTTTACTTTCTGCATGTGGAATCAAAGAAAGCATTAAGAATGATGCGAATGATTGAAAAGTACTATAGTGCTATGTTTCACAAAACAACCTATCTGATGACAGTAAAGATGGCACAACACTAATTTCTGCAAGCCTCATCCAGATCAGTGTATTAAAACACCATATGATGGTTTCTGGAGACTGCAGTGGACATCCATCAAATGGACATACCATAGAAGTTACACCATTTAATTCTTAGTTTCTCAAACTTATGATGTGACCATACACGTATGCAATACGTAAAAGTAGTGAAATGTGTGGATTTCCTAGGTTCTACATTCCTCATTTATATCAGCTCAAGGTTATGAGAAATCTATCATGCGCATATTAGCAATTGACTTCATGCAAGTTGCAATATTATCATCTGAATGTTATCATTCAGACGCTGATAAGTTCATACGTAGTACCACAGTTATTTATAGACATTATATAATTATCAACTCATTCTCTTATTAATAATCAGTTCAAGATCTTCTGTACAGTCTCAAATATTTAAACCAACTAAATGAGCTAGTTAGTACACATTAATAGGTGGATTACTAAAAACGGCATAAGTTATGATCCCATGTCATCATTTTTAATACTTCAATTTTTCTAACGAAGTATTTGAAAACTTTATTCCACTTAATTATATTCAAAATCAAATTAAAGCAACAAATTCAAGGAGGTGCCACAATGCGATAGTCAAAGATTTGCCGATATTGATAATTAAGCTAGCTGGCTTCTTCAGCAGTGAAACCTACAGAACAACTAGCATAAATTTGCACTGTTTAAAGGATTCATACTCAAGAACAACGGCATGACAGAAATGTAACCACTTATATAATGTTATACAGCATGCAGTTCATGACACACAAAACGAAAAATGAAAAAACATGATGGTAATCCCCAATGAACTGACGAGAATGTGGAAAGCATTTAATAAAGTTGTTCCATCCCTCTTAAAAAAAAAACTCTTTATTAACAATGAATAACGTTTGCTAATCATTCTTTTTTTGCTTAAGGCATAAACAAGGGGAAACTACAATCAAAGATGAAGGACAAACCTGCATGTATTCTTTCGTTTCAAGCCTTTGAATTTGCACTTCTTTTGTGTATTTATGGTAGCGCTCTATGGTCTTTTGCATTCTGAAGCATTGAAAATGCTAGATGTCAGTTCAACAAATTATAAACAAGATTTTCTCTAGTGAACAATACAGAATAACATAAGTTAAATTCCTCCTTGGTTTGATATGACAATGCTAAAGTATAATTTTTCTTCTGAATATGCAAAAAGATCTACTTTTTCTAGTTCATTGCTATTTTTTTTTGCACATCCCATGTTGAACGAAATTATATTTTCATATTATTTGTTCAGTAGACTATTTACAAGTCATAATATCTCTACATAGATTTAAAATCATATTTCTTTTGGTAACACTATTCTAAGACCAAGTAAGATCAACATATTAAGTGAAGAGTAAATTAAAATATAATTTAGTTATAATCATTTGAGCTAGTGATATCCTATACAATAGAGTGATGTTACATTACAAATTATCTATATAAATACGAACCTTCCCTAGTATTATTTAATGATAGACACAACATGAACATTTACTAATGTAACTTACTTTTGAAATTCATTCTTCCAATCATACAATATCACATATGTTTCTATGATAAGTTCATATAAGAAAGTTTGTTAGAATTATATTATTCTATATAATATTACTTCGATATTGGTATCAAAAAAAATTGAAGACTATGAACATTAATGTAAAATTTCGAAGATGAAATGTAAGAGTTAACAAAAAAAAAATACAAGGACTTATAAAAAATTAAAAAATATACAGAATGATAACTAACAAGACTAACAAGAAAACATCTAATGTTAGCGTAAATTTTATGACATAAGATGAAGTAATTAATAATTTATTCCCAATATGAAATTCTAAAAGACCCTCTCGTGTAGATATATAATTTTCCCGCACTTCTTATCTTAAAAAGAACTTGTAATTGAAAGTTTTAAGATACACAGCAGCACCGGGGATTATATCTATATAAACTGAAAAAGCTTTCCTTCTACAGTTTTGGAAGGTTGTCCAACCAAAAGTAATTTCTCATGTGTTTTACATTCCTTGTTACAAAAGAGAAAGAAAGACATGCAATTTGTGAATTTAATGCACTTAGCAACACTTAGAGCTATAATTGACCAGCAATGGTTTGTAAAAATGAAAATATTCTTTAAACTATTATCAGCAAGCCAGATTTTCAAATAACAAAAATCTTGCCTGTAATGTGGCTTAAGTCTAAATGCAAACAGAAAATGGAAGTTAAGGACGGTTAACGGGCAACTAAGTGGTTAATGGCTCCACTACAATAAAGTGGCTCCATAACTAAGCTTATGGTTCCATGTAACACCAATGATGAGCTTCACTTAATATTTTGCTGCTTCCCACCTGCGTCCGTGGTCGGGCATGATGCGATTGCTACTGATGTTACACTTGAAAATAGCTGCAAAATATTAAAATACTGATGTGACCAAAATATCATCCATGATGTGATTGCTATCGTCTTAACCTTGAAAATGGCTGTGATATTAAATACTGTGTAGACCACAGGCCATATCTAATGTTCAGACATCCTAGGGAAAATTGTTCAAGATACTCTTCTAAGGCTAATAGTTTTCTAGTATGCTCAATCAAGCTTATCTACAACTTGCCAAAAAAAAAAAATGAAATCAGGAATGAATTATGGGACACGAAAATTACTTGTTATCAATTAACAAGTGCAATAAGGCGTTGAGTGATCAAAAAGCACTTAATAAATCGTTTTCAAATGTTCCCATCTTATAATTGTGTAATTTATACCTCTGAATGTTGTTGTGGTATTAGACTTAAACTTAACAAATGTTATTTTGTATATGAAAGGTTTTTAAAAAAAATATTTTATAAAGGAAATGACTTGAATAAGAAGATAAGCCAAGCTATACTACTACAAAATAGAAAGTATATATATATATATATATATATATATATATATATAGTTTATTCATACAACTAAATTCTTACAATTTGACATAGGAAAATATCATTGGATAATAATAAATGACAAAAATAACAATGAATGATGTAGCAATTGCAGATCCAACAAGATCATGTAACGTCAAATTGTATGAGATTGGTTATACAAATAGATTGTATGCATAAAATTATTCCAACGTATATATTGATCTTCCTATTTTTAAAGTTAATGTGTATTTTATAAGTTTTTTTTTAATTGTGGTTAGACAAAAAGTTGAATAATACACAATAGATATTATAGAAAGCATTTGTTTCCTTTACTCAAAACATAAGCTTGCGATTCATGAAAATATGTGAAATATAATGGAGATAGAAAGTTGTCCATAACAATGAGTCATACCTAAATTTATGAAGGTGTTATAGCAAATTCTTACCATCACATATCAATGCTTTATTAGTCACTTATCCTAGCATCCATACTATAACAATCAGATCATAGAAAATCAGACACAACCGTATATAACCACCTCATAATAGAACTAAAATCTCTAAAATTATGAAGGTGTTATAGCAAAGTTCTTACCACCACATATCAATGCCTTATTGGTCCACTTATCCTATTATCCATATTATTACAAGCAGATCATAAAAAATGAGACAACCACAACTCCCTTATAATATAACTAAAATAAAGATTTTATTCTAACCTGTTTCAATGGATTCACAAGCACAATGGCTGACATTATTATCTAAATATGCGCATTTCAATTATTGACGTAATTTACTATTATTATTATTATTATTATTATTATTATTTTTACATTGAAAAATATGTGGTTGAGATGGTATAAAAAAAATACCAGGGATAACAAAAGAAACATATTAAAGTAGAAAATTTGTATAATGTGATACAGTTTAAAGCTCATGCTAAACAAGTAGTTTAAGAGGAAAATTGAGTTAAAAAGATCAATTTATTAAAATGAAAAAAAAAATCTCATAATCATCATGGCAACAAAAGAGATTTAAGGAAAGACTGAATTTTCATTGAGAAATAGTGTCGAGTCCACTGTATAAAAGACGGATATTTTTCAGCTTTTGAGAAAAGTTAACAGTAAAGGTATTAAATGCACCAAAGTTTAAAAATAAGAATTAAGTCTTACAACAACTAGTAAATTCCTAATCTTGTTTAGCTTTCAAAATGTATGGATGATTAAATTTGTATTAATAAAATTTACCAAAAATGAATACAAAACAATGCAGGACATATAATAAAGTCTAATAAATATATATGGGCTTAATAAAAAAATGACATAAAATTACCAAACTTCTTGAAATCATTATTCTTAACTACATAGGTAAACTAAGCCTGGCTAATATAATAATCATCAACTGATTAACCAAAATTTATACCAAAAAAAATCTAGTCCAATCTTAATTTAAATATTTGAATAAATCAAACTTTCGATCCTTATTTCTTTCAAATTCAATCATCTTTTAATGTTAAACCGAAAGTTGTTCTTCAACACTCGTTTTATATTAATATCACCACTTATTTCCAGAAGTTTATAATCGGAGCCATTTTTATTAGTCATACATAAAAGAGAACCTAAGACAAATAAGCTTTAGGTTGATAAATGCCGGCATCAACACGTTAAGAAGGCCACAAAAGACCATAATTCCTAAGGTTGGAGGATAATCCGTGGTATCACGATAATTCAACATGATGTACCAGCAAGGATATGCCATTCCTACGTGAAAGAGGGAATCATATAATGATGCACAGCATCACAGAAAATTTATGAAAAAGGAATATATTGAGTTCAAATGCACGTAATAAGAGAATTGGATTGATTGACTAGATAAATACCTTCATATGAATCAATCATGTCTCTTATTAAAGAAATAAATCAACTTAAAATTGACACTATATATATTAGAGAGATATTGTATCCTGATGTGAAAGAATTTTTTTAAATAATTACTGGAAAAACATAAATGGGTGAGAATAGGCTTAAAAAATAATATATATATATATATATATATATATATATATATATATATATGTTTATTTATTTAAAAGAGAAAAGAGACTTTGTTTGTCAACAACTTACCAAGCCTATATATAACACACTCACTAATTAAAGTTCACTCATGCATATGCAAAGACTAATATTGCTGATATTTTATTATTTATGTACCATACATAAAATTTCCCTATACCAATTAACTCATAGAAATTAAAGCAAAATAAACATAATACATAAATATAAAGAAAGAACAAACTAAATAACTATGAATAGATAACATGATAATTATATAGTAATGGTACACTCGATGAACAATATAAGTTAGGTTATCAAAGGAGTTTGTATACATAGTATTACTCATAAAATAAGACATTTCTTTTTTTTTTTCCACCATGTATACCTCACACCAATGGTAATCTTGTGCCACCTTCTCATTAATTTATTTCTCAACTTCTCTCCATCATAACAATAGAGCCGTTATGCTAATTACTAAACTTGTTGAAAAATGAACTATAAACAAAGTATATATTTTTTATCAGAGGTTGACCCGATCATCAGAAGAAGAATTAGATCAAAAATTAGGATACATTATGGGAAAATCAAACTTCCATCAAAGAGAAGAAAATGAAAGGCTTTCATAAATATTCTCGTAGTATCAAGAATGAAATTTTTTTTTTAGGTTATTAAAAGAGTTTGTATATATAGTATTAATCATAAAATATAGCTTTTTTTTTTGGTCCACCATGTATACCTCACACTAATTGTAATCTTGTGCTACTTCCTCATCAATTTATTTATCAACTCATTGTCACATAAGCACACATTACAAGGATTTGTAAAAATTATATTGGATATCTTTTGCTATCTCCTGATCAATATCTTAATCACCAACTCGTAGCTAAGTTGATAAATAAAAAATGATATTACTACACATTACAAGCATATTTAATAAGTTATATATCTCTGAAAAATTATATTTTGCTGATTCATAAGATTTAAAAAACACCTAAAGTACACAATTATTCAAAAAGAGAGAAACATGAATCATCTCATTTAGTACACAAGTACACCATTAAAGATAAAGAAGCAGCAGAAAATAGCGCCCACTTGTAGTCTTTTCCTATTTTAAACCATCCAATGCATCCATACCCTTTAACCGGTGTCACATCCTGTTATAGTGTTAAAAGGAACTCTAGCAAGTACAGGTTAAAATAATGAGCAAAGAAGCATAGGGGGAAAATTTTTATTTTTATTTTAAAAAAAGAGCATTTAAAGATTAATGAGAAATTCATTTGATATCTTATGTTTAGGTGTATGCTTTATATTTATATATTAACATGTGAATTGGTTTTATAGAAAATTTTATGGCTGAACCAGAAGTACTAGTGACTGATTCTCGATTCCGCTAACCCAAGCAAGTGGCCATTTTTCATTTTTCAAGAAGCTTTTGTAAACCAGTTAGTGCAGATGATACACTTCAAAGACACAGAAAGACAATATGATAACATGCCGTCAATTAAATTTCCCACATAATTTTCAAAAGCTAAATACTTTTTCACCTCGATTTATTGCAGTAAGAACGGCAGATTGAAGATAAGAAATCAAAAGAGGAAAGTCCGCAATAGATATGCAAATCTATAAAGATCATCTCCAGAGTGAATATAGTACAAATGAAATGAAATTTCATCAGTGTGCTAGACACGAGATCAGAGAGATGGAAAGAGAGAGACATGAAATGCGATAAAACAATTAAGGACAAACAGGATTGCACTCGGGACTTCTCCAACAAAACCTGCACTTAGTAGCCATATACCCGCATTGATTCAGCAGCAAAGGTATCTAGAGCACGGCAAGATTCAGCTAAGCTAACATTTACAAGAATTAGAAGCTTTGAGAGAACTTACTCAGAACTTGAGAACTCATAGAGTCTTCCTTTCTGCGAGAAGATTATAACAGCAACTTCAGCATCACAGAGAACTGATAGCTCGTACGCCTTCTTCAACAGACCATTTCGACGCTTGGAAAAAGTCACTTGCCGACTCGTAGCATTCTCGATTCTCTTCATCTGGATTTTTCCTCTCACCATGGCCTAGTAGTTCATCATTAAATTGAATCATTTATAAAGGTTCAAGCTAACCCTAAACCAAATCAAAAAAGAAAATAATAATCTCACCAATAATTCGGTGTTGAAGCTCCTGATGTTCAATATTTACAAGAAAAATTACAAAGAGGAACCCAGAAAACAAGCAACTGACTCCAGATTTATAGCAAAAAGGAAAGCCAGGAAAATATTATTTCCAGAAGGAATAAAAAAGAGGGTATAAATTTTTTCTGGGAAACAGCTACAACCCACAAACCACAAAAGAAAATTCCTAAGAACAAGAAAAACAAAAGGAATCAAAGCGCTACAAAAATGGAGAAAAAAGTCCAAAACCCTAGAGGCAAGAAGACGCAGAGGATCTTTTGATCGTTGATGTATCCACTCTCTTTATGTTCAGACCACAAAACCTAGCTATATTTTGTTTCCTCATTCATATCATATTTAGTATCCTTATCTTTTGCCATTTCAAGTTCTTGCCCCACAAAAAAGGAAAAGCATAATCACAGTTGATAAAGAGTAATTAAACACAAAGCTCATTAAAAATGGAAAGAAATTATTTCTTTAAAAAAACATTAAAATATATATCTTATTTCGGTAATACCGAGAAAAGGGTCGAAGAGATAAAAGAGACTCGTAAGGAAAATAAGAGTAAAATAATGTTTGATTGTTCAGTCCACGAAAAATGGTTCAGAACAAAAAGAAGCATTAAAAAATTAAACCAAATAATAAATCCGTGTAGTTTTCCAACATCATCGTACAATGACTTGCGTGACTAGCCAATTATATTCAGAGCCTGTCAGTCACTTCCACCAATAGGAACTGGCCTTTTGGCGTGGCGCACTCGCTTTGGTCTTTTCATTTTTGTTAATTAATTTATTTCTTTGTTTGATTTATTTTTGGTAATTTGGATTATTTTGTTTAGTGGTTTAATCAATTAATTGGAGTTTATATTTCCTTTTTTAAATGGTGATAGATCAGCGGTTTGGTGGCGCGATGTGACGCGTCTAGACTTGGTACAGGGGCGGGGCGGGTACGGGGCGGCAAGTATCCAGCCCCGTCCCGTCTCTTTTTTTTCTGTCTCGTCCCGCTCTATTGCCCCGTTGCGGGGCAGGGCGGGGCAGAAAAAAAAAAGAGCCAGATCCATACCCGCCCCGCCCCACCCCGTAAAATTTTATTTACACCCCATAATATTTATATTTTTCAATCTCATCACTCATAATATTTCTTTTAAGTCCATCCATAATTTCATACAATATCATCAACATACTTACGTCACGGCCAAAAATCCAAAAAAAAATAAAAAAACAAATATATTCTGAAAGTTCCTATATATTAAAATTTAACAAAATAACCCCCTAAAATTCTCTAAGTCCTTATATTTTGAATTTTTTCATTTATACCCTTATTGTGCGGGGCGGGGCGGGTCGGGTCCAACGGGTCTAGAGGCAAGACCCGATGCAGCCCCGTACCCGCCCCTTACAGTGATCCGGAGCAGGTCTGGAACCGCCCCATTAGACCGGGTCCGGCCGGGTCAGCGGTAGGGCCAGGGTAAATGCCCAAGCCTGTCACGCGTCCGATGTTGCTAGCTTGAAATTTGTAACCGTCAATTGCTGCCATGGTGGCCCACATGGAAGCTAAGCTCGTGAATTCGGGTGGCCTGGCTCGGCCTAGGTTTCAAATTTTACTAATTCTCCCTTTGAACTACAATGCATTTATCAATAATTTTTTGTCCAATCAATTTATACAATCGTAAAAAAAATAATATAACCTAGTAAAATAAGTAATTATTATGTTATTTATTATTAATTTTTATTTATTCAGTCATATTATGCTATATACTATATTGGTTGGATATATAATATATTCTACATTTATTATTTTGCATATTTATTTATATTACTCTAAAATACCAGAATTTGCAGCTGGCATAAAAATATTTTCCTCGATACATTTTATCAGTATTGTCCATATTAAGCGCATGTTTTGGTAAAACACCAAAACAAAATGGAAGTATTAGATGCAATAATTCAATATCTAGGTGGTATTTATTTATGGAGTCATCAACTATCATCCATTTTAATTATACGGCTTCAATTGGGAGCACCCCCTTAATCCCCACAAGTTTTGGTGTGCATCCTAGCTAATCACAAAACTTTGCCGAAGTTTTGGCCAATTTCCCAAAACTTCTAGTGATTATGAGAGATGCTTCCATGCTCTAAGTGCATCTTCGGTAAATCCTAAAGATACACAAATACAAAAATGAAATGGATTTGAAAGATAAAGAAAACCTTGAAATTGTATTATATTTCAATATGATAAATTGTTAGAAATTACATATTGCATGTCACACGAAAGATCAATGAGCGAGACTCTTTGACACAAAATAAGAACAATTAACTTGCTTCCCCCATCGTTCACATGAAGTAACACTCTCCCTCTAACTTTTTGCAAAGTAATATAAAGACGTCTCATTTTCAAATACTGTTAATTTATCTGTTAAACATATTATAGAAAGACAATTTTGCTCTCAATTATAAGATTTCTTTATTTATTTCCTTTTATAAAGAAGAAAAAATTTAAAAACATTGATTTTTATTTATAAACTATTTTTAAAAGGATTATTTGCAAACCATTTTTTAATTTTTATTTTTTAAAAAATATAAATTAAAAAATTAGAAAGAAAACCATTTAGACTACCATTTTTATTTATCTACAAACTATTTTCTTTTTAATTTTTATTTTAAAAAAATTATTTTTTTACGCACCATCTATATAAACCATTTTCTATAAAAATTAAAAAAAATGAGTTTTTTTAGTACTGCTAGTGTTTTAAAAAAAAATTCTTTATAAAGAGAAATAAATAAATAAATCTTATAATATAAATGAGGGTAAAATTATCTTTGTATAATATGTTTAATGAATGAACTAACGGTATATGAAAATTAGAATGTTACTTCGTCCAAACATTAAGGTTAATAATATTTTTTACTTCATAAAATAGTTATGAAGCTCTATTTTAAAAAGATTGAATATTGATGCCAAATTTGATTGAACTATATTTAGCTTATTTTGCAGACGATATTTACTTTCTTGCGTGACCATTTTACAAAAATTTGATCAACTAAATATATGCTTAAACACGGAGCGTAAAATTGTTTTTCTCCCTATCTGATAAGACCGATTAATTAATTTGCATAAAATCTTGAGCTTTGACCGAAGCTTTTTTTCTTTTTTCTTTTTTTTTTCATCATTAGTACTTGTTCTGCATTTATGTATAAAATCAAGCTCAGAGAGAATGCAAACAAGGAGTGAAATGTGGTTAAAAGGTAGCGTTTGCTTAAAAACATTTCACTCTTTTACATTGCATTAAATAGAAATGAATAGCTAACATTTAAGTTGTGTAATACGTAAACCAACCCTAAATGTATAGTTTATTAGGGGTGTTCGTCGGTTTAGATACGATGGATTTGGCTAATAACCAATTCAATCCAATAATGATCGGTTTAGAGATTTTTCAATCCAATCCGATCCAATCAAAGATCGAAATTCCATCCAATCCGATTTTAAAAAAATGTCATCCGATCCGATTCGATCCGATCCAATCCGAATTTTAAAAAAATATAAAAAAATTCAATATGATCTAATAAAAAACACAAGTTAATATGATATTATATAAATATAATGAGAACTTAATGTTACTAAGAAAATTAAAATATTGGTAAATGATAGTATAATACATAAAAATTTATTTATAAATTAATTAATATTCATAAATAAAAATAACAATAAAAATTTAAATCATTCTAATACAAATATTGTAATTTAAATAAATTTGTAGGACTCCACACAATAAGCTGCCATGATAATTGGAACTTCGAACAGTTTACTACTGCATAATTGCATTAACTCAATGTCATCCACACATACTAAAGAATGCCCTGCAAACATGAATAAACAATTGATAAGTAATTGATAGTTTTTTTATTGAGATAAATATCAGTGGCATGAAAAAAAAACAATTTATGAAATAAAAAATAATAATAACTAAGTTATATTTATACTTATCAATTACACATAGCACAGATACACTATATCAATGATCATCTAATGTATTTTCTGCTGCAACACCCAAAACATCTACAATAGACCAAAAAAGGGCTACTTGGAATAAAAAGATTTTTAACTTGAAACAAATATAACAATAAATAGAAAAAATTAAATATAACATAATATTTAGCAATTTACCTGACTCAATTTCTTCAATTTCATCCATCATTTCACGAATGTTAATTTTTGATGAAGTACGCAACTAGTTTTGTCCACAAATGACTACTTCTATTGTCTTTGAAGATAATGAACTTTGAAATGGATCAAGAATACAACCACCGGTACTAAATGTTGATTCAGAGGCTATAGTAGAAATCGGTAAAGCTAAAACATCTCTAGCAACGTGAGATAAAATTTTATATCTAGAAGAATTAATCTTCCACCAATCTAAGATGTCAAAATTGTTATTCTCTGGATTCTCACATGATTCCATCAAATAACGATCAACCTCTGATTTGCACTCTACACTACTAGTCTCTTTCAAAATCTTCTTATAACCAAAATCAAATAACATGTCAGCATCAATCTCACCATTGTCAAGTTCTCTATCATTCCTATCATGCTCATTATCTTCAATTTCTATATTGTCAGAGTGAAGCAATTTATATTGATCATAAAAATCACTTAAAGTTTGTCTCACTTTAGCAATCAACTCAGTAACTATACTTTCACCATATAACAAGGAAAAACAATATCTCAAAAGGCGTTCCTTATGGCGAGGATCAAGCAAAACAGCAACAAATAAATAATGATTCATCTTTTTATAGCTTCCCCAATTTTTCATACTTCAACTTCATATTTTCAGCCATTAACTTTAAGAATTGGTCATCACTCCTACACCAAGTGTTCAATTGTGTGTAAATCAAACTCAATTGGCGCAAAAAGGTATTAGAGGTCACATATAAAGAACCAGAAAATTTTAAAATGGCGTCATAAAAAACCCTCAAAAATTTTATAAAAGAACTAGCATAATCCCAATCTAATGAAGTAGGAACCCCTTCTTTTCATTCAAACAAAACTCACGAACATACTGTGTATCTTGATCCTCTAAGCGCTAAAAAGCTTTTTGAAACTTTTCTGCAGCTTCTAACATTAAATAAGTGGAATTCCACCTAGTTGGAATATCTATAGAAAGAAGCTTTTTTGAAGGAAGTTTTTCTCGCTCCACACATGCCTTGAATTTTTTCAATCTTGCAGGGGAAGATCTAACATGTCTAACCACGTTACGAATTCTTGTGATTGACTCATGGTAATCTTTCCACCCTTCTGTGATAACAAGATTTAATATACGTGTACTACATCTCACATGCATAAACTCACCCTTCATTATTGATCCACTCCAATTATTTATTGTCTTTGACAAGTATGCAATAGCCAAATCATTAGAACTTGCATTATCAATAGTTACTATAAATACTCTCTCAATGCCCCATTCTAATAGACATGTCTCAATTTGCTTGCCTATTGTGTCACCTTTGTGGTCTTCAATTAAACATAAATTTAAGGTTTTCTTTTCTAACCTCCAATTATCATCTATATAATGAGCAGTAAGACACATGTAATTAAGATTTTGCACAGAAGTCCACGTCTCTGTGGTAAGGCAAATCCTTGGACGACCTCTGACAAAAAAATCTTTCAAAGCTTGCTCTTCCTTTTTATATAGTTGCAAGGAGTCACGTGCAACTGTAATACGTGAAGGAACTTGAAATCTAGGTTCAAGCACTTTACACATCTCCTTAAACCCCTTACCTTCAACAACTCTAAATGGAAACTCATCAATTATGATAAATTTAGCAATTGCTTCCCTACATGCTTCGGCATTATAACTTGAGGCAACAAGTTTACCTGCATCCTCCCCATTTTTACTAGGCTTATAAGATAAGGTTTTTTGTTTCTTGTCTCTTAAGCCAGTAAATTTTGGATATTTTTCTCTTATGTGAATCAACAAATTTGAGGTTCCATTTTTTTTAGACCCACAAGCATATTTTTTGTTATAATGTCGACATTTGGCCCTAGGCTTATCTGGATCAATACCTATTTTCATAAAATGTTCCCATACCATTGAAGAAGGTTTACTAGGTTTTCTCTTACTCATAAGCAATTCTTCAGACATAGGAATTATTGGAGTGTCATCATCAATAAGCATACATTCGATTGTCTGAATATTGTTTGTTGCCATTGGAGTCATTAAACCTTTGCCTTCATCCATTGGAGTGGACATCTATATTACAAAAAGTGAAAAAAAAAAGTTAGAAACAAAATCAAATGCCTTCAACATTTCTAAACGTATGTAATTTTGTTGATTACAAGAAAAAAAGATTAAAAAATTGAATTAACATTTTAAATTAACTAGTTACATAAAAAAAAAAGAAGTTTCAATCATGATTTTGTTTTGTCTTCTTCTTACTTGCCTAACATGCAATTGAATAAAGAAAAAAAAAATTTAGAAAGAATAATGATTATTAATTTATTATTTTTAAAAGGTGATACCACAAATGCAAAATAGTGTAAGCCTTACAGAGTTTTGCAAGTGGTGTCTTCTCTTTACGATATTTGACACTCTTTTTCACCCTTGGAAAGATTACTGGACGTATATTAGTTTCAAAGTAAATAGATTTCTAGACAAAACAAATTAGTAGTCAATTATAACATTGATTTTAATAATCATGATGACTAACATCTCTTTTTGTTCTCGCATGGCACTCTTGCACTCCACCCTCATGCACAACTTACTAGCATGCCAATGTCAGTTTCTCTTTTTAACGGTAAAAAAAAAAATCACAAACTTTTTAGGAGTATACAGCAAGTTTCACACTCAATAACATTGTTTGGAAAGTGGAAGACATGGATCAAACAGATTGATTGCTATATATCATTTATTAATAAAAAATAATTCATTATAAAATTTCCTTACTCTAAAGATTGATTTGGATGATAGACATTTATGCATATAAAAGTAAAAAACTAGAAAATGTACGAGAAACGCACCTTTTTCATTCGAATTTTTGACTTATTGACAAGAAGAAAAATAAGAGACGGCGTCACTAACCTCACTGCAGCTGTAAAAGAGAAACAAAGAAGTTGTAAATTACTTTATTTGGGGTTAAATATAATTTATTATGTTAAAATTATAAATTTATAATGGGTTGGGTTGTTTTTAATTTTTATATTACATAGTTTATTTTATTACCTACTACATGGATTGGATCGGTTTATAATGGATTTTTAGAATAGGATTCGTTATCCGATCCAATTAAGTGGGTTTTAAAAAATTTCAATCCAATCCAATCCATCAATTGATCAAATCCAAACAAAATTGAATCGGTTTGGATTGGATCGGTCGGTTTGAACGGATTGGATTGAATTTTGAACACCCCTATAGTTTATACTACATACATGTAAATGAAGGTAAAAAGGGTCATACTAAAGTTTATCGGTTGTATTATACAATCTTTTTAAATTTTTTGTAAATTTAGTGTAAAAGTTGTAAATCATTGTATAAAAATCGTAAATGTGAAAAAAAAGTTATAAATGAATCATTTTTCATATTTATGACTTTATACAATGATTTACAACTTTACACTAATTTACAAAAAATTGAAAATAGTTGCATAATTTTTTATTTACAACTTTTTTTTTCATATTTATGATTTTTATACAAAGATTTACAACTTTTATATTAAATTTACAAAAATTTAAAAAACGGCTACACCGATATAACTGGTGCACCGTAACTAAAGCAAAAAATTCAAGCACTACCTAAGCCTTTAAGGTTCCATGAGTTTGGCCTAAAAATGTACTAAGCCTACACTGTACTAAGGCCTTAGCTAACCAGAAAATTCTCAAATGAGGAGTGCTTTGTGCTTTGGATCCAAGCCAAGATATAGAGTCATAGTCGAGGGATACCGGTAACGGTTTAGACAAATCGGTAGCCTAAAATCACCCTTAATTGATAGAAAATTTAAACCCTACACTCGTAAGCTTTGGTTTCACCATGTTTAGATTTAGGGTTTTTCAAAACTAACATTTTAACTCCTATTTTTTAATTTAAAAAACGAATATTAATACCTTTAAAATAAGTTGAATATCTGAAATATAACGATTAAAGTGTTAGGGGGTGTTTATCTTTAGTCTAAGTTTGATTTTGATTGATTTTTAGTCATTTATATTTCAACGCTTTTTTTTCTTAAGACTAATTCTTATACAAATTCAATTTAATTTAAAAAAAAAACCTTAGTTTAAAAAATGTCTATATCTAAATTAGGGTTGGAACCGGGGCGGGGCGGGTACAGGGCGGCCGGTATCCAACCCCGCCCCGTTGACCCTTTTTTTTGCCCCGTCCCGCCCCTTTGCCCCTTTGCGCGGCGGGGAAAAAAAATTTTTAGTAGATCCAGACCCGCCCCGCCCCGCCCCGCCACTGTTTATATTTTGACAATCACACCCCTATAATTTTTATATTTTTCAACTTCATCCCTTGTAATATTTATATCTTTGCAAATAACGCCCTTATCAATTTCTAATCATACCATTTATAACTATGATCATTTTTCAACAATCATAAAAATAATAAATCTTCAAACTAAAATCAAAATAGTTGTATATTATCATTTGATTTTATTAGTAATAATGTTACATATTCCATTAGAAATAATGTTAAAAGTTTATTATTGCTTGTAAACTAGTTAATTGATAATTTTTAAATAATTGATAATACAATTAAATAATTTTTTAATGACATGTTCATTTAATTTCAATTTAATAATAGTAATAATATGATTGGTATATACCAAATAATTAATATTATAAATATTTATGAAATACTAATAATTTAATTAACTAATTTAAATTACGATAAATCATATATTTAAAGTTATAAGATTATTTTTATCATATTTCTATTTACATATTTAGAAAATAATATATTGATTATATTAAACATATACATTTTTAAAATAATATTTTTAATATTACAATAATTTAAATAGTACTTAGTAATCTATATCAAGATTGTATATATTACACAAATTTAATTACTATAAAATATAAATATTTACTTACCATTTGATTTAATTAGTAATAATGTTACATGCTTTATTAGAAATAATGTTAAAAATGTATTATTCTTGTAAACTAGTTAATTAACACTTTTTCAATAGTATGTTAATTTAATTTCAATCTAATAATAGTAATAATATGATTTGTCTATACTAATTAATTAACATTATATGTATTTATGAAACATTAATAATTAAAATAATTAATTTATTTAAGAATTTACAATAAATCATATATTTAAGATTATAAGATTATTTTTATCCTATTTTTATTTACATATTTGGGAAATAATATATTGATTATATTAAAGATATATATTTTTTAAATAATCATGTTAATATTGCAATAATTTAATTAGTACTTAGTAATCTATATGAAGATTGTATATATTATAAAATTTAATTATTATAAAATATAAATATTTAATTATCATTAATTATCATTTAATTATATTAGTAATAATGTTACATACTTTATTAGAAATAATGTTAAAAGTGTATTATTGCTTATAAATTATTTAATTGACAATTTTTTAAATAGTTGATAATACAATTAAATAAATTTTTAGTAACATGTTGATTTAATTTCAATCTAATAATCGCAATAATATTATTGGCATATACCAAATAATTAACATTATATATTTATGAAACATTAATAATTTAATAAATTAATTTAAATTACAATAAATCATATATTTAAGGTTTTAAGATTTTTTTATCATATTTCTATTTACATATTTAAAAAATAATATACTGATTATATTATAGATATATATTTTAAAAATAATCTTGTTAATATTATAATAATTTAATTAGTACTTAATAATCTATATCAAGATTGTATATATTATACAAATTCAATTATTATAAAATACAAATATTTTATTTTTTCATTATAATATGAAGAAATTGATGTTAATATACTAAAAGATATTAATTATTAATTAAAATGTCATTTTTATTAAAGTATTTGCATTATTTGTAAAATTATTAAGAATTTATATATATGAAAAGTTTAACAAATATAACCTAAAAAATTACATAACAGTCCTAAACTTTAAAAATTTTATAAATATACCCCTAATCTTGCGGGGCGGGGCGGGTCTACGGGTCCAAATGGCTAGACCCGGCCCGGACCCGCCCCGACCGGGGCAGAAATTTTTTGCCCCAGACCCGCCCCTATGAATGCTCCGGGGCAGGTTAAGACCCACCCCGTTGGACCGGGTCCGACCAGGTCCGCAGTGGGTTCGGGGTAAATGCCCAACCCTAATCTAAATGTTAGTTAGCCTAAACCTTTAGGGTATGTTTGATGCATTGTATAACATTGTATAGGATAGCGTAAATTTATTTGGATTGGATTGGATTGAATAGTATAGGATAAGATTAGATAAAATATAATACTATACTATATTTGATAGAACATTGTTGTATTAGATAAAACCTAAAAAAATTATAATATGAAACATTTAATTTAAATATAAAATAAATTTAAATAATAATTAAAATTATTTCTAATATAAAAATTTAATTATTAAATTTTTTATTTATTTAAATATTTAATAAATTATTTATTAATTATATAAATATATAAATATTTAATTTATATAATTTTTTTGTATTTATTAGTGAAGATTGAGACAAAAATAAGCTTATAACGTGTAATACCATGGGTAGACTTGGTATAAAAACACTCAACTTTTATGCAAACAGTGCCGCTACAGTACCCGCTACAGTATACGCGTTATACTATACAGTTTCGTACCAAACGTAGTATAATTTCTTAACACTATACAATGCAGCGCTATACAGCGCATCAAACACGCCCTTAAGGTGATGGTGTTAATATTTCATGATTATTGAATGATATTAAATATACAAACATCTTATACAATAATTTTTACACGATATGATGTGACTTGATATCATTGGATACACATCTTTATTATAATCTTTATTATTTATAAATAATTTTTATCCTTCCATTATATTACGTCACATAAAATTATATCAAAATGATTATATGATCAGGTTGCAAAAGTAGAATTACTTTTAATTTTATATTTAAAACTTATTTATATAATCAACTCAATAATACTTTAATCAATAAATCTTAATAAATAGATAATTATTATATCATATAATTTATTTATAATCTATTTATTTTTATATTTTATTCATTCACCATATATTATCAACTTATATAGTATAAAATTAAGAAATAATTACATTTTCTCCTCGAAGGTTTATTAAAAAAAAAAAAAATCTGCCCCTTAAAAGACTGGTTACTATAATTGTCCATAAATTTTGATTTCCTCCGTTAAATTAAACAGTAAAAAAGGAGGGAGAATATAAGGTTTGCAATATAATTAAAATACCCGTATAAATCAAATTAAACCAAACAAAAAAAATAAAAAACTTAATAAAAATATAAATCTGTTTCTTTTCTCTCTTTCTTCCCTTCCTCAACGACGGGTCTTCCTCGCTCTCTTCTCTCGCCGCACCACCTCCCTACTCCCTCTTCTTTCGCTCTCCTCCTCGTCGCCCATGCCAACCAAAACTGTCACCATCTCCTCCCCCTCGTCCTCCTTTTTCCTAAGTCGCCGCCACCACCTCCTACCTTCCTTCTCCCCTCTTCTTCTCTCTCCCCTCGCCCAACACCTCATCCCCCAGCAAGGCATCGTTGAGTCGGTACTTTGAGGACCTCGAATTTGATTTAAAATTTGAGATCGCGAGATTGTTAGAGTCGCTACCCAGGGTTTTTATAAGCAAAAGTGAAGAGTTAAAGAGGATCGTGAAAGTCAAGATTCCCTCCCCAGCAACGAACTGCCACCAGCTGTGCCATCACTCAGATTTGGCTTTGCCCCCTTTCTCCTTCTCCTTCTCAACACACACATTCCTAGGGTTTGAATCATGTGATTTTCGGGTTTGTAGTATCAGTTAGGGATTTTGGATTTTCGAGTCAGCTTGGTTTGGTATAGTGATTAATAGGTTAGAATAAATTGGCTTTTTGGGCTAAGTTTTGTATTTTTTGGTTGGGATTTTGTGATGGCAGTGTGTTGCTGGGTTGTTGATTGGATTTGGATTTAGGTTTGGTTGAAAGGACAGTGAAGGTGAGCTATAGTGATGATGAAGAAACAACGATGATGTGGTTCTGTGATGATTTCCTAATAAAATTTACACTCTGTTATTATTTTATGGATCTAAATTTTATTTTTCGTGTTATACATATTTTAATATAATTTATATTTAATTTTAATTATATATTTTTTAAAATTTAAAATAATTTAAAATTAATTATATATTTTTAAATTTAATTAAAAATAAAAATATTAAATTTATAAAAGAAAACGTCCTTAAATATTTAGCTCTTGAAAGATTGACGGTTTCCTCCGAAAATTTTAGGTTAATGGATAGAGAGAGAGAATAAAAGAAAATGATGATAAAATATAAAATTTTGTATCATTATTGGATCGTTGAGGATGACGGTGAATGCATTAGTTTTTTATTGATTATTTATATTATTTTTAATTAGTAATATTGTTCCAGCTTTTTTTATAGTTTTTGTTTCATCAATTTTGTTTTTAATTCTACCCTAATGCCATTTAAGATAACCGTGGAAATAAAAAATTAAAGGGCAATTTGGAGTAATCAGTCTTTTAAAGGGGAAGTTTTTTTTTTCTTAATGAATCTTAAAGGGAAAAATAAATTATTCTTAAAATTAATTATTTAAATGAGTTATATTTATAATATTATATAGTATTATTCCACTCTTAGTTAATTTATCTCTTGAAGCCGAACCTTTTTTTTGTAGGGGCGTGGGTGGCGTGTGCGCCCTGCGTGCGCGAGGGCTCGGGGATATATCTATACAATTAATCTATAAAATAGTTTAGTTTAATGATTTTAAACTTTAAACTGTTTTTTAATATTTGAATCCGAAAATATAGGTTTAAAAAAATACTACTTCGAATCCTCTTAAATTTTTAACATTTTTTTGGATACATTGATAAGAGATCAAAATAATTATTAGTTATAATCATTAATTCATTAAATTTATTTAGATTAAGTAATATTTGCTATTATTATTATTATATTAGCTCGACTCCTAGCTATGGAAACTCTAATTTTGACTACATTAAAAAATTTCATTATCACGAATCACCGTCGTTAATCGTTATCATTTATACCTATCGTTGCTATCGCCACTGCCACTACCTCCATCATCACCATCAACAGGCCCACCCCTTCTTTATACTTAGACTTGTACGAAACAGATACAAAATCATTTTGAAATTTGGAAGATAAATAATTTCGTCCGATTTATATTTGGACTAATACTATTTTCTAAATTATTAATATAAATTTATTTATACAAATTATTATTTTATTATACGATTTGATTTTACGAATAAATTTAAAAATTTAATTATATTAAATTAATATAGATAATATAATAATTATTTAATAATATCTTATAAATTTATATAAATAAATTTGTATAGATAATTTATAAAAATAATATAATTATATATTATCATAAGTTAATTAATTTTATAAAAATAAATTCAATCAACAGCTACTATAGTTTGGTTCGAAGAGAGAGTCAGTCGTATTTTCAAGATAATACCATTGGATCAACAACAAAGTACCGTACAAGTTAAATGTCAACGTATATACCGTTTACAGGCTCCGTCGGTGGCTTGGGGGATGCTACCTGGAGATAGAACAACGATCCCTGCTTCTAGATATTTTGGGCCAGCAAATTGGAGTACAGCACTACCGACTTTTTGTTATTGAAAACGACGAGAGTATCATTAATTAATAGAGAAAAAATCTGTTAAATGCGCTGAAGCTCCATATGAACAGTATAATTGCAACTATTTGAGATTTTTTATGCTTGCAGAAGGCAAAGAAAGAGCAATATTCTGTAACAATTTTCAGAAATTATAGATCACAAAGAAGGAGAATATTTAATCTACTCGATGACGAATAGATAAATGTGCTTCTCTTAGTGGTATCCCGAATTTCAAATCCTAAAATAATATGATATTAATCTATATTATTATTAATATAAATAGTGTTACCGGATTTAGAATGTAAAAATTTATATACAAATTTGGAACGAAACAATAGAAGTCCTACTTAAAAAAGAATATCACTTTCTTCAATTACTTTGGAAAAAATTATTATCAATGGGAATCAAGTTGTGCAAAATAAGATGAATAATTAATTTATATATCGATATAATGCAAGTAATTATTACATTATTTATTATAATTTTCTTAATTTATTTTTATTTTTTACCTTATAAATCAAATGTTATCACATTAAGTTGCATAATATTGATTTTATCAGTACGTATATTATCGCTAAAAAAAAAGATGATTAAGAAGATAATTATCATTTGATGAATGTGGAGTTTAAGGGAACAATTTTAATTAGAAAAACGATTGTTCATAAGATTTATTTTTCAACAAAAAATTTGTATTTAGTATTAAGGTGGGTGAGCAGAATAAAATCGAAAGTATAAATTTCGGAAAGCTTATTATGTAAATGAGTGGATGGTGGAGATATTTTGAGTGCAAATCTTTATAGTATGATTAAGAAATTTATTTCCATTTCTTTTCAAAGAATTATGCATATCTCCTAAATTATAATATGATCAAATAATGATAATAAGGGTGAAGCGGAGCTACACCACGGGCCTCCTCAGGCCCATATTTTGTGTTTCTTTTTAAATTACACACAGAATCCGTACAAAATGAACGAAGCATTGGCTATTGTACGAGGTTGAATTGATTATTTAAACCTTATAATCACCGAATTGTTGACACAAAAAATGAATCAAATTGACTCGAAAATTGAGACTCACGCGTGGTAAATAGGTTTTGTTTTGGGGAAAAAAAAAGAGTAGATACTGAACCTTAAATCTTTATAGTTGTCCCAATGTATGTTTTAAGAGATTTGTTAACATTTTAAAGATTGAACTTTATAATTTAAAAAAAAAATTATATGTAGTTTTATTATAAAAATCATTTTAAAATTATATGTTTTTCAATTAAAAAATTGTATCATTCTATAAATTTTAATCATTTAATATATACTTAAAGAATACTATATAATATTTGATGTTAACATGTGATTTTACCCGTCTTTATATGAGTTATTAGTATTTTTTTTCCTATTTGATTAAATTGTTATTCCTCCTATTGAAATTAGCTCAAATATTTACTACCTACTACTATTTTTCTTAAAAAAAAAATTAAAATTAGTACATCATAATATCATACAACACATTTAACGAATTGTTATTACAAATAATTTTATAACTGTTTTACGGGGGAATAGGACTCACAAAAGTAGAAGCTTAAATTATTGATTTCTCTTCTTCGTGATGAAATTTTGTCATTTCAATGAAATAAATCGAATTAGAGATTTATAAATTAAATTAATCATTAAAATATTCATAAATGTCCCATTGTTCACATGCAAAACTTGTGAGACAGATGAACAAATAAATATATTGTTTTGTTAGTTTTTTTATTTATATATTTTTAAGTCCTACTTGAATTTGGCTAGAACGCCAAGGCGTAAGCTTACGTAACAATTCCGATAATATAAATAAATAAATAAATAAAAGAACGATGTTCTATATTTGGCTGGAAATTAAAAATAAAAAATAAAAAGACAGAAAAAGAGTCAGAGCATCCGGTAATGGCAGAGACGGGAAAAGGAACAAAGAGGAGAAAAATGGGCGAAAAAAAGGAAGCAGCTAAAGCCAAGAAATCAGAATCTAAGTGGCCAACTGTCAAGCCGAAACAAAATCTTCAGATTTCCTCTCTCAAAGACACCGATCTCTTCACGGTAAGATTTGCCTTGTATCTTCCTTTCTTTCTGTAATTTCCGCATACTTATTTATGTTCTTAATTCTTCAGGTGCAAAATTTCTTGACATCCGCGGAATCCAAGGCGTTTGTTAAGGTTGCTGAGTCATTGGGTTTTGTTCATCAAGGGAGTCTGGGTCCATTGAAAGGCGAAGCTTATAGAGATAATGATCGAATTTCCGTGAATGATCCCGTTCTCGCGGAGACAATATGGCTGTCTGGACTCAGCAAATTATTTAGTGATATTAAAATTAGGGGAAAGGTTGCTGTTGGCTTGAATCCAAATATCAGATTCTACAGGTTCATTTCAAATTTCTGCTCCAAATTCAAATCCAAATAATATCAGTTCAACTATATTAGAGGTGGTCACGAATGACAAAACTGCCTTTCTAATCTTGATTGGCTTAGGAAGGATAGTTAGGGGCATTTCTGTCTAAGTACAACTTTCTCTTATGATCTTTCTTTATGTAATTACTGATCCTTGAACCCTTTTAATGTTTAAGGCATAACATAACATGTTTTGTTTTGTATGGTTCTGGTTCAGGTATAAGGTAGGTCAACGCTTTGGAAGGCATATTGATGAGAGTGTGAGTCTTGGAGATGGAAAGCGCACACATTATACTTTGCTCATATACTTGAGTGGTGCTTTTAAAGCCAAGGCTAAGAATGATCCGAGTAACGCCAATGAGTCTGCATTGGAGCCTCTAGTTGGAGGGGAGACTGTCTTTTATGGCTCAAAGAATAATCTTGTGGCTGAGGTGATTTTCTTTTTCTTTTTTTCCTTTAATCCTTTCCTTTATAAATTTGTTTGTTATATAAGCACAAACTCCTAATATTTCCTATCTGATTTTTATTGGATTTGGAGCGATGTAGCTGCATTTTCTTTAATTTAATTTGTCTACATATGCAATTTATGCTGTATAGGTGGCTCCTGCGGAAGGAATGGCTCTCTTACACATTCATGGTGACAAGTGTATGTTGCACGAAGCGCGGAATGTTACAAGGGGTGTCAAGTATGTGTTTCGTTCAGATGTGGTTTTTGCTTGAAGACAAGCAGTTATTCTAGGTCAAGCAGGCCTGGTGAGTTTTCCTCACTTTTAGTCGGTTTTCATCCTCATCTTTTCATATCTTTCGTTCAACCTCTGTAATCTGACTTAGAATGCAATGATTGTTCCAAAAGAAAATTTAGTTATGCGTGACCAATACCATGACAATTGATATGTTCCGTTGGCAACTATCAGAAAGCCATTTTCACATTGCAAGTATCTTAGCCTGAATGGTAAATGCTTTGTGTGTTTAGGGTTTGGTTTGTAATTAGTTATGAAGATTTTGTGGAGTCAGGATTTCAGCATTAAAGAAAATTTAGCAAAGGATATCAATGAAGAACTTGAGTATGGTAAAAAGTTTTCGGGAGATATGAAAATAGAATGTTTTTTGGTAAATTTGATTTTTACCAGACATCATTCCTTGAAAATGCATGGCGATCTTGTTATTGCTTACTACTTTTGATGACAGGAAGCCTTTCTTATGATAAACTAACTATCTTTCCCTTGCATGTAACCGTTCAATTATAATGTTGCATTCATTTGGCATTACAAGTAATGTTTAGCTGCATCTTATGTAAAATCATGCTGCTCAGTGGAACGCTCAGTGGAACTCCAACTTGGTGGTGTGATTTATGCATGCCAACAAGCAACGCAAATTGACAACCCCAAGTTCCCTCTTCAAAAGCTAAGATGAATGGATTGTGAAGAAAGTTTCTGGACTTGATTATGCATGCCAATGCTGGTGCTACCCAACAATAGTGATTTATAATTATACTCTATTACTATGCATTAGTAATCCCTGAAGATGCTGGTATGTGATCGAAATTTTTGTATCCATTTCTTTATCACAGCTACCATAAGAACCTCTACATTCTACATTGCTAAATTGTTACTATCATAATTATTATTATTTTTTTAAGTACACAATGTTTCAATTTCTACTCTAGGACTTTGCCCTTAAAATAATTTTAATATGCTCAAGTTCGGGGCTGAATTTATTATTCATATAAATTGTTACATTGTAAATTTGGGTTGAGATGGAAAATCAATTTATTATTCGTAATTGAGACCTTGCTAATGTACATCGTACACTGGCTTCTGTCTGGCGTACCATTAATTCATACAAGGGAATTATTTTACAAAGTGGCAGTTTATAGCACTTCATCTTCCCCTACCCACTTAATGGTCTGATATCTTACTGTCTGGAAGTAAAAACTTTTTACCTTCAAAATTTAAAGTTTCTGACAGTTAGATTTTCCCCAAGATGGATTTATTGCAACTTGGATGTTCAGCTGTTCATGCGCCGGTCTGTGTCAAGAACATACTGTAAATGAGACAAAACGACTAAACTGGTGCGGGATTCAAACTCCTGCTTTGAGCTGTTCAGGGAAGCAGCGAGTCAAATAACAAGTAGAAATATAAGAAAGAGAATCAAATATGATCTGCATGAAGTGAAAATCTATGCTACATGAGTTTTATTGATGCCTGAATAGAGACAGTGCAGTTGTGACACAGTTGTGGTACCACGCAATGTTAGTTTAACTTTGCCATTTTCCGAAATGTTCCCCACGAATCCCTCTTCTCTGATACATAGAAGAGCCTTGTGGTAATGATTTCTTTGTCCATGGATGAGGATTGTTGGAGTGGCTCATCGCTTATTTGGTCGGCGTAAAGAACAAGTGGGGCTCTCACCCCTGCTGAGATACTCTGGCCCATTAACATTCACAACAAATGACTTCTTCTCGCCAACCGCTGAGAACGAAAGAACAGATGGCTCGACGGTGACCTTGAGAGGAAGGGCGTATACACGCTTGCATGATAGGTTGAATAAGTGCAGATTTGACTGAAGCAGGAGACCATGGGTGAGTAGCTTTCACGTAAGCTGCTGCTCCGCTAGCACGAGGACAGGACATTGACGTTCCAGAAACTATGTTGTACTTGACTCTCCTGGAATCCACATCCACACGCCACCTTGAAGGGGAAGCAAGAGGCGACCAGGCAGCAAGGATGTCAACCCCTGGTGCAGTTAGATCAGGCTGGCCATATTTTAACCGGGATTTTAGTTGTTAGTTACTTCGTTTCAGAATCAGACACATTTCTTATGGTGCAGTAATTTGCAAAGATTTACGTTGAGAATGTCAGGGGTGATGGCATTGTGACCTCTTGATGTGAAGGAGACCACCGTAGGAGCCATAACATCTTTCCAAGTTTCACCAGCTAGAATAGTCGCTATTGGATTCCTGAAATGGTTTGAATTACATCAACATTGTCATTTAAGTGATGCAAAATGGGAATGATACCGGGAAATTTTCCTGAAGTTTTGCGAGAAATGCATTTGATGATACCTTACTTTGAAGATCTGATATACTCCGTGACTGTGGGAAAGTCTTTATCTTGGATTAAGGTTATTGGAACGAGGAAAGAGAAGCGAACGTCATTAAAATAAGGACCAGGCATTATCATGCGCACCCCACCTGCCATAGTGACGCTAAAACCATCCCAAAGGAAAATCACAGAGAACAATTTTTCCTTACTTTCCCTAAATCAAGGTCCCCTTGAAGCAGTTGCTCGAACTTACAGGTGAACTACCAGCGGAAAAGTTTGCAGCATCTCCTCCCCAGATCCAGGGAAATAAAGTTCCATTCAACTCAAAGTTATTAATGACAATGTCCTTCTGTTTTTTCAAGACAATAAACAATATTTTTACTTCTAAGGAGAGGCATATGAATAAAAATAGGTGATCATTTAAGTAAGGGTTTACCTAAATTAATTTTCCATTGCCAAGTACCAAATTTGACACAAGTTCCTGTCAATGCTGCTAACAGCCACGCTTAGGGACCAAAGTGAGTAATTAGATAAATACCCTGGCCATGCCCCAATATTTCCTGCAGAGTTTGAGGTTAATATCCCATGTTTCATATCATGGAAAGATCCAATTGCTATTTCATCTTCAAAATATTTTTCAGGAGGAAAAGATCCAAGAGAAACAGATATAATATCAACTCCATCTGCAATTGCACTATCAAAAGCAGATAGGACATCTGAAACAGCGCATCCATAACTCAAGCAAACTCTGCACACAGCAATCCTTGCTGGAAGGAATCCACCTCTTGCAACTCCGGCTAGGCTGAAGTAGCTTGCTCCTGCCACCTCTTTCCTGCTGCAGTTGAAGCAGTGTGAGTTCCATGCCCCTCTGTGTCCCGTGGAGACATGATGTCTGGCTTGTCATTATAGAAGGGATAACTATTTTAGTACCGAGCTCCAATACTTCTGCTGTGAAATTCCAGCAAGTTGATGGGATGGTTATGCATATAGAACCAAGAACTTTGATTGGAGGAATTACTCACTTAAGATCCAGGTGAAGTTTTGGCATATTCCTTTCCGTTTCGCAGGTGGAGGGTCAAATTCTTCATCCATGAAGCTCTCTGATTCTGGCCAAATTCCTATGAAGTAACCGAATTTTTCTTGGTTCTAGTATCATGTGAAGAACTTATCTAAAACTAAGTTCAAAATATAGTAGCTACAAGAAAGATGGTGCATTGACCTGCATCTGGCGGTTCTATGATAATATCTCCTGCTTTAGAATTTCAAAGGTAGGATCGATCAAACCCCATGAAATCCCATGATCTTGTTGTGTGAAGCTCTAACAGTGTGTTGGGAATAATTGAGACAACCTTATCCATCCGCATCCTCATTCTGATAGGAGTTAGGTGAGATACAAGTAAAAACATGTACGTATGTACTTTTATACATCAGTATGACCTTACAACTTTGCTATCTCTTCATCTGATAATTTAGCTGCAAGCCCATTAAAACTTTGTCCTTAGCAGTATAATACGGACTCTTTTGCAGATGTATAGCTGTAATTCAAAAGTTAAGAGTGTTTAATATAAGTCTGGTTCAATGTAGCTGTCAATTCTCTAACATGGAGATGAGAAAATCTAACATACTGATCTGAAGGGCGTCAAGGGCAAATTACTAAGTAGAATACTATATATATACTATGACAAGGTTATTTTGTTTATTTCAATTATCCATAGTGTTCTTACTGTTAATAGGGCTAGACTTCCAAGAACTCTCTCCAGGATGCAGTGGTGCATCTCCCTTTGGTTTCTTTTCCATATATATATATATATTATGTACCTGCATAAAATCTTCACTTTTTTAGTATATTCTGCTAGTAGGCTATCTCTCGTTCATAAATGACCCCTTGCATAAAGTAGACTTCTGCAAATAATGTGTTACACCTTGGACTGACTTTGGAAGTGAGACAGTAGGAGAATTTCTGTACCTTTCTTTCATGGGAATGGCACCTTAATACTAAGGCTGCAAGAACTAAAATCTTCAAAAGAGATAGTAGCTATACGTGGGACATATTGGGTTGAGTGAGTTTGGTATGGTATTTCTTGGAGTTCAGATTGCAGGTTACTTATAGGTAACCTTAGAGTAGATTTGTCTGCAACATTTCATCTGTTGCAGTACAAGAAATAAATTCATACTTTTGTTGCATTTCATTAGTAATCTTCACCTTATTGGGAGCAAATGTCTTTCTCATAAGTTTGAACACTTAGATATGTCTTTTTCTCGTCCTTTTCTTCTCCTTGGTAGGTCAATTTGTCCCTTCGGATTTTTTTTCTTGCAGTTATGTCTGATGCTGGCATTCAGAAGTTTATGCTTGTATGTTTCAATAATTAAGAGCCATATCCAGTTAATCATTCTCAAACGCTTTGTGAACACTATCTTCGTATGACCTAAACGGAGAGATTTAAAGTGTCAGAACCAAAACCAAGAGGAGTTGAGTTGGAATTTGCTTAAAGTGAATTCTTTCTCCATCTCGCCTAGAACAAAATACCATCTAAATGTTTTGAACTGTATAGCATGTTGCTGGAAGTAGATGCTGTATTGATTTATTTCTCCTTTCTTTTGAGCTAGTCCTAGTAACCAATAGATAATAACGACTAATAATGTTAACAACAACAAAACTAAGTTAGAGGAACTTAAAAATTGACAAATCTTAATCTAACATGAAGTAGGAAACTAGGAGAGTCTAATTTAACTGTAAAAAAAAGAGTAAATTCATCTTATTGAGATAGTAATGGCTCCCATGTGTTTCCAGGATCAATCAGTCACGTGGTCAGATTTATTTCCAGGAAAAATACTACTGGAACTTCAAGCTTTGTGTATTGAACACGTCCTGCTATGAATCAGGATATATGATGTGCATTTGAGCAAATCTCAAACGATATCCTTTACCTAAAATGGAGACATCTTTTAATAGCTTGCAATGTTTATGTAGTATGTTGAGCCACGTAGCTTATCAGGTCAGCTAGAGGAGGAACATTATAAATAGTGCTCGGTTCAATATGAAGTCCTTTTCCGCACCCTTAATTAGTTACGTGATTGTCAAAATCAAATTCAAAACCTTCATAGCCCAATCTGTCAAACCAACTGTATCATTCTGTGACAAAAAAATGAAACTAGCGTCTGACAGTTAGCAATGGAAGATTTATCATTTCTGCTCATGGTATTGTCTTTAGCTATACCTTGTAAAATCCTTCCTTGATGAAAGTAAATCACATAGAAAATCAAATACAAAGTTAGTTATGTCATAATAATTCAGTTGGTTAACAGTTTTGCATGTTTTGGGAGGTTAACCCTCCAAGGGGCTGCAGCTGTTATTACACACACTGTATATCATGATTAGCAGGTTATGAACATATTGCTGGCCAACTTTGTGCTGCATGAGTACTATGATATTATCTTATCCCAGGCTATTCTTTTGGGTTTGAGTTGAGTTGTTCAAGGCTTTGATGGCAAGAATCTAATGTTATCAAGTTAAATACGCTCTCAACAATTTTAATGCTCAAACTAGACTACTGAACAGAAGATTATACAAGCCAAAATCAAGGATAACTGGAGTACACATCTGGTTTTACATGACAGTAACATTATTATGGATTTATTGCTGCAACGGAGAGATGATAGAATCATGCCATCACTACACTGTGTAGGCAATATAACCTCACTTTGATGACTCAGATTCTCCTGGAAATTCCATTTTTGTGATACATAGAGGAACCTGTAGTGTTTATCTCATTGCTCTGTGGGTGGCATCATTACCGAATTTTGATGGGAGGAAGTTGTATACCACAAGAGGGCTTCTCATCACATGAACACCATCTAACCAAGAGATAGAGCCTGATATAATTGGCTCCTGAGTAATCTCTGGTCCATTCACTGACATTGTGAGTTACTTTTTTTCTCTCCAGCAGCTGAAAACGAAAGAACGGGTGGCTTCACCTTAACGTTGAGAGTATTGGGCACATTTACTCGAGCATAGTAGGTCGAATTTGGCAAGCCTACATTGGTTGTGAAACTGCCTGTGGATCTTCCGACCCTCTTCTATGGCTAATGGTAATTCAGATCCCATTGCCTGTCAGGATCGGTGTCTTTACAGAGAACTTCATAGCTTGTGATAAGTCTTAGCACGGTGTTGCTGTAACTTGTAACCTTGCTTACAGAGGAAGTCAACATAATCAGCCTCAGATGCATACAAAAACTAACCCAGGATTTACTGCCTTCACAGGGTTGATATGCCCGGATCTAAGCAAATTCTCTGGTGTCCTCCGTCCTTGGTCCATGATGTATGCTGGTTTGAAAGAGAGACATAATTGTTTTAGCAAGTGCAAGAAACTTGAACAGGAGATTATCTTATTTTTACCCGTGATCATGAGTGCAGATTTGATTGCAGCAGGAGACCAGCTTGGCTGGATTGCCTTTATATAGCTGCGGCTCCTCTAGCTTGTGGGCAAGACATTCATATTCCAGAGATAATGGTGTAATTGACTTTCCTGGTATCCTTGCTCTAAACTGAAGAGGGTGCAACACAGGAGACCAGGCAGCAAGGATATTAACACCAGGTGCAGTGAAATCAGAATGATCATTATTTATTCAAGAAAAAAAATTCCCATTTTTTCGACAATTCTGTTGAAAATATGAATATGATTCAAATATTGAGGATGAGGTTTGCCTTAAGGATGTCAGGAGATGGTATCGGGACCCCTCGAAGAAAACGAGACCACTCTAGGAGCCACTATATCCTTCCAGGTCTCTCCGACCAAGAGAGTTGCCACTGGATTGCTGAGAAGTTTATCAAAATCATGTTATTCATGAACATATTAGTCTAATAGTAGATATTTCTTACAGTAGATGATCCATTTAATATTGGTATTAAATATGCACCATTTATCACCATATAGACTTCAAAGTACAGTACATGACACTGAGAAGATGTAATGTTTATTGAAGCCTACCAAACACCAGGAGGTAAAGAAGAGAAATTAGCAGTTGCTTGGCCATTTTGGGGCCGGTCTATTGCAATCTTGTGGGGTTAGTCTGGTTTTTCATGAGAATTAGTTATAGTCTATAAAAAAGGGCAGCTTTTCTAGTTAGTGTTACATATTGTTACAACCCGTCCAATTTGCTTGTTAGAAATGACTCAAATATGCATAAAGCTTGGCCTAACTTCTGGAAAGCTTGCAAGCCCAAGCACACCTTCTAAAATTCTCTAGCAAGTCAAGTTTTTATAATTCTTTCTTGTAAATATTTAGATATTTTAATAGATGATTCTAGATAGTGAATTAGGACCCTTAGTGCATTAAATCCTAACAATTCATTTAGGAGGTGGTTCACTATAAATACCCCTCCAAGGCCCATTTGTAAATCATCCAAGCAAACTCAATCAAAGTTGTAAGCAAGCATTCTTGTGTAATATAAAGATTTTTTATCTTGCAACACTTGCCTCCAATCTTCCATCTCTTCTCTTCTTGCCTACAATGCTCTTTAGCTAAATGGTCCGATCTTCTCTTTGAGTGAGAATGCAAACTACAAGGCTTACTTAGCAACTTTCGGGTTCAAGTTGTCTAAGTGCCACACGAGCGTGCTGCGCAAACCTTTAAGTTCGTGACAGTTGGTATCAGAGCACGGTTCGAGCACAATGGCATGGCATCCAATATTGAAGTGACCATGGAGGAGTAAGTTTGTTGATGAGAGGAGCAACCTCAGCCTCAACCATGCCCACAAGGAAAACGTGGTAAGTCCGAAGCTCCACTCGCAGAAGCCTTGGAGCCGCGTGTTGCTAGTATAGAGCAAGCTATCTCAGGGATGGACAATGTTATTGAGGGCCTCTCCGATCGTCATGAAGACCTAGAAACGGATTATGGAGAGATCACCCAAGTCATAAAGTCCAACATCCTTGAGTTTAGCAAAGCCTATGAAAAGGAGCTACACAACCTTACACGAGAGCTCGTAGGCTTGTGAACCTTTGTGGAGCACGAGTTGCGAGCAATTCGTGCGGAAGTGGAGGAATCTCGCACGGAATGGGAGAAGCATCGATGTAATCGTGTTGACCAGTCTTACACAAGTGGGCTAAACACCATACAAGTGCCTACTCCTACCACATACAATGGCACTCGCAACGCCACGGAAGTTGAAAACTTCTTATTCGGCTTGGAGCAATACTTCGAAGCCAAAGGTGTCCATGACGATCGACATTACGCTCACATTCTTATGAGATGCAACCCAATTATGGTGGCATCGAAAGCATGGCGACGTGGGCAGAGGCATCTTCTCCCTTTGCACAAGGGAGGACTTCAAGAGAGAACTTCGGAAGCACTTCTCTCCTAGCAATATCGAAAAGGAGGCAAGGGGCCACCTCCGTCGATTGAAGCAAAGCGGCACCATTAGGGAGTATATGAGGGAGTTCACCACCATCATCCTAGAGATCGAGGACATGTACGAAAAGAACTCCCTCTTCTACTTCCTTGACGGGCTCAAGGATTGGGTGAAGGTCGAGCTTGAAAGGCGCGATGTGTAAAATCTTGATGATGCCATAGCCGTAGCTGAATCCGTCATAGACTACACCTTCCAATCCAAGGATAGGAAGGCCAACCATGGAAAAGGTGCGGGAGAGCGGAATACCAAGAAGGATCATGCTCGAAAGGAAGGTGGTGCACGTAAACTATTCGGGGGAGACAAACGTGACACACCTAACAAAGGTAAGTTCGACGTTCATAAACTAAAAAGCCCTTGTTTCATTTGTGATGGCCCTTATTGGGTGCATGATTGCCCAAAAAGGAAGACCCTCAACGCCCTAGCTGCTCAACATGAGGGCGTACAAATGAGGAGCCCCAAGCGAGGATAAGTTTTCTCCGCACCATTGGCGTACTCAAAAGACCCACCCATATTCAAAGTGGTCTAATATACGTGAGCGCCACAATCAATAGCAAGGATGTACGGGGAATGCTTGATATGAGAGCCACACACAACTTCATTTCCGAAGAAGAGACCAAACGGTTAGGCCTCAAATATATCAATAGAGGAGGCACCATCAAGGCGGTAAACTCACCCGTCAAGGCAATATTGGGGGTATCTAAGGCAACATCGGTAGAACTTGGCACTTGGAGCTGAAAGCTTAATTTCTCCATCGTCCCCATGGATGACTTCCAAGTAATGTTGGGCATGGAATTCTTTGACCAAGTCCATGCTTTCCTCATACAGGTTTCTAACTCCTTTAGCATTCTCGATGGGAGTTAATCATGCATGGTTACGATGGAACGTACAGCAAAGGTTGAGAACAAGATACTATCCGCGCTATAATTCAAATGGGAGATGAAGAAGGACCCAAGTTTCCTTACCACCGTTCGTGAGTTAAACAATGGGGAGGGCATCATTTTCAAGGACCCATTGTCAAGATGAGTCCAAGCCGTTCTTGAGGAATACAAGGACATCATACCCCAAGAACTTCCAAAGAAGTTGCCTCCACGATGGGAAGTGGATCACCAAATCGAGTTTGAGCCCAGTTCCAAGCCTTCAGCTATGACGCCTTACCGCATGGCGCCACTCGAACTTGCGAAGTTAAAGAAGCAACTCCAAGATCTCCTTGATATAGGATACATCTAGCCCTCGAAAGCTCCATATGGTGCACCCGTCCTTTTCCAAAAGAAGAAGGATGGATCCCTCCGTATGTGTGTCGACTATCAGGCACTTAACAAAATCACCATAAAAAACAAGTACCCGATTCCACTGATTACAGAGTTGTTTGACCAAGTTGGGAAGGCTCGATACTTCACGAAGCTTGACTTGAGATCGGGATACTACCAAGTGTGCATTGCCAAAGGTGACGAACCGAAGATCGCTTGCGTAATAAGGTATGATGCTTACGAATTCTTATTCATGCAATTCGGCCTCACCAATGCACCTGCCACCTTTTGCACCCTCATGAACAAATTATTCCATCCCTATCTCGATCGCTTCGTGGCGGTATACTTGGACGACATCGTGGTATATAGCGCAACTCTTAAAGAGCACGTGCAACACCTCAAACAAGTCATCCAATTGCTTCGCGACAACGAACTCTACGTTAAGAAGGAAAAATGTTCCTTTGCTCAACGAGAGGTAGAGTTCCTTGGCCACCAAATACGGGATGAGAAGCTCATGATGGATTAAGCAAAGGTGAAGACCATTCAAGAATGGGAGCCTCCTACCAAGGTACCGGAGTTACGATATTTTCTTGGGCTGGTTAACTGCTATAGGCGGTTCATCAATGGCTACTCAGCCAAAGCCGCTCCACTCCCGGATCTTCTCAAGAAGAACCGTACATGGCACTGGTCCGAAGAATGTCAACATGCCTTCGCGGAGTTAAAGAAGGCAATAGGCGAGGAATCGGTATTGGTGCTACCCGACCACACCAAGCCTCAATCAAAACCTCCTATTAGATTCACCTACTCTAAGCGACAAAAGTAGGAAATGTGGAAAGATGAGGTGGTAGACGTTTGTTTCTTTTTGTTATCCTTTCTCTTTTCTGTTTTGAATAAAAGCTGGGAATTGGTTTTGTGTCTGCTGAGCTGGAAGGGGTTTGAGTTCGTTAGAGAACATTAAGGGAATAGTAAGAGAGAGAGAAGCTAGTTAGTTATGAAATTTTGTAGAGCTTGGCTCATGGGAGAGCTGGCAGACCTCTCGAATGTCTGCTGCCTTACTCTACTGAAACTCTAATTTTTTGGAATATAGAGAAGGGAATTCAGTATATTTTTCTACTGTTACTCTAACTTCTCTTCTATGTTTCTGTTCTGGTTTGAAAATTGTGCTGTGTGTGTGAGGTAGAACCTACCATTTGGTATCAGAGCAGTGAGATCGAGGCATGGCGGGTAAGAAAGGAGAGGGAAGGATGGATGTATTAGAGGAGAAGCTTAACCTGTTTCAAGAAGAGATCGAAGTGGTTAAAGAAGGACTGTCGAAAGGTCCACCTCTTGGAGCAGAACATGGCAGCCATCATGGAGCGACTGGAGACGTTGACAAAGGCTAACAGTGGCGATGCAGCAGCTTCATCGTCAGGAGCTCGGTGAAAATTGTCGACAGTGAGAGCTGAAACAGAGATGCCTAAACCACCAACTTTTATCGGCGAGTTCAACACCAGCGAAACCAGCAAAAGGGAGATCAGAACATGTCGAGTAGAGATGCCGACCTTCGAAGGAGGGGATTCGAATGAATGGGTCTATCGGGTTGAGCATTTCTTTTCCTTGAATTGGATGGGTGAGGCCAAGAAATTGATGGCCGTTACTGTGTCGATGGAAGGGGAGGCATTCGCGTGGCACCAGTGGGAGACTTCTCCGATCATGGAATGAGCTGAAGACGCTCCTGTTTGAGCGATTTAGGGTTTCACAAGAAGGAATTTCAGAGTAATTCTTGGCTCTCCGGCAAGATAGCACCGTGAAGGAGTATCGCCACCAGTTCTAGTGGCTGGTTTCGTCAATGGCGGACATACCCGAACATCTCCTGGAAGGCCAGTTTATCAATGGCCTGCATCCAGAGTTAAGGGCTGAGATCCAGGCTTTCAGACCTAATGGGCTTGAACAGATCATAGGCTTGGCCCAGAAGTTAGAACATAAAAATTCAGCTCTAAAAATTTGTAAGCCTATGCAGTCTTCCAACGAGAAGAGAAATGTGCCCATCCCAACTACACCCCCTACGAAGAACACTGGGAACTTCAATTACAGACTTACTCCAACACAGGGGAGGGAAGCAGTAACCAAGCCTGAGATTCCTTTTCGGAGATTGACTGATTTTGAATTGCAAGCCAAAAGAGAGAGAAGCCTCTGCTATCGTTGTGATGAGAAGTTCTTCTCAGGTCACAAATGCCGATTCAAGGAACCCATGTTATGGTGGTCCAAGGGGAGGAAGAGCTAACAGTAGAGGATGAAGAAGTTGAGGAAGAAGGTTCTGAAGAACATCGAGCCCGGACGGAGGTGGTGGAGCTTTCAATGAACTCAGTCGTTGGGGTAACATCACTAAAAACTATCAAATTGAAAGGAGAGTTATGTGGACAGGAGGTGGTTGTTCTAATTGATCCCGGGGCCACCCATAATTTTATTTCCAAGGCTCTGGTAAGGGGACTAAAGTTGCCAGTGGATGATACTGAAGGTTATAGAGAGTTGTTGGGCACAGGGAAGCTGATACAAGGTGAGGGAATTTGCAGGGTGTAGCTTTGTCCTTGCAGGGAGTTATAATAGTGGAGGATTACCTTCCGCTGGAGCTAGGAGGTTCTGATTTGGTTCTGGAATACTATGGTTGGAGAATCTGGGAATCATCAAATTTGATTGCAAGGCATTAACAATAGAATTCAAGGTGGATGGTTCGAAGGTGGTCTTGCAAGGAGATCCTGGGTTGTGCAAAACTCAGGTGAAATTTAAAAATTTTATTAAAGCAGTGAGGAGTGGTGGACAAGGAGTGCTGCTAGAGCTGAATGCTCTGTCCATATTGGCAGATCCCATTCCTCCTGAAACTCTTGAAGAAGTGCATGGTGTCCTTAATCAGTTCCAAATTGTGTTTACCATGCCAACCGGTCTACCCTCAAGCCAAGAAAGGGACCATGCCAGTGTTCTCAAAGAGGAAAGGCAGCCTGTAAGCGTACGACCTTATCGTTACCCTCAAATTCAGAAGGAGGTAATTGAACGATTAGTTCAAGAAATGCTGGCAGCAGGTATAATCAAACCAAGTTGCAGTCCTTTCTCAAGTCCAGTGTTGCTAGTGAAGAAAAAAGACGGAAGTTGAAGATTCTGTGTGGATTATTGGGCTCTCAACCAAGCCACAGTGCATTTAAGTTAGGATACCATCAAATTATGGTCAAACCTGAAGACATCCAAAAACAGGCTCCGTCAGCTCCACCTCCGGAGGGTCCACCCACTTCACCTCTTGCTAGCCTTAGTTCCCCTGTTGGACCTGATGTGGCGCCAGCAAAAGACCCAGCCAGTTCTAACATTGACAGAGGGACCTTCAGTCCAATGTCGAAGCTGTTGTATAGTGTCGAACATCTACCAGCATCGACTTCGACATTTGGTCGTGCGACCACCCACCCAACTCTTATATACGATGTTCCTCCTAGTTCGCAGGTATGTAATAAGAATTTTCATTCGTATTCTTGTCCGTTTACATTTGCTGCTCCGTTGGTTTATGAAGGCTCTTGTTATTATTCTCATACAGGCGTCGCCAGTCCATGATGAGTTCCAGAGTATAGTTTTACGTGAGCTTGCATTGTTATGGGCGGAGAACAAAGAAATGCGGGAGGAGATAGTTCTTCTGCGCAAGGTTGTTCTGTAACTCGGTGGCCACTTCGGATATGCTGACACGGTACTATACAATATTTACAAAATGGATTATGTGATTTCCACATGCTTAAGCTGATGGTTAGGTTTGGTGTATTTCAGGATTCAGATACAGATTCCGACGAAGGTTCGGTTGATGACGGTGAAGGTCAGCCACCCACAGAACCTGACTCCATGGACCCAACTGTTCGTGCAGCCGATGCTCCTCCGACGGGTTTAGTTTTACGTCGGGGTTACCGCCTACTTCTGGCAAAGCATAAGCGGAGCCTCTTTGTCAGAGCTCTTAGTTCAATGGCTGGTCGTACTCACAAGGCTACTACTACCCAATTGGCTCCTTCTCAAAGAGATGAACGAGATTTGATCATTGAAGATTTTAGGCGGCAAGTCCAGCAAGTCTAGCAACGTTTGATCATTGAAGATCTTATGCGGCAGCTCCAACAACTCCAGCAACATTTAGTAATTTTGGAAAATAAAGAATTCGCAGGTGGAATGCATGGAGAAGTAGAAGATCAAAGTCCTTTGGGCAATTATGATGATAATGATGCTGCTAATAAAGATGAATCGGTGGAGAATGATGAAGTAGACCATGACTTCTTTGAGGATCATGGAAAACCACCAATATTTGATGATGAAGAGGAAGTCACTTATGCAAATCGAGGTGATTCTCTCTTTATTATTCAAAGGAGTTTGAGTATTGCCCAAGAACGAGAAGATGATTGGCTTCGCAGAAATATCTTCCATAGCAAATGTTCTTCTCATGGCAACGTGTGCAGCATTATTATTGATGGTGGCAGCTTTGAAAATGTGGTGTCTACGAAGGTGATTGATAAACTTGACCTTCAAATAGAGAAGCATCCTCAACCTTACAAGATTTCATGGCTTCGGAAAGATAATGAGATCAAGGTAAACAAACGCTGCCTTGTTTCATTTTCTATTGGGAAAAAGTATAAAGATGAAATATGGTGTGGTGTTGTTCCTATGGATGCTTGTCATTTACTTCTTGGTAGACCATGGCGGTATGATAGGAGAGTAATGCATGATGGCTATAGGAATACTTATACATTCTTTAAAGATGGGGTCAAAGTTATTTTGGGTCCATCGAAGTTAGAATGTGTTCCTAAACCTACTAAAGGGGAGAGAAATGCTTTGCTTACCCAAACAGCATGTAGAAGAGAGTTGGAGAAGGGAAGTGAAATTTATGTGTTCTTGTTGTTAGAAGAAAATAGAGTTAGTAATGAACCACCTCCGGAGATGAAATATCTTCTTAAAGAATACCATGATGTTATATCAAATGGGATACCACCAGGCCTTCCTCCAATGAGAGACATACATCATTGTATTGATCTTGTTCCAGGTGTTGTTATTAGCCAAAAAGGCAGACAAATTGCTTTCTTTAGTGAAAAAATAAATGCATCTCGCAAAAAGTACTCAACTTATGACAAAGAGTTGTATACTATTTGTCGAGCTTTGAAGCATTGGAGTCAGTATCTCTTGCCAAAACCATTCGTTCTATATTCTGACCATGAAGCTTTGAAGTTCATCAACAGCCAACAGAAGCTTCATGTACGACATGCTAGATGGGTAGAGTTTCTTCAAGCTATCAACTTTACCATCAAGCATAAATCTGGAGTTCAAAATGTGGTGGCTGATCCCTTAAGCCGAAGACATTCTTTGGTGACCTCTATGCAAGTGAATGTTGTTGGGTTTGAGGTTTTAAAAGAGCTTTACAAGGATGATCCAGATTTCGGTAAAATATGGAGTAACTGTAATGAGTTTTCATCTAACCAATTTGTTTTTCAGGATGGTTATCTACTCAAGGCAAACCAATTGTGTATTCCTCAATGTTTCTTGAGAGAATTAATCATTAATGAAGCACATGGCAGTGGCATTAGCGGTCATTTTGGGAAAGACAAAACTATTGCTATTGTAAAGGAAAACTTCTATTGGCCGAAGATGAAAGGGATGTTATGAAGCACGTGAAGAGGTGTACAATTTGTCATGTGGCAAAAAGTCATGGGCAGAACACTGGTTTGTACACTCCATTACCTATTCCTAATGATCCATGGGAAGATGTTAGCTTAGATTTTGTGGTGGGATTGCCTATAACACAGCGAAACAAAGATTCAGTCATGGTGGTGGTTGACCGATTTTCTAAAATGGCTCATTTTGTCCCCTGTAACAAGAGAAATGATGCGACTCATGTGGCCGATTTGTACTTCAAGGAGATTGTGAAATTGCATGGCATTCCTAAGGTCATAGTCTCAGATCGTGATCCAAAGTTCTTATCTCATTTTTGGCGTACACTTTGGAAAAAGCTGGGGACTACATTTACCTTTAGTTCATCTCATCATCCTCAAACAGATGGACAAACTAAAGTTATCAACAGAAGCTTAGAAAATCTTTTAAGGAGTTATGTTGGTAAGAATTTATGGCAATGGGATCTTGTTTTACCCCAAGTTGAGTTTACTTACAACAGATCATCAAGTCAAACCACTGGTCATAGTCCTTTTTGTTAGCCCTAAGGCTACATGATAATTTTGATGATAACAATACACATTGATTCATTGAGATTTACTAACATGTTTATTTATGTGCAAGAGTAATATCATTGAAATAATTGTAAAATCAAGAAAAGGCTTATTAAAATGAAGTGTTGAAGCTAAGGAGAAGACTACATGTTAAAGGCACCAAAGTTTAAGAACAAGGTTTGACTCAAGGAATGTGACACATGAATAATATTCAATCAATTGGTCATATATATCTCTACAAGATGTCCAAATGACGTGATTCTTGAGCCTTTGGAAATCTTACTCAATTTATAACATTTCATATGTTTTAAAGAAATTTAAATTTCAAGTGTAAGGTTGTCCAAATCATCATGCAATTTGAAAGACAAATAGAAGCAGCTGACATGAGTACCAAATACTCTTTTGGACATATCTTGAGCTAGAAAAATCAAAATGACTTGATTCTTATGGAATTGAAAAGAGGACATAATCAGACACATTTCATATGTTTTGAAGAAATTCAAATTTCAAATGGAAGGCCGACATAATTAACATGCAATTCGGTGGACTGACACAGAGAAGAAAAATCAACTCACATGAGCACCGAATGGTGTTTTGGCCATATCTTAAGATAGAGATATCCAAATTCTTTGATTCTTAATGTTTTGGAAAGATTATTCAAATATGAAGATCTTTTGTGTTTTGAATAAATTCAAATTTCAAACAAAATGCTGACAGAATTATCATTCAATTCGGTGGATTGATACAAGGAAGAAAAATCAAGTCACATGAACACCGAATGGTGTTTTGGCCATATCTTGAGCTACAGATATCCAAATGACTTGGTTCTTAATGCGTTGGAAAGCTTATTCAATTGTGCATATCTTTTATGTTTTGTAGATTTTTAAATTTTAAACAGAATATTGACAAAAATGACAGACAAGATTACGGTTTTTATGGTAGGCAGAAAATTTGGAGTTGGTGTCTTCACTTGTTCAAATTCATCTCATTTGCCTATAAAAGGAGCCCTTCTCCCATGCATTCAGCAAGATAAAGAGAAAAAAGAGCAAGAGAAGCATCTATCAAGCAAAAAGAGAAATATCAAGTCTAGAGAGCTTTTATATTCTTTATCTACTCTTTGAAGAGAGTTATACTTTTGTTGTAAAAATTATCTTTGTTCTTGTATTGAGGTGAGAGTGAGATTTTCTTGTAAAGGATAAAAGTTATCCTTGAGAGAACTATTTTCTTGGTGAGGTTGTTCATCAAGAAGAACTCTTGGTGTGGTATTATCAAGAGTTGAATGAATTTACCTTGGTGAGGTTGTTCATCAAGAAGAACTCTTGGTGTGGTGTTATCAAGGGTTGAAAAAAGTTACCTTGGTGAGGTTGTTCATCAAGAAGAACTCTTGGTGTGGTGTTATCAAGGGTTGGAAGAAAAAGTCTTGGTGAGGTTGTTCATCAAGCAAGTTGTAAAAAATTCTACAACTTAGTGGAAAGCCTAGCTTGTGAAGCTAGGGGCCCGTGGACGTAGGCAAGATTTGCCGAACCACGTAAATTGAGTTTGCACTCTTTCTATCTCTTTCCTCTTTACATTTACTTACACTTGTGATTGTTCATTATTATTATTCTTTTGATTGCATCTTTGATAAATTCCAATTTCATCTTCTTCACCTTTATTCTTAAAGAAAGAGTGAACTAATTTTGATCTTTCAAGAAAAGTTTTACAAATCCGTTTTGATAAATAAAAACCCAATTCACCCCCCCTCTTGGGTTACCATACCTGGGTCAACACTTTTGAGGTTGTTTATGGCAAAAATCCAATAAGTCATTTGGATTTAGCTCCTATTCCTTCCAAAACTCAATTTAGCAGTGATGCAGAGGAGAGGGCTAAAAACATCAAGAAGCTGCATGAACAAGTCCGAGAGAAGATTTTGAAGCAAAATGAGAAGTATAAAGCTACAGCAAACAAACATCAGAAGTATGCTGAGTTCAAAGGAGGAGATCTAGTGTGGATACACCTTAGAAAGGAAAGGTTTCCTCCAAGCAAATATGCCAAGTTGAAGCCTAGAGCTGATGGACCATTCAAAGTCTTACAACGCATTGGAGAGAATGCTTACAAAGTTGAGCTACCTGAGCATTACGGTGTTTCCAACACATTCAATGTCCCTGACCTTAGTCCTTATCTTGGTGAAAACAACAACCAAGACTCGAGGTCGAGTCTTTCTCAACCAGGGGAGCTTGACACAGTAGTGTTGCAATCCATAGGATTCATGATAGATCATCAAGGGGTGCAAATTATTACAATGGTCAATAGTGCACATGAACCAGAATGAGGGATAATTTTGTAAAAGAACTGATATTACTGTGCAAAGAATTAAATGTCAAGATTTATGGCTGTAAAAGATCTTGAAGTCAGCTTTCTAACACATTTGTCAATGTGTCATTTTGGAGTTGTCTGCAGGGATTTATGACTATCTCTTCACAGCTGGTTCATAATGAATGCTGTATTAAAGTCCATATTAGAATTTGAATTTTCTAGCTTAGTTGGTTGTACCTTTATTACCTAATGAGTTTACTTATGAATCTTAGTTAAAATGAGTTGTCAATGTAGTAGTTGAGCTGTAATTGTTGAAATCATTTAATTATTATCTTTTACCTATGCTTGGAGGGTTGTTCCAAGTTATTTAAGTTCTAAAGTTGTGTATTCAAGGAAGTGAAGTTTTTGAATTGGAATTGAGTGAAATTTCAGTGTTTATACTGATTTCTCCTTAACTCTGTATCTCTTGGTGGATTCCATTGAGTGGTGAGTTAGTTTAAGCCCTGTATCCTTGGTTTACATCCTTGGGTGGTGAATTATCTGTATCCCATTGGTGTTTACTTTGGTGGTGAGCTTGTTATCCCTTTCAAAAAGTATTTGTTAGGTTCCATTTTATTTGTTCCAGTGCCATTGGTTGAGTTGATAATCAACTTGAAGATCCTATCCTGATCTATTACAATCCAGCAGCCTGGTATCAATTTGATATCAGAGCCATATCTCGAAGATCCGATATCAGTTTGGTATCAGAGCCATATCTCAAAATCCGGTATCAGATGAGACTCTTGACCATATCTCGAAGATCCAGTGCCAGATAAGTATCTTATTCCAGTTATAGATGAATTAATTGATGAGTTACATGGGGCAAGCATTTTTTCTAAACTAGACCTTAAGTCAGGATACCATCAAATTATGGTCAAACCTGAAGACATCCAAAAATAGGCTCCGTCAGCTCCACCTCCGGAGGGTCCACCCGCTTCACCTCTTGCTGGCCCTAGTTCCCCTGTTGGACCTGATGTGACGCCAGCAACAGACCCAACCAGTCCTAACATTGACAGAGGGACCTTCAGTCCACCGTCGGAGCCGTTGTATAGTGTCAAACATCTACCAGCATCGACTTCGACATCTGGTCGTGCGACCACCCAACCAACTCCTATATACGATGTTCCTCCTAGTTCGCAGGTATGTAATGAGAATTTTCATTCGTATTCTTATCCGTTTACATTTGCTGCTCTGTTGGTTTAGGAAGGCTCTTGTTATTATTCTCACACAGGCGTCGCCAGTCCATGATGAGTTCCAGAGTACAGTTTTACGTGAGCTTGCATTGTTACTAGTGGCGAACAAAGAAATACGGGAGGTGATAGTTCTTCTGCGCAAGGCTGTTCTGTAACTCGGTGGCCACTTCGGATATGTTGACACGGTACTATACAATATTTACAAAATGGATTATGTGATTTCCACATGCTTAAGCTGACGGTTAGGTTTGGTGTATTTTAGGATTCAGATACAGATTCCGACGAAGGTTCGATTGATGACGGTGAAGGTCAGCCGCCCACAGAACCTGACTCCATGGACCCAACTATTTGTGCAGCCGATGCTCCTCTGACGGGTTTAGTTTTACGCCGGGGTTACTGCCTACTTCTGGCAAAGCATAAGCGGAGCCTCTTTGTTAGTCCACCAGGTAGGAAGAGGGCAAGGGTTCAGCCGTAAGAGAAAGTCACAGACCACCAGCATGTACAGTTCGAGGCCTCGGTTGTTCAGCCGGAAGACAAACCATCTCAGCAGCCATCACCAGATGCAGGTAATCGTGTCATCTTGTGCACTCCGATTCCACTTTTTGACCCACGTGTCCCCGTAATAGAAGTTAATCTGAATGCATTCGAGGCATGGCTGGGGGACTTCACCAAAACTGATTGCATTGATTTGACAGTGTGCAGCGTAAATCGTCAGTTCTTCAGGACGCTGCTCAGGCCATCAGACTGGCTTGAAGCTGAGGTAGTTTTAGACCATCTCCTCCTGTTGAATATTGCGATATACATTTGGAATTAATATTGATAGCTATTACTGTTTTCAGCACATAGATAGCTATCTGTGGTTGCTACGTTGTAGAGCTCGCGCTATGATCGGACCTGGTGTCCAGAGGTCTGCTTTCCTGGACACCACTTTTTGGGTACGTATTTCGTAAACATCTGAATTTAAAGGTAATTTCTGATTCCTTCAATGCGCTAACTGAACTCTTGAACTTGCAGTTGAAATTGAAGTCGTTGTGGGAGCAATACTCGGACAGACTGGATGACATTAACTGGGTGAAGGAGGATGACATGGTCCAGTATGTCCTGGGACAGATGCCCCTCGTTGGAACACCATGGGTCGACGTGGATAAGGTGAGAATATTTATATTCACAGAGTGAGTATGTGCCATCTTATTTGAAATGTTGTGATTGATTTCCATGTTGTCAATTTTATTTTCAGCTCTATCTCCTTGTTAACATCACCGATGATCATTGGGTGGCAGCTGAGGTGTAATTGAATCACCGTCACGTTGCCATATATGACTCATCTGTTGGGCATACTTCCACAGACACAGTCATACAGACAGTCCGGTGCCTCACTGAGCTAGTACCCCATATGTTGTCAATGGAGGTTTACGGTATTCCTGACTATCCCACAACCCTATTCGACATTATGCTCATCGAGGACGAGGACTAGGTGCCACAGCAGGAGCCTGGGGGAGGGGCACACAGCGTGTACTGTTTAAAGTACATCGAGTTCCTAGCGGGGGGAGTTCCACTGACTGAGATTAAGGTATTCGCAGACGACTACCAGAGGGAGAGAATGGCGGTACAACTTTGGGTCAGCCGCAAAAACCCACAAATATAGGAGGCCGCCCTGACCGTCACGGCGCCCTCCCAGCTTAAGGCACTTGTGCCTACTGATGTTGCAGCCACTACCGGGACTGCTGATGATATGTCAGGGGATGTTACGACCACCATTGTCCATGACGACGTTGATTCAGCGGAGGTTGACCAGCAGCCGAGCACGATTGTACCATGAGATCACTTTGCATTTTATATATTATGTTTAATTACACATTTTTTTTGGTTGATAGTTTCTGGATATTTACACATTATTGTATAGTGACATTATTGTATTTGATATTTACACATTATTGTTTACAATGAGTATGCGTAAAGTTTTTATTTCCTGCATGATTGAGACATATCATATAAGTTTCATGGACAAAAAATAATTACGAAATTGCTTGCAAAAAGTCACAAAAACGAGTGATTTACCAAAACGCTCGACGACACTTGACACAAGACCCTCGACACTCGACACGCGACAAATAAGACTCGACACACGAACTCGACTATCTTTGCATCCGACACTCATCAAGTTCGACACTCGACGCAGATACTCAAACGCTCGACAATCGACTCTCGACACTAAACCAAAGACTCTCGAAGATACTCGACATTCATGGTTCGAGACATCTGCACGTCGGTTTTTATGTATCCAACACTCGACTCTCGACACGCAATACACGAACTAGACGAAATTTGCATCCGACTTCGTCGAGTTCGTCAATCCACTAGATGCTGGACGAAACTCGAACTCTCAGCACTCGAACCTACAATCGACACAACGCCTAGACACTCAACACTACCATCCAACATATCAAGATTCGATCCAACAAAACCGCTCGACACTCGACGACACTCGATAAATCTCGTCTTCTTAATCCTTTTGCTGTGATACCAGATTTTCGCATAATGACAGCTAATTTTCAACATATTTTCACATAAACGGTACTATCTCTAACCTTAGTTCACATACATATCCCATTTTTAAGCTATATAATGCGGTTGTCAGTTACCAAAACGATCAATAACGAAAACACTATAACCTTATGAAATTTTCATGCCATTTAGAGAGAGATTAAGGAAAGCTGTTCTTACGTTATTTGCTCAACATCAGCTGTTGAAGTTGTTTCGGATAGTGAAGTCTATGGATCTGTGACTGGTTTCTTTATTCTGAGTTTCGTTTACTGACTTTCTTTGATTTCGTTCGAAGGGGGAATTGATAACGTTTTTGGAAAATATTGATTATACAAGGATATTTCAGTCTTTTTTGTAAGAAAGTGTCTATGACATGAAAATTTTTTAGGATGTATCCATTTTTCAACAAGGCTTCCTAATTCTGTCTATTTTCTCAATTTTTCCAAAGAATTAATAATGTTTGACCTTTCCGTCATCTCCATGACAATCGTAACGTAGCACCAATGCTATAAGAAAGACAAGCTACGTCTTGGCCATTGACTCGAGATTCTTAAATTGGTACACAACATGAACCATTTTCACAGCGAAGTATATATGTGTGCGCTTGGAGTGGCACGCATCGATCGTTCGCTTGAGACAAGTGTAGTGATCAACATCTACCAACTTTTGTGATAATTAAGAAAGCGTAAGAGACATTTTGTCATTATCTTGTTCATTTTGAACTCTTTTGTCAGTTGTGACAATTTACTTGGGCATATTGCTTTACAACTGGGCTATATAGAGCGACATTAACAAGTCTAGTGATGTTATCAATTTGCAGATATTTCTGCCGACCGTCAAACGTTATAGCAGGAATCAAAACATGTCCTAGGATAACGTCCCCTGAGTGACATCCTCTCGGAGGAGGATCAACCCACCAATTAATTGAATTAGTAGTTAAGCTTTTCGTACGTTAACCACACGAGCGATCTTCATTAAAGTTTTCAAAAGAATTTATATAATAAATGTCGCTCCTGATTGTAATTTCGTATATACCTTTTTATGATATGATCATTGAAATTGAAGTATGTTAAGGTGTATACACTTTGTTTTCGTTTCATTTATATTAATTACCGATCATAATTTTAACTTTTTATTGTTACAGGAATATATTTCCATATAGTTCTAAAAAGAAGGCATATTGGACATGCATGGAAGAAGGTAGTCAAATTTATTCACTAAATTAAAGAAAATTCAAATCGATTAAACTTGAAATCAACTCAATAACACGATCAATTTTACGACGTTAGTAATTCAAAGTGGAAAATACGTTGGCAATCTCATTCTCTCTCTCTTCACGAGTCTGTAGCTAGTTGACCACCCGGCATTTCAATCTCACTTCTCCATTTTCAATCACGCCCACATTTCCAAGTTTCAACATTGAAGTTGCAAACTCTCTAAAGAACAATCCTTCATCCTTGGCAAATGACTCGACGATCCACGTAGTCCTGTAATCACCAAACAAGGATTGATCCGAGCCAAACACCCCTTTTCCCGCCATAAGTTGTTTGTAATAGTTATTGTCAAAAGTTGACGATGTAAAATCCAAGAACTCTCCTGCATTGCGATTCTTGTTAGGTTTTGGGCAATTTTTCTTTAGCTTTTGGGCGAACTCAACGTTCATAGATGGGTCGGTGTCATGCACTGTACTAAAGCTACGTAGCCTGGCTTCGAATGATGAACAATGTGAAAACCCTAGAGTGTGGCCACCAGATAGCGCAACTAAATCTTTAACTCCTAAACCTCTCTCAGCGAAACTTTGAATAAGCTGTGATACGTTGAAAGCTGGAGCTGGTAAGTTGATGGTATCGGCTGCCTTGGAGATCCTCCCATCTTTCCTTCCTTTTAGTACATTCCAGTAAGGCCCTCCAGACTGAAAATAACAAGAAACTAGTAAGAGATTATTTCACATTAATATTATAGAATAAATGAAGAAAAGTTTCCTTTATGAATACGAAGATAAATGCAGTTCAAATTTTATGGTACTTTTTGTGAAATATTAGCAAATTCTATTAGAGATAAAACTTTATACTATTTTTCTCATTAATTTAGTAACTTGTAATAGATATAGTGAAGGATTATGCATGCATATACCAAATAGATCAAGACAGGAAGCTAAGATATTATTAATTACCATAGTTACCACGTCTCTTGCTGCAATGGCGATAACATCAGCGCAGGAGACAGTGTGTGGACAAGCCATTTCAAGCTTAGTTTTTGCGTCATCAATAACGTAGAATGATCGAACTGAGATGTTGGGAGGGCCATCCTTCTCAGCTTGGTTTTGTGGAGTCGAGTCCAGCAACAATGACGCGTCACAACCCTACACCACATCATCGTGTCTATACTCATCACATTGCAAAGTAAAAGGATTATATATAGAGAATATCTGTATATTTCATTTCCAGATCAATATACAACTGTAATATTATATAGAAGAGAATAATAAGAGATAATAATATTATATAGAAGAGAATAATAAGAGATAATAAAGGTCATACCCTTATGAAACAATCATGAAAGAACATCCTGAGAATACGAGCTGGGACTTTAGGGTCATGCATTGAAGCATTAAGAACGGTGTCTAAGATGATTTTCTCAGCCTGTGGACATGTTTGATCATAATAATGTGCATTAAGCACTGCCTGTGACTGCTGAATTGTTGCTACAAGAATAAAAACAATTGGCAAATTGAGCATTTTTGGTGCAAAGATAGTCATTTCGTTGTAGAGATTTGCAGCAATAGGAAGCTGCTATGCGAAGAAGAAATGAAATGAGAGATGAATGAAAGTTTCATGATAGTACGGGACTATTAATAGTAGTAATAATAAGTTTGAACGCAAGCATTAATTTAACAATTTAATGTAGATTTTGTATCCTTTCAAGTTACTCAAGAGAGCAACAAATGTAGGAACCAGGTACGCGCTGGTTTTGATATGCTTTGAGAACAAGTCTTTCCCGTACTCCTACAACTAAGCACTTATCTTAGAAGATCAACCAAACTATTTGTCGCAATTACAAGTGAGGCTTCAATGTATACAAACTTGTCTACGTCTAGACCTTAAAAAGTTGTATTTTGTATAGAAGAATTGACATCTAAAGGATTGCTTCTCAGCCAAGTTCAAATGTGAGGCAAAAAGAAAAAAGGAGTCGAAAAGGGCACAAATCAATGCTATGTGACTGTTTGGTTATGTCTATCAGGTTGGTTAATGGCAGTACAGTTGTTGGAAGTGGAAGATCAATTATTTTGTTCTTTTAGAATTTTGTACTACTTTTTGGATGCCCAAGTACAGATTACATTATAATGTACTTCTAATGAAGCCACATCTATTGTCTCATGTTTGGGTTTTTGATTGCCAAGAAATCGAACGAAATTAAAGGAAAGCCCAAAAGCTAGCCTACATGCGCTTGGCTGAAAGATTATGTTGGTTTTGTCCTCATCAGAGTTTTGGTTTCCAAGGTCAAAGGCACCCGCATCTGGCGTCTTCCGATTGAGATCCAGGGACTGAACCATGGAGAGATTTTATAATTTGTACTGATAACAAATCCATGGAATAGGTTTTCTATACCAATATATAGACTGATATATATTAACTGAAAAATTGAGTTTGCTTTTATATATAATTTCTTTGTCACGTAATTTCAACAACCCCTAAGTGTACAACGAAATATCATATCATTTTTTGACGCATCCCATTAAACCAAACTACTAAAACAAATCATTAACTCAAAACATAACCACAAACAAATCCAATCATCTACAAAATGACCCATTTCAATTTTTATGTATACAACAAAGTCTCCAATCAAATTGAAACATGATTTTACACACAAAGTTGAAAAATTAATAAATTTCAAAAAATCTTGATCAATAGTTGATTGAACCTAAAAGTTGTCATTATCCAATTTAGCTGATCAACCATCATGGCTTGGCCAAAGCGCTACCCAAAAACTTGCTAATGAAATGCGTCCAATGCGTCACTGGTAGTACTATTACAAATGAGAACAGCGCATGTACTTTTCTATGATGATTATTTGACCGAATAAATGTGGCAATGCAAGCTTCGTCTTTATATCACATTACCCCGACATCCACCATCATCTTCATCGTCCAAATTGTCTGATCTGTCGATAAGGACGCCAGGCTAATTTATTATCAACCAACGTGTCAATTGAGGAACAAGAAGGTCCCCAGAGAAACAGCTAAGCACCGACGCGTGTCAGTGGGATCAACCTGCAAACCACCAGAAAACGAGCCCATATCCGGGCGAGCTAGGGAGGACCACTACTGAAATAGAATAAATAGCAGAAAGAACAGGTCGATGCACATCTCTAGGACCACGTGCCGTCTTCACGTGATTCCAATTCGTGGCCCACATTAAACCACTCAAAAACACCCTCTTTTGTTGACCCACACCATCCAATGTGGACCCCCACCCACATCGCACGTGCATATCCCATATCACGTTACCCAATCACCAATAAACAATTTTTCAATAAACAACGGAAGCTGAAGAAGATAAGAAAGAAAAAAAGGAAAGATAGAAAAGCCAAAAGGCCTCGATTCGAAAAATGGATAACAAAAAGAAATCTGTTCTTTTTACTTTTGTTAGCATACGAAAATGAGACTAAAAACTCTAACCCTAACACTGATGCTGTATTTTATCATTATTAAAAAAAAAATTCAATCTCTTTAAGGTTTTGAACAAGTAGTAGTTTGCTGATTAGCTGACCTACCCAGAAATTGAAGCTCTTTCTTATCATAAATCTCCAGAGAAAAATCTCTAAGCATCTGAGTAGTTGTGGTAGTATTAGTACTAGTAGCACTATTACTCGCACTAACACTTTTAGCACTTGATGAACCTGAACTGGGTACAGAAGTTGACCCTAACGCACCACTCGAACCGGGAAGGACTTCACCCTGAACCTGTGAAACAAACCCTGATATGGGTCCGGCCTGGAGACTAAAAATTGGTGTTGCAGCAGGAATGGCCCACAATTGAGGCTGGTTTGACCCACCAACAGCAATACTAGCAGCAGCAGTACCAGCAGCATTAACAAGACCAGATTGTGCTTGTAACATAAAAGCACCCATATGCCATAAAGGAACTAACCCTTGTGCATTAACGTTAGTTGTTGTGATGGGCGCAATTGGTGCAAGCCCAGAAGAGACTGAGCTTTGGTTGTGTTCATTGATGTCAATGAATTCGCTGTTACAAGGTCTTTTACGCCGCTTTCTTGGCAAGTCTTCGCCTTCTGGTTTTGCAGCAGAAGTAGTGGGAATCTTCAAGGTACCGTTAACAGAAACCGCGATAGCTGGAACCGTGCCAGTGCCAGTGGCTTCAATAATGGCAGGCTCTGCGTGTTCTAGTAACCATCGAATGGTTTCTCCGTCAGACTTATGACCGAGCTCTCGAGTTAATTGGAAGATCCTGGCAGCACATGTGGCAGGCATTCTAATCCTACGGCCACGACCCTCGACTTTGGTGTGTCGGTCTTTGGAGGGGCGTTTAGGTGCAAGCGAGCGATTGATTGATGCGATGGGGGCTTGTACGAGGTCTACGGGTAACGAAGAGTGATCGAATTCTTGATTTTCCGAGTCTGTTAATTCTTCTTCTTTCATGGGAACCGTTGGTTCTGGTGGGTCCATGATTGATGGCTCTGGTGGAGAGAAGCTGGTTGTGCTTTTTTCTTCATTATTGTTAACTTCTTCTTCTAAATGCTGCTCTTGATTGTTGGAGTCCATTGCGGGTAAAAATCCTATGAAATGAAAGAAACCAGATTGGATGATATATTCATAAAAAAGAAAAATAACTAACAGCGACCCAGAAAATATTGAAGAAAACCCTTAAACAAGAATTACCACGAAAGTTGAGAGTTGTCAAGAATTTAAGAAGGAATAAATTATAAAACTGGAAACCCTAACTTTTTACGGTTACGAAAGGAACACAGAAATTGTTCGTTGACTGAGTTTTGAATCATTTCCAGCACTATCACGAATTAGACAGACTAAAGACATAAACAGAGATTTTTTGCATCTTAAAGTTTAAATAATAAAAATATTATTAACACGGGGGGGGAGAGAGAGAGAGAGAGAGAGAGAACCTAGAAACGAAGAGAGCCCCACTTATCCTCTCGCGAGTCCTACTAAAGAGAGAGATCCTCAAACCCTATTTATTTATAGAGGAAATTGCGTCGACGGTCGGTACGTCTCCGTAGATTATGGATCCCGGAGATTTTGACACGTAGTGGGTTCTGATGAGATACGGTGGCCTTAGTAAATGTTGGTGATCTTTTGTCAAAGCTGATTTCTGTGGATTTTGGATTTTAAGTGAGTTTGTCCATTAGGTAAAAACACCCACTTCTTTTGCCAAATCATCTTTGAAAAATCATCAACTTTCGAACTTGTTAATTGTTTCAGCGCCTTCGCGACTTTTTGTGTATTGGGGTTTAAGTGAAGGACACGCCCACAAAAGTCATTCCTTTTGATCACATGTACTTCATTTATATTTTAGATTTCTTTTAGATCCAATGTGATAATAATTAATCTAAAATTGAAATTTCCCACTAATCAAGTGATAATGTTGATGGTGGATTTAACAAAGAAATATCACAATAATTATGGTCATAAATTAATCATCATTAATCCTGGGCTAGTACGATGACTTACATGTCCAGTAATCAGCAGTCATAATTGAATTGTCCATTCTGAGTTTGTAATTTTGTGCTTTACTCAAAAGACTCTAACTATGGCAATATTGCTTAACCAAGCTGCCATTCTTCAGATTCCCTGAACGCATCTAGCAAAGACACAGAACTAGAGTTTAGTCATATAAATAACAAGACCAGGAAACTCGTTGCTAAATCAAAATCGATTTTAGAAGTAGGATTCATAAAAGCATTTGTGAGCACATTCTTACTCACACTCAACCCAACCAGACGTTAACATACTTCTAGAAGAGGGAAAACAATGGAGATACGGATTTCAGTTTTGCACATTAAGCTAGTACACTAGCAAATACCATTTCCATTTCAGTAGAAACACCTAAAAGCTTTAACATGTCCTAGATTGAGGCAACAGTCTTTTCTAGGCAAGAATAAAGCCAACAGTAGAGAACACAAGTCATCCATTCCCTCATGATGTTAATGACCATTTACTGGTAAACCGTTTCCACAGGTTGAAGCAATAGTGGAGCTGGCCTTTTTGGCATAAAAACGCCGATACATTGAGTCAACTTCAGTGAGATAGTAGGTGCCTGGTAACAAGAGGCTAGTATCCTTGCTTGTGACAAAGTCCTTTGCTCCATATCGGTGTTCCATGAGCTTCATTGAGTCAACAAATTTTTCAGGAGGAAACTGCATAAGCAAGAAGTGAAGTTAGTTGAATTTGTAGTACCATATATAACCAGTACTAGATGATTGTCAGCAGAAAACTACATGGAGCAATTGATGCAAATTCTCAAGAAGACAAGCACGGTAGGAAAGCAGAAAAACGAGGACAAAATATGGCCAAGAAAACAATTAAGAAGATCTCACATTTTGTGAATTTGTTGCTTAATACAAATTTTATACAGCAGGATACCAAGAAGCAATTTTTCTGACTTTTGCAGCAGATATACAAATATAGTTTATTTAAATGACTTCTATTATCATCTCTTGCACCATATATACCATAAAAAACCAAGATGAGATGGTTGCAAGACCTTAATTAGTTGTCCTAAAACACGAGGAAATTAAAATCACCAAGAGTTAGTGGGAGAAATACCTCGTGCCTTGATTTTAACTTCCCATGAATATTCATTACTTTCACAATGTTTGACAAGCTGAAAGGATGCTGATTATCTCGAAGTCGGAAGGAGAACATTGTAGAAGTAAGGCCACTTCCATATGAAAACATTATTACACGCTTACCTGCCTGAAAAATTAAAAAAAAAAAAAAAATCACACCTAGGAATTGTTTCTAATACAAAATTACTAGTCCCCGGTTTAAACGGCCAACTAAACCCACAAGGTTGTCAAAGATTTTATACCAGAGAGTTATGCTTTTCCTGGAGAAGGGATGCAAATGCTGCGTAGAGAGATGCAGTGTACATGTTACCAACTTGTTTTGGTATTAGGGTGGATGGTTGCACTTTCAAATCATAAAGTTGCTTTGCAACTTGCTGACTTGCCTAACATCAAACCAAAGTTCGAAATTATCATCAAGACTATACCTTTAGCAACCACGTGTTCATAGAACTGCAACCTCATTAATGTGATAATAAGAATGGTAACTTACCTCTTCAAGATCCCGGCTCTGATAGCTCTCATCACCACATAGGGCAGAAAATGGGGTAAGCTTTTCTCTGGCAACCTTGTCAATGGAGCTGATGTGTTTTGGAAAAAAAGTTTAAGAACTGATGAGTATTTATGAAAAAGTTCCTAATAACTAGTGGTGAAGGCATGGGGCTTTTATAGAAGTCTAAAAAAGCTTTTTGTCAACTATTATATATGTGTAAATGGCATTCACAAGAAATCAATAATTAATTAATTATTTAAAACTGCATTCTAACACCCCCCATAAAAGATTAAGTAATATGAGCAGATCAGAACCTGGCATTCCTCAAGAAATCATTGAAGTACAGTCTTGCAAAACTTTTCTGCACAAGCTGTCATACCAGGTTCCGAAACCAAGAGTTAATTAAGAAGTTTATAAGTTATAAACCAAGATACGCCCAAAGAACTTTAAAAGCATCACCAAGGGTAAAAAAACTGCAATACCTTGTTATATGGAGAATGAAATACAAAAAAATCAGCGTCTAAAATTGAAAATGGCCTGCCCTCCAATTTCTTAAACCTATATAACACAGAAAACCAAGTTTCTTATAGCATAGTAGACCAACATTTCATCCAAAATGAATTATCGAAATTCAGCATGACTTACTTCTGATAGAAACAATTGTAGCAAGAATCAAGTGCCGTGAGATAACAAGTTTGTGAGAGCTTTCCGTCAACAACCTGTAGACACAAATTTAAAAATTTAACTAACCAATAATTACTCAAAATTTTAATGTGAAAAACTCAGAAATTAAATATGTCTACTGATACGATTTTCCAGATAACATTCGGGCATGTCATATCCAAAAAGGCTATTGCAGTTTGAGTCTATTGAGCAACAAAAGTTTCCCTACTGAGAACACCAAAAAAAACACTTCATATTTTGCAAAAGCTGCCATTCCTCACATAAACATCCATAGCATGGATAATTTCAATTAAGTACTTATATTTCATTTTGCTCCAAAAGGTTAACTCATGAGACAGAAAAGTAATGAATATAAGAAAAAGGGGACCTTGCAACTTATGTTTGCAATCCAGTATACATGGAGACCATCACAAACAAATATGTTAAAACAGACAATAAATTCCAATATCTGAATAACCACTAAAACAGACTGAAAGATGAAAGAGAAGCATTACTGGGTATTCACTGGCCAGGTTGGGCTTGTAAAAATCATAGGCGTGAGACATATGACTGCCTCTGTAGTTTTCAAAAGCAATGGGAGCATCAGGCCCTATCAGCATAGCGATAGCAGCTGCTCCTCCAGTAGGCCGAGCTGGCCCTTCTGCATAAACCTGTGACAAAGGAGACATACAAAATTAGACATACATCCGTAAGCGAACCCATCAAATTGCCAATTCCATGTATTATATTATAATAACAAACTAATAGCCAATACATGTAGGCTTCAAATTCTGACTAAATAAAATAGTGTGAAGCATGAATGATCACTGTGAAATTGCAAAAATACAGGAGAAAACAACTTAAATGTTACACAACCTTTTTTCTTTTACTAGAAATTAACACTTCCGCAGTCTTAAAATAAATGGGAACTACCATGTCACAAAAGTTCTCACTTCCCTATTTAGAATGAAGAGTGATCTCACAGATGTAAAACTTCTATGAGGACACCATAAAAAACTTTTATTTAGTTTAAGGGGAATTTGAGAATGCAATATACAGACAGCCCTGATAGCCACTACTGGATTTCCACTACAAATTGTTATTTACAAATTTTTTCATATTCTTTTACACACAAACACAATGGAGTAAAAACTTATAATTATTCATATTTGTTTCATGGCTGTTATCATTTTGGATGTAGTCTATGGTTCACATATTTGATCTTTCACAAGCAAGTGAAGAAACAGCAAGTTTTATGAGTCACTGATTATCAGTTGACAGTATAATTGTAATTGTCTTTCTTTCTGAATTTAAAATGAAACAGAAAGAAGCAATTCTAGTTCCATTTGTCAAGGAGACCATACCGCAGTGTCTGTGCAAACCACAAGGCCATAGCGTCCATCCCAAGAAGTACTCTCTACCCAATTTACACAGTTGAATAAAGCTGCAGTTCCACCATAGCATGCATTTGTCGAGTCAACTCCTTCAATATCAGTATTACCAGATTCCTGTTCTTTACAGAGTAAGTATAAGCATAATGTATATAAAAAAAAAAAAAGGGAAGAAGAAGAGACTAGGATTTAGATATGAAACAAACAATTCAATGCACTTCATAGAGGAATGATGTCGCCTGTTCATATATTATCCTGAAACAATTTTAAGATGCATGGTATAATACCTCCAATCCTTGTCATAGAAGAGAAACATGTCATGCATGTTTGTTTTCAAAGAAAATCAACTTTCAAATTAGTTAGAAATTTATCTTGACTTATCCAAAAGAGCTGTGATAGATTAGCTAATTTGTAAATCAACAGAAAGCATTACAAGCATATTGGTACTGAATCCTCAGTCAGATGGCATAGCCTAGTATCTCAGATTGCTAAAATGCTTCCAGCCATATAGACTCCAGTTTATGGACAGTTTGTAAAACACTAACAAGAGCTGATGTCCAGACCTTAACTCCAGGTGTTCTCCAACTTTGTCGCTTAATAAGCCGGTAGCTAATGAAGTTGTTTGTAACAAATTGGGAGTTTAATCTTCAATGAATATACAAGGATAGAAGTTTCTTGTTGACCAAAATGATAACCTAAAATGACATGGAAAATGAGGGACTACCTCAAAAATTTGCATTAGGAAGGTCTTAATAGATTTGCTCTTGTCAATAACGGTCTCGCTGCCAACTTCAAGGCGTCCAATCTGAGTTGGGTCAATTTTATATTTCTCTAGCAGTGAGGACACAGCTGTCAAGCTGAAAGACAAGATCAAACTGAAATAAGTATCGACATCCAATGAAAATGCCAACTAGTACAGTCTTTTTTGGCTAACACCAAGAAGCTCCCTTCCCCTTAACTCCAAAGTTGCAGGGTGCCAAGAAGAACGAAAGAAGTGAAAAATTACAATATGATTGAACTTTACAGTTTTAATAGACTTTATACCATATATGATCAAGATCTAAACTAATAATAGTTGATGCAATTCAGGGCACAACAAAATTCCAAAACCATTTAAATAGATATATTCTAACAGTAGGCTTATAAGCAAAGTAGACAAAACCTCTTAACAAACAAATCTTTACCATTTTTGCTTCACTAGCATAAAGCAACTCAAAATAAGCCTCTTCTGCAAGGTTTAGCAAACATGGATACACAGTTTTCACTTTTCAGTGCTCACTAATCATTAGAACATGTAAATATATTTTCTCTATAAGAAATGTTGGATGTTTCATTTCATAATTATACGAGTTCCAGACTTTTTTTTTTCTTGGAAGTTTTGAACAGTTGGTAGATCAAAAGTCCCAAAATAAACAGTGTACCGTTTTAGTACAGGAACGTCCATACAACAATGCCCTTAATAAAAGATGCCCTTAACCATTAGTCAAGGAATGCATCCGACCAGGAGATAGCTGGAGGCTGACTCTTTCAGAACTATAATCACTAGTAATCAACCAAAGAGAGAGGAAATGTTATGTGCAATATTAGTAACCTCATTGAGATGACATCTTCCATATCCGTACAAAATGCCATGCAATCTTGTCCAAGTCCAATAGTGTATTTTCCTTTGCTCACCCCATCATGACCCTCTAAAGCTTCCTGTAAATGCGCATGCAAATATAAAAAAATACTTGGGAAAAATAAACATACTTTGATAAGTAATAAGAATAAACAATATTCTAATATAATGATACTGAGAAAAGCTCGAAACAAGAAAAATATAATCAATGGAGCTATTATCAAAAGATGTCCTTAGTAAGACAAATACATTTTCTTTTCACTCAATGGCATTTGGGCTTTTAAGCTAGAAAAATGCTGAGACAGTGATTTACAAAGAATTAGCAAGTAAATACATTTTTAGAAAGTGTTTCCAAGTACTTTTAAAAGCTTTTTCTATAAAAATACTAAATCATTATAGGGAATTTCATCTATTTTGTCAGGGACAAACAAGACGGTATCAATAAGGTTGAATATTGTTTACCTCTCCTACAGTAATTTAAAATATGAAAGACTCCATGATTCGAAAAATATCATGAACTCCCTGTAGGATGATTTCTGAAAAATTTTAGCAGATGTCTTCGACACAAAAATTCAATAATTTAGAGAAATTTCTAACAAATTTCAGCACTTACGGGTGAGGATTCTTGTGAACTTTAAAACCATACGAGTCCAGTAGCCTTAGATTAACCCTATTACAGGTGAGGCTAGTGATCATTATCATTTTGTTAAGGCTCCTTCACCAAAATCAGTAATTACAGCCTCCATTAAATGATAACTATTGACCACATCTAAATTCACGTTAAACTGTTTTTAACCTTCGCAGAATTTATAAGCTGACTTCAGTTACATTTATTTAAATGCTGGAAAACGCAAATTAACATCAATCAATCTTGAGCATTATTCACTTTGACACAGTTGGAATACGAAATCAACACGTAACCAGAGTTCAACACAAATAATAAGCTTCATTGAGCTGAACTGAAGCGCATTGAACACAAAACTCAACCTATGATTTTCCTTCTCTCCTCCATTTTCAGCATATATTATATTATATTTTATTTTATTTTTTCAAAATAATCAAATCTTAGCATCGCATTACCACAACCAGTTTCAAAATTACCAAAAAGTACACATCGTTTGGAATCAAGTTAAACCACAACTAACATAATAAAGTAAACAAGGAAAGGATTGAAATTCACCTGCTGAACACAAGTAGGAGGGAAGTAAATATCCATGGCGAGAATGCCGACGTTTTTTGGAGGCGAAGACATTTTCCTTCACTTTCCGACGCCCGTTTCGATGCAAGAGAAAATAAAGAGAAAACACAAAGTTATGGAGGTGAAATACGCGCGTGAGAAAGAGTTTATTTATACATAGGGAGGGGAGGAGAAGACTCCAAAGAGTGAGTGGGGAGCTTCAAATCCGTAGACAAAATGGTACGGTCATGAGGCTGGCGGGGGAAACGTGGGACCATTGTACTTCGTCATACTCATCCATTTTCTTCACGTAGATATTTGTAGGTGAAGGAGAACCATCAATTCTCAATTATATTTCATTCTAAATTTTATTAGTTTTGGAATTTGTTATTTTATAGTCTGTAAAATTTTTTAAAAAATAAGATAATTAATCATCTTCGAGAAAATACTTTAACTTAGATTTTTAATTTAACTTTAAATTTAAATATTCATTCGTTTATCTCATTAGATTTAATGATTAAGATCAAAAGTCAAAATGATATATTTGATACAGTTAATTCATCATCGAGTCTTGACATTAATACTATTACAGTAATATAAATTAATGATTGAAAATTTAAGTTATAATTTTAACTCAAAATCTTGATTTGAAATATCCCACCCTTATTTGTTTATATTAATTATAGGGTTATTTTACCCTTCTAACTTAAATCTAGGACACTCATTTATAAATATTAATTGGTGTGATTTAATAGGTGGCAAGTTGATGAGTTAACAATTGAAATTATCATTTTAGTTATACCAATAGTTAAAACAATGAAAAAATATAAATATTTGAATAGTCTCATCGTGTACTTACAAAAAATGCATTGAATCAAAATTTCCTTTTAAACAATATTCGTTATAATTCAATTTCCATAGATTATTTTATTCATTAACTTTCTTTCGATGTCTTTCTTCAAGAAAGTTACTTTAATTTCCGAGTTAATATATCTTTATTAGCATTATTAATTTTTACAAACTGTTTTCTATTTGCGAAGGATTGTTTGCTAAACGGAATTGATTTCCAATCCTAAGTAATGAGAATATTCATAAATATTTGTTACTTTAATGACTATATATAAAACCTTTTAAATGCAATTTATTTGTTCATTATTTAACTCCTTTTGTGCGATGTACACATGTATATCGCTCATTTGGAGTAGTTGGAGCAAGCAACAAAGAAAGAGTCCTAAAGGGATTTTCTTTCTTCGTTAAATACTTTAATTAGTGCTTAAGGTGAGTCTATTACGATTTGCGATTTAGGAGTGCATAGATCTACCTATTGCACTGGATTTATTTTTTTAAAGGGGCAAAATGTAAGGACAATGCATTATCGTGCTTCAATTGATAATTTTTGTAAGGTATATCTCCTAAATTTTTATACTTTAAAATTCATATTTTCTAGAAATATTTGGTACTTGTTTAAACTAAATTTTGTGTGAAATTATTATATTTAATTATTTTTTTAACATTTCGTTATTTTCAAAGCCAAGAGGCATTAATTACCAAAACTGCCTTCTGTTATAGAGTATATTCCAAAATCAAATTTGATAACACTTTTATCATACATACGAGCAGCTAATAATTTAAGATGTCATTTGTTATTCTTGTCTTATCTTGATATATATCAAAGTGATAGCTCAACTTATTGATTATATTTTGCTCAGGATTTTTATTTTAAGTTGCATCTTAAAAACATGCTTGTTTTATTGTCATTCAGATTCAGTATAAATCATGAATGTCATGGAGCTCTAATTTTTAATACTTTCTAAAATTTTTTCCTCAATTGTGCTCAATTTGCCCCCAGTTGATAAGAACCGGGTTGGTTGTGCTTGTGCACGGGGTTTGTTTTGGAAAACTTTGGCACATATGGGTCGATGTTGCAATCCATAAAAAAGAGATCAAAGAAACTTTGATCTTCTATGGAAAAAAGCCCATTGTTTTAAGCAACGAAAATTTCTGCACCTTGGAAGAATGGCTAACCATTAACTAAAATATCTTTAAAATTGCTTTCATTGTGTGGATATGATTTTGGGGCGGTGAGAGTTGGTTAGCGTTCCGTGGACTTCTTGCTCCGCACAACTTTGAATTTCAAGCTTGATTTGACAATCGATATCATTTTGATGTCGTATATCACGTCCTAATCCAAGTTGTCATTACATTAACTTGCCACCATATATTATATTTGATCTTCAACTTTGGATTTTGATAAAATCAATGAGGATATGCATTGTCACATTATTTATTTAAAAGATAAGATTGTATGTATCAAGATTTCTTTACATTTTCGTGGAATTGATCGAATTGTTCAACTGGGAAAAGGAAACAAATTACCGGATTTACAAAACTCGTACACAAGGACAAAGGCATGTACATGAATAATTGCACATGCAGTCGTGTTGTTTTATTTTACTTTTTGATATGAAAATGAAGTAGATGCAACTTTAAGTGTTGCAAATAATAGAGTGGTGGATGGAAGGTTGGCTTGGCCCTCCCTGACAATCTCCATGTTCATAAATCCTGATAAAAGCTTTAATTACTGCTTAAAGTGAGTCTATTACGACTTGCTTTTTAGGAGTGCTTCGATCTACCTATTGCACTGTATTTCTTTTTTCAAGGAGGCAGAATCTAAGGACAGTCAACTGAGATGATTTTAGATTGTATATCGAGTTGAAAATTACAATAGTTAAGATCGGTAGATTAGTAATACCATTTTTATTAAGGAATTGTTAGGGTATTAAATTCTGTGACAGAGTTGAAAATTTTTCTTATGATTATTATTTAATTTTTTTTTTACTTCAGATTTTAAAAAATGGAACTAATTTGATTATTTTATTGCATCAATATCTTTGCATTCTCTTCATGAATATTGTATCATTAATTAATCAGTAGTAGTATACTAAATTTTGAAGTAGTTTCAAGAAATATTAATTTATCAAGGTTGGTAACATACATGTCTCAATGCTGTCACAAAACCCACTATAGTTGATATACAAATATTACAAGTAAACTCTTAACTCACGTCTGTGAATGTAGTAAAATCTTACTTTAAGCCTTAAACTTCAATAATTTGGTTTTGATGATTCGTGAAAAATATATTTTCAAAAGCAGGATAAGGACTTGCAACTAATGATCCCTGATTGAAATTCACACGTTTCAGACGCATTGAGAAGTTGTTCGAATTAACTGTGGATACGAGTGTTGGTTATTAAGATGGGCTTTAGGTGTGATTAAGTCATTTTTGAGCAGCAGCGGAGTGTTTGATGAGACGCCTCCCACGGATGTGGACACGGAAAATATCTACTAGCTCCGATGGTCTGATGGACAGCGAACCGAACACAGCGACTTTTACTGGTGTGTTTGTCACTTCCAAGAGAGTGAGAGACAGGGCATTAATGGGTTAACTTTTAGACTTCGTGACGTTTATGATACAAGTGAACTTAACCCTGGCCCAGAAATTGTTTCTTGGACAAGCATGATTGGTGCATTATTGCAATGAAACTGTTCTTATCCTTTAGTTTAAGTTCACAGGTTATGGCATAACATTACGTTTAATACTTAATAAGCCCCTTCATATCTGAGGCCTCACATGCACATACAACTTATATTTTCAGTAGGGATTCGAAAACGCAACTATTTGATCATTTCAATTTTGATACCGCTTATAAAGTGTGTTCTAACATTAATATTTAGCCTCTAATACTTTTGAATCGGAAACCTTAGGTGTTGAAACTGTTAGGATAGCATGCCCTCAGCTTCTGCTAGTCTTCAGGAATATTGTTAATGGAATGCGGGTAGAATATATTGATCTTAGTTGTAGAATGACTTAATAAGATATGCATATTGGAACTACTTGAATTGATATGCAATTTGGCCGTGACGACGCAGTGATGAAATTGCAGATCGTCAATATGATGTCAAGTAAGCACGTCTTTACATGGAATGTGTTGGTGGCCGGCTTAGCTAGGCATGCATGGACATGGTGACGAGGCATTCAAAAGTTTTTGGGTTGTTAAGACTTGGTGTAAGACCAAACAAGGAAACATTTGCATCACTAATGACAATCTGCTGGCTGCCGCATTTCCCACTAGGTTGTTGATGGCCTAACTTACTTTTATCAAATGGAAGTCAATTCTGGGATCCTTCTTTGGGGTTAGAGCATCACAAATGCACGCATGATCCACTGGCTTCGAAGTCCAGTACGGAAATGTGAAACTCTGTGCAGAAATATTGGACTGTCTAAGGAGCTGAGATACAATATTCTCCATGCTTGTAAATATTCTAGCTTTTAAAGTTACAACAACTTCAATAATGTAGTTGTAGTCCTATAGTTATAATATTGATTGCACATGTATGTAGAATTGGATATTAACTTCTGCTACAAGACCACTGCCTGCTGGTACTCTGTCCTACTTTTTTATCCGTTAGATGATGTAAAAATTAGTATATTTTCCAGATATCTGAGAAGCAGTGGAGATTAAACTAATGTATGCAACATCCAATCAAAGTTGAAGTACTGGATCAAAATATGTACAAGGCCAAACACGAGGAGCCGCCGGAGCCCTAGGGTGCGTTAAAATATATAGCATATTCATATCATTGACTTCTGAAAGTTAAACTGTGGCGTCATGAATTTCATTTAGAAGTTCTCAATCTTCATCGAAGACATTCAAGAAATCTATTTCTATATTATAGTTGTTGAATATAGTAGGTTTTTTTTTTTTTTTTTTTGCGGAAACTTAGAGGAAAAACAAGGTTAAAATCCAATTGAACTGGCTTGCTACGAAGATCAGTAATGAGCAAAATATTCTCGAGTGTCTGCTCAAACTTGAAACTTTTTGTCGTTTGCATGGAGAATGGTCTGCACCTAATGGTAAATTGGTGTGTCATCAGTAAGCAGAATGTGCAGTCAATTATTTTCAATTTTCAACATGCTTGAATTAATTTGGAATTTTCTCAAATTGAAAGGAAGACTAGGCATAACACATTAAAATCAGAGTTCATCTAAGTGAGCTCATCGACTGACAGCGAGGTCCTGTACAGAAAATATCAAAGAATATTTTGGCAATTTATACTTAGTATTCAGAAAATTTTGAACTGACTGGATGGCATCAATTTACTGAAGCTCCATGTTTTGAAAAAAATAATATTCTGTTCTTAAAACTTCAACAGTCTTCTGATTAAGAGCTGTATACCTCCATCGGGCCTTTTCAACAAAGTCTGCATCCAGAAACTGAGCAACAAATGCCCAAAGCCTATAGGTGTCTTCAAAATTTGCCAGAAACCCCAGTGAGGCTGTAACTACTGTTATCCGTGGATCAGTTTTGTCTTTCTTCTTGTTTTGAACCGCACCCTTTGCTTCACTAGCTTTCTTCTGAATGACTTTCTCCTTTTCTCTTTCGTACTTGTCTGAAAAACAAATATTGTGTAATGTTCCGTGGCTAAGAGAAATGTTTTTTCTATCCGCAAGCTTCTGTACCAATACCGGTTCAATCTTTTCTCCTTTCCAATCAAATACATTGAATGCCAACGCAGGTCCGCGATCAAATCTTATCTTCGGTCCATATATTTTCACCAGGGCAATCCCCTCTGTATTAGGATGCTGGAGCTTCGTCATAGCATTCACCAGCCAATTGATCAGGTACCTTGCTCTGCAACTAATTGTTGTCAGTCCCAATGAGTCCACTTGATCCAAACCCCTGCATTCAATATCCACACAATTTTCTCCTTTTGGTGTTGCCATAATTTCAGCCTTTTGAACCTTAGAGGTTTCTTCCTGTTCCAATTTTCCAATCTCCATTACTTGAGCGGATAAAGGACCTGAAACTAAGTTCGACGAAGCTATCTCATCTTCTTTTAGCATAAACTTTGATGTCTGTTTTTCGGATTCTTCCATTAAACCAAACTGCTTTGCTGGTAGAAGACTGACCATCCCCGCACTCGTCTCAGCTTCCAGGACTGGAATTGTAGATTTTTTGACAAATAGGCATCCAAATCCTGAAGGATTTTCCCCAAAAGTCTTGTAGAAGGAACAGATAAGGAAGTCCGGGCGAAAGAGGGAGAGGCCAAAGCTGTCCATATCTTTTGGACCCAGTGCACAAGCATCAATCAAAATGTGCCAACCGTTCTCCTGAGCAACCCTCATCCAAAGGTAAGGATACCTGGCTCCTGTCACTCTGGAATGAACTGGAAAGACAAAGAGTCCCCTCTTCTTCTTCTCTTTCCTCTTATTCACAAGCATCTTTCTCATATTTGTTGAGTGAATCCTCAGTCTTGGCCATGAGAACTCTGCTGACATGACTCTTGCTCCTTTCTTCTCAGAGGTCTTTGTCATGGCTTCCACAGCCTCGCTCTCATAGTCATAGACTGTCAGAAGCCTCCTACTAGACTGGAATGGATAAGATTCTGCCAGAAGTTTGAAAGCTGATGTTCTATTTGCAGTGAAAACCATACTGTAATCATTTTCAGAAATATTTAGAAAATTCATCACCCTTTTCTTCATTGCAGATTCCACCTCTGATGCTTCCCCACCATGAAGTAGCTGTGTCTTCAGATTCCCTGTCTTGTAGGATACACTGAAGAAAGGAATATCCGAAATTCGAGAGGCCGACGAGTTTGATAGATACGAAGAACAAGATTCAGTTTGATCATCCCTTGGAGAGTCTTGTTTTTCCAGCTGGCTATAAGAGAATAGACCAATTCCAATATAATCAAGGCATACATGGTTGGAGAGTGAGAGATGATAGTATTCTTTAGCTCTTATTTGGTCTACTTGGTATGTGTCAGAGTACTTTGGGTAGGCTTTGGTGAATTCAAGGAATGATTGTTGCAAAGATGGGAGAGATTCATGATTGGTAAATTGGGCATTTGGGAAGATAGATGAAGTAGTTCTTGCTGCAAAGTCTTGACGAGAATCAGCAGAACTGCTTCTAGGCTTGGTAACTTTGTTCAGAGGCTCAGGCGAGCTAAAAAAAGGAGATGGGCAGCAGCCATGAGCGCATACTTGTGAGACTTCTTTCAGGCAAGGTGTTTGCATATTCTTTCTGTTTGTTCTCTCAACAAATGTTACTGTTTTCCCATTGGTTTCGCCTTCCTCTTCGCTCTTGTTTCTTCCCATCAATTTTAATAGTTTATAACAAGTTTTGAAAAAAATATATTATGTACATATATTTTTTTCTTCATTTGGAGCAATGCGTAAGTTTTACTTTGTCTTAATCGCTCTCTGGACTCGGCATTGTGTAAACACATTGAACAAGTCGTGCCGCTAAGTTGACCTCGTCTTGTCTTGTCTTTCATGATCCATCATACTAATGCACCTTCTATCATTTTACACGTGGCTCACTCAAGTTATTCTATGTTTATATGACTATGTAGTAGTATATCCTACTATTGATCTGACCTAAAAAACACATGATGATGGAGAATCAATGCACAAGATTTTCCAATTTTGTTTGCAGGACCCGAAATATTTGTACTCTAGCGCATAGGGTATAAAAACTTTTATATAAAGTGTAGAAGCTCAACTTGTAGCAAGGTAGTTGTAATGACCTTTCCTTGATATACAATATGTGAAATCTTAGTTGTTTGGAAGACTGTAGGCGGGACGTGAAAGCAACAAGCAAAAGTGGACAACAAAAGCGCTTTTATATTGTCAGATCATCATGAACGTTGGCTCCAAAAAGCTTCTTTAGAATGCTTTCAAGTTTCCTTCAAGTTGAAGGTTTCTAATTACTGTATCAACCCAAACACGTGTTCCCAAAAGTGTGGTAAAAGCTGTCAATTGGTTAGTATTTATCAGCCACCTGTTATGCCTGTTATTGCTCTTTGAAGTTTGGCCCCTTGAGCTGGGGACTAGGATAGGGAGTTTGGTGGAAAATATGTTAAATTATTGTACTGTTGGTTCTTCCAATTAGTATTGATGCTCAGTAGTCAAAATATTTACAATGAAATCTACCTAATTTCCAATGCTACTATAGATATACCTCATTGTTCTCATCTTTCTTTGCGACAATTTGCAATTTAACATAATTTGAGATATAGATTTGGCAAAATTGGGCGAGGGAGATGGGACCAAGCATGTCTAGACTATAATGACAGAAAACCTAACTTAACTTTACTTTAAAAAGTGAAATATGAATGTTGACCATTTTTCTGAAAGGGGAAAAGCTGGAGAAAGCTAGCATACATATGGAGGACAAAAAGAAAGCAAGAACCGAGGATATCTATAAAATTAAATTTGAAATTATGACTGGTCCCTCTCGATAATAAATTCATGGAACATGAATCGTGCTGGTTAATCGAATTTTTTTTATTATTATCTATTTTCAGTCAACTAGGTAACATTTTTTTGGTAATAAAATCTCATCTAAGTAGGTTTTCTAATTTTTCCTTGAATAGCACTGTGAGGGATTTTATGATTGATTTTGCTTTAATGCTATTAGTTTGATAGGTAGGTGCTTGTCAAATATTGAATTGAAATATATGTTTAAGAGAAGAGCTTTGGCACTGTTAAGCAATCATATTTGAAGAACTTCTGCAATCCACATTCATAAAATTAATTAAGTACATTAAAATCCTAATCTCGGAACAATGATTATTGTTAACATTACTGAACCTTACCATTACCATAAAATAATTATCAACTTGCCACTTTCTAGAAAGAAAAAATGATCCAATCGTCTTCCATTTCCGCTTCCACCCATTGAAAAGTATTTATCTCATTCAGAATCCTTATTAACCCCATGTACCTGCATAACACAATTAATTAATTTATAGAAGTATATATGTTAGTCAAAACATGAATTGATTCTAATATTTATCAGAAACTTTTCTTTCCATTCATATAAAGCAAGGGAGCTTAGGGTTAATCATATAATAATATATATGATAATGCAAACTAGTTACAATTACCTGCGAAGCATCTAACGGTAGCTCGAGGATTAGTCTCAGGAGAGTTAGAAAAAGTAGAACCATCTATGACCCTTAACGCATTCACACCAAGAACCTTATAATGATTATCAACATCACCTGTCAACTTGACAGCCTCCATGATAGTGCCAAATTGTCATGACAGTGTCCTTGAAGAACTGTTCCAGGGAAAATGCAGCATTAATATGCCTTGGTCTCTAGTTGAGGGGCAAGTTCAACGCCAAGTTTATCAGTTTTTCCACTGGCATGTCGCTGTAACGCAACTTGGAGAGTGACATGGAATTTACAACATCTGTAATGGTCCTTGGATGCACATCTGAAGGTCTTCAGGTTCCTGGAAGTAGATGAATGTGACAGAAGGGTTATCATCCGCATTCTTGCCTCAGAGATCAAGATGGCTCGAGGAGATTGGGCCCATTAACTTCTCAAGAATAGCCCCACCTCCGGAGGGCTTTCCAGCTGTCTGCAAATATCTCCGAAAGTATGGTATGAGCGACTTGCGAGTTGAGCTTGAACATTTCTATTTTTTCAGAAACAGTTTTCAGTTCTTAACTTCTTAGAAATTCAAAAAGAGGTGAAATTAATTTTGGTCGAAATATTTCAGTGTTAAATATCAAGATCGTTTTTAAATCCTTAAATCTTTACAGTAAACTTGGAAAATTTATTTACTCCCAACACAAATATGCCCTGATTTCATATTTGCCTGGTAGATTCTATTGGGCCTTCAGTAGCACAACTCTTTATAATGGGATCCAAAGGTTGACCAATGGCTTTGTAGACTCAAAAAATATTTAAGGAGAGATGGCAAAAATGATTAGAGAACAATCCATACTCTAGGAAAGTTTTTGGGCCGAAGAGTGAACAAATTAGTCCATTTGCTGCTTCAATCCCCACAAGTTGAACGACTTACACCTCAATAGGCAATAGAGAGGGGATGAGCAGAGCATTCATTGGATTATCACACATCCCTTGGTCCACCAGAGGCTGATCCACCACAAAATCGACGCCATGTGCCCGAAGCTGATTGGCAGGTCCAACACTAATCAGCATCACTAGCTATGGGCTTCCAATTGCGTCAGCTGATAAGGTTATCTCATGATCTGCTCATGAAGCAGCCTCTGTGCATACTGCATTACTCCTAGTGCAACTTTAAATATCACACAATGAGCTTTTGTTCTTGGTCTCCATGTATTAATGATGTGGTTGAATATAGACAGCAATATATTGCTGGCTATGAGATAATGCCACGTTGAAGATGCAAAAACAAAAATCTCGTCTTCTAAAGATATGAAGATATGAAAACCGTTCACTAATTAAACAGTGTAAGGAGTATCTTAACTGTATTGTTAACTCATTGTTTCAATTTATGAGTTTATAACAGATTAAAATAAAGATAAATCTTTAATATGTCAAGTGTATGAATATTCAATTAATGTGAATATAAACTCTCTACAAATCATGCAAGACATGTATTTGTCAGTCTTACTCAAAGACATGTTTTGAGGCAATTCACTTTTGGAAATTTACAATGCAATGTTTATTTGTTTCTAATTATTTTAGAATGTTTAATGAGAAATTTTAACAATATTTTAAGCTTAGTAAATGTATTTCTTGTATTTCAAAATAATATTCTATAAAATCCCCTGCACCCCAAATTAAGGATCTGGTTCCACAATTCAGAGGTTGGCCGCTATTTGATTGCACTGGGTTGATTTGTGTTGGACACTTATTAACACTGCTAAATCATTGCATGTATACAATAACTATCGACTTCCGACACTAATAAAAAAAATGAGATACAACAACAAGCGTTTAATAATGTGCACTTAGTAATGGTATGTTATTGGAAGTGTTACGGGTGAACCAAATAGTAAGATAGATTAAAAAATACCTTTTAAAAATATATACAAATATTTCTTTTAAAAAAAAGAAAAATTTGGCAACCTACATTGAGCATTGCTTTAACTTTATAATTATGTATCTTCTAATCACGTGCATTTCATATTACCAAAAACACTTTCGCGATGTGCAGATGTCGATTTCGCAATATGCATTGTATGTTAGTGGAAACGTTGGCGACTCTCAGCAACACGCAGAATAGCTTGTTGTCGTAAGCTTCATGTTTCTACTAGTGCTGCTTTCCAAAACAAAAAATAAGCACATTGTGTTCTTATGCTTCCGCCCGTTGAAAACTCTTCATCTCTCACTCAGAATCCTTAGTCCCATGTACCCGCATAATTCAATTAATTTATAAGAATATTGTTAGTTTAGTGTTAATCATATGATAATTAATTTGATAATGCAAACAAGTTACAATTACCTTCCAAGCATCATAATGGTAGCTTGAGGGTTAGTTCCAGGAGAGTTAAGAAACGTAGAAGCATCAATAACCCCTTATGCATCCACACCAAGAACCTTATAATCATTATCTGCAACCCTGCCTACCCGACAGCCTCCATGATAGTGATAAATAGTCAAGACTGTGTCTTTGCAGAACTGTTCCAGGGAAATTGCAGAATTAAAATGCCTTGGTCTCAGGTTTATGGGCAGGTTCACCACCAAGTTTATCAATTCTTCCACGGGCGTATTGCTGTAACGGACCTTGGACAATGACTTGGAGTTTATAACATCCACAATGGTGCACATGCCTTGGGCGCACCTTTGCAGGTCTTCAGGTTCTTGGAAGTAGTTGAATGTGACAGAAGGATTATCGTCTACATTCGTGCTTCGGAGCTCAAGATAGCCCGAGGAGATTGGACCCATTACTTTCTCCACAATAATTCCAGCTCTTAGCGTTCCATTTAGAAAGGATTTGAGGGGTTCATTGCTTCTCGAGCCACCATGGAGGGCTGTCCAGCTGTCTGCAAAAATTGCATATATTCACTGCTTAATAATTTTCAATTATTGGTATCAATCACAATTTAATTTTTCTTATAATACCAGAATTATTTACAAAACAAAAGACCCCAAATTTTATATCTGTAAGTTTCAATGATTTCAAATTTGCTTGGTAGCTAGATTTTATTGGGTCTAAAGTGCCACAACTTCTTTTAATTAGATCAAAGCTTATCCAATTGCTTACCAGACTCAACATAGAAGGAAAGATGGGCAGGAAACAAAACCTGATCGGAGATCAATCCATATTATTCGGAAAGCTTTTTGGCCCAAGAGTAGGCAAAGCTTAGTCCACTTCCTGCTTCAAAATAGCTACCAAACCTAGTGATACCCACAACTTGAACGAGTAAGACCTCAACAGGCAATGGAGAGGGGATGATCAGAGAATTCAGTGGATTATCAGACATCCCTTGGCCCACCAGAGGCTGATCCACCACGACGTCGATGCCATGTGAACGAAGGTGGTTGGTTGGACCAACACCACTGAGCATCAGTAGCTGTGGGCTTCCAATTGCTCCCGCTGATAAGATTATCTCGTTCTTGTTGGAATTGTTGATTAAGCAGGCTCCGTGCATCGCTCCTAATGCATCTTTTAATATCACACAATCAGCTTTTGGTCTTCTCCCTGTATCAATGTGGAGAATGTATACACATTTAATCACAAGGATATATTTTGCAAATTTTTTGTTAATCTTAGTGTGTGTGTGCATATATATATATATATATATATATATATATATATATTTTTTTTTTCCATTTGCGAAAACAAGATCCTCTCCACTGTGGCATGCAAATAAACCATAATATTCTTTGGATCAGCATACTCTAAGGGGGCGTTTGTTATGGGGGGTAGGAAAGTTAAAAACGGGAATCTGAATACATTCCCGTGTTTGGTATGTATGTTACTGTTATAATCCCTGGCATATCATTTTCCCACCGGCTTCATATTACCGTCTGTAGAGGGTAATCTCATTCCCCTCCAGAACTTGGATTTCAAATTCCCGGGAATCATAATCCCATCTCATCTCGCGTAACACACCACAACCCCCCTTTCTCTCTCCTCTCCCTCCTTCCACCCGTCTCTCCTCTCATCTCTCGTCTCTCAATCTCCTCTCTCAATCTGATACCCGTCTCTCTTTCGGCTTTTGACTTCTTGGTCTGAGGCGGCGGCTGGTTGTGGTGAAGGCGGCGGCTTCTTGTGACGGTGGTGCGCGGGCGGCTTTCCTACAGTGGTGGTGTGCGTGCGGTCGGATGGCAACGGTGGCGGCGTGAGTGGTGGCTGCCATGGCTGTGATGAGTGTTGTTTGGAATTGTTGAATTTATGGGTTGTGGTGGCTGTGAGTGGTGGTTGCCATGGCTGTGATGAGTGTTGTTTGGAATTGTTGAATTTATGGGTTGTGGTGGCTGTGGGTGGTGGCTGCCAGTGATGAGTGTTGTAGGCGCTGGGTATGGAGAAAACGGAGGGAGAGGGACAGGGAGAGGGAGAAAAAGAAGAGAGAAAGGAAAGCAAAAAAAGGACAAAGAAAAGTTTAGAAATTTTCACGTTTCTCAACCGAGAAAATGAAAAAAAATTATTTATTTATTTATAATATAACATTTATAATAACATATATAATTATTAACCTATTAAATAAATTTAATATATTTATTTATTACAAAAATTAATTATAAAATTCAGTAACATATTAAATAAAATTAACATCTTTATTTAATAAAAAAATTTAATTATAAAATTTATTCTCATATCAAATAAAATTAACACATTTCATTCCCATGGGTATCCAAACACAGCAATATGATTATAAAGATAAGATTCCTTTGGATAACCAAACATGGTAATATTAGTTTTCTGGATATCAGATTTCTATGATCACTTTCCCAGTAATCTATACTGGATCCCATTCCAATCAAAATAAACCCTCGTACCAAACGCCAGGTTAACGGCAGTGTGTCTATGGCCATTCCTATCAAAAATGGTGCCACCAACCTTTGTCCCATATTTATGATCATACGTAAATCCACTGTAGGCCAAAATCCCAGCCTCAAGCAGCCCATCTCTCACTGCGGATTGCCATTACAGCACTAGCGGCTCAAATGCCACCTTCTTTTCCACCCATTCATAGGAATCCTTCACCAGGGCTTCGTTCCAACCAGCTCCCTTCACATCACCATCAGTCGCCCGCGAGTAGAATCCAGCATTAAGGACACTCCCGCCTCCGAGAACACAAGCACAAGCGTCGTACACTCCATCCTCAGAGACAAATTGCTGGGATGGTGATGAGGGAGAATTGTCCAAGAGAGTGTTGAGGAAGTTGCCTATGTCAGTCATGTTAGGGTTTTCATACGGAGAACCTCCTCTTTCTAAGACTAAAACGTTTGCTTTTTGCGAGAGTGTTGCGGCCAAGGGACAGCCTGTGGTTCCTCCTCCGACGATTATGTAGTCATAGTATGAGATTGGCGGAGCTGAGATTGCTTCCTCGACAAATGAATAATATAGGGCTGTAAAAGAAATAATTATTGATTAGAGAAGCCTATACAAAATCTGTAATTGTAGTATGCTCTTTCGTTAGTTGTGAAAGAATATGTGATAATTGACATGTGAAAGTGAGAGAATGCGATAATTACCATTAATAAAATACTTCAAAAGCAGTGTTTTTTTTTATAACTATTATAATAAATATAATTAAATAATTATTTTATAAATTTTTATTGCTTATTAAGAGTATATTTAGTAGCAATTACGGTAATTTTAAAATTTTACACTTAAAAAACGGAGGCAGATTTTCGAATCATCTAATCCTTATAAAATTCTCTAATAAATTAATTGAATTACTATGTCTATAATTAGCTTAAAACTTAATATCAATTTCAATACTTTTAGGATATTTTACCCTTTACATAAATTGTTGTAGTTCAAAAAATAAGTGATTATATGTCTTGAGCCGTGGAAATCTCAAATATGCCCTAAGTAACAGAAATAGAGTTTCTGTTAGAGGGAGTGAGATATAAAGAAAAAAGTAACGCATGTGATAGTTGCATACCTTTCTCAGAGTAGCAGAAGCCATGTAAATTTAAGATGGCAATAACAAGAAGAAATGGACTGAATCTCCAGCATTTCAAATTACCCATAAGCTGAGTTGTAGTAGTCGTAGATAATGCAATAATATTTGTGTTTTTCGAGTCACAGAACCAGAAACACATCTACAAACTATCTTTAAATAGGCACAAACGGCTACGATTTACAGAAAATAACATTCTTCTGGGGAAAAGATCTGCACAGCCATATGAAAGAGATAATCCAAGTTCTTGTTCAACAACAACAATTTAAGCCCCAATTCAAACCTTATTGAATACACCATGTGTGATAGTAACCACAAAAGTGGATCATATAGTAGGTGGCTGGCGGGGCTAGTTAAAGAACAACTTAATTTCGCCATTTTGATTGAATACATAAGCGGACTATTGAGTAGCAAGTGGGGGCTGCCTCCTAGCTCCTACGTTAAAAAAAAAAGTTCATTAATATCTTTTATCATACAGTATATTTTAAATATGAGTAATACTACATTTACAAATTTTTTAAATAAAGTTAATATGATATCACTCATCACTATTTGTTACATTAAGCATCTCATATTCATCGTTCCATTCATTTTATGCTACGTCAATTTTATATACAAACTTACTATATAAACTTTATAAATATAACATTATTATTATTTAAGTATTAGCTGCGATCCAAAATTTATTAGGAAAATAACTCTCTTCATTTGTAAATTTAAAAATATCTAATAACATTTGACAACCACCAATCGAAAGATCGAGATTTATTCGATTATTAAACAAATCATTATAATCTCATTTATATTAAGAAAGGAAATTGCTCTTGACATTTCCTACGTTCTTTCCATTTATTCATCTATATAGCTGTCCTCAACTCCGTCAAGGAACAATCAACAATGAATTTGATGCGAATGAAGTAGTTACAAGTGGATCTGTGATGAGGTGGTGGGGACTTGAAAAGAAAACCTCGGTGAAGGATACATATCAGAGAACAAAGGAAATAATGCACTTGAACTAACCCGTCGGTATCCTATGCACTCTGCATTTATATCGTAGCTATCTGCATTTCTACCCCTCGCTACCGGTCAGCGGTGGACCGAGGATTAACTTTTGGGGACCAGTTTACGGAAAAAATTTATTAATACATTAAGTCTAAAAATAGAGCAATAAAAATTTATATAATAAAAAACAATAATATCACTACTAATATCAATAACATTAAAAAAATATAATTATTATATAAAAATTTTATCAACTTAGTCATATATTAAAAAAGAATATTCTTTCATATTTCAGAAATTGATTTTATGATAAATTTTTTTGTAATTTCTCTTTAAATATACGTAACTAAAGTGTCTATATAGAAATTAGAGTAAAAATATTTACTATATTTATTTTTATTTAATATACATAATAATTATTATTTCTCTAATAAGAAATGTATTTATACAAAAAAATTATTTATTTAAGAAGCATTACTTTTCTATTTAAAAAATATTTAATTAATTAAAAAACAAAAATTTTTTGATCCATCAATTCAAATACCAATTATATCTTTACATAGATTTAGTTATATAAAAGATCCAAAACATCATAATAATAAAACATTGTGCATACTCTTTATATATATTATATAATATTTTAAAAAGAAATTAATAATATTTTTTGAATTGATTATAGTTGGTCTGGTCTAAGCTATGGTCTGGCCTTGCTATCAATCTACCTTGACGTACACAACTCTATTTATTATAGTTGTTGTTGATGCTATTGTTATTATTATTATTTTGAATTCAGTGAGATGAGATGTGAACATGTGATGTCTATGTATTGGGACTGGAGTCATGGAGATGTTGAAACTTAAACATATATTTTTATGACATTGTAGTACAAATTGATGAGAAAATGTCACTGATGATTACACTTTCGAATGTTTAGATGTTAAATTCCAAATGGATTATATTCCATAAATTTTGAATGGATTAATTAGACTTTAAATTTTTGGATGAATGATAACTTAATAAGATGAAATTAAGAATTTGAAATCTCAGGATCAGAAACATATCTGGATGGAATTCAATTCTAAAATCATAGTCTATCATACATTTGGATACGTTTGGATCTTTGTTAAACAATGATTAAAAATCGCTAAGACTCAGTTATAAAAGGACGCTAGGACTCAAGGTAAAGGCATTCAGAACTAATTCAGTTAAAGATATTTTCATTAGTCACTTACTTGAGCGTTGGAGAGTCTTAGCCGACACCTGCACCGGTTAATCCTTTGACCATATTTTCTCTATTATGCAGATATTTGGCTTTATCACGAGTTTGCCACGTGTATTTAGAAAGTTAGGCGAAATTTTGGCATCTACAGTTGGCGTTGTCTCTGAGAAGCGCAGACAAAAAGTTATGACTACAAATTTGGCTGAAGACCGCACGGTAACAATTTCAAAAACTTGAGATACGAGAAACACCGACGAAACTTTGCGAGAAATTGCAAAAGGAAAGAAACCACAAGGAAAAAGACGAAAGCAGACATTGGGGCAAAAAATTCAAAGGCTCCTAATGCTAATGCGGAAATTAGAGACCTGACCCAATAGAATCGTGAGATGCATGATAAAATGAAAAAAATGATGGATCAGAACATGTTCATGATCATCGAAGCCATCAGGATCGGTCCAATCATGAAAAAGGAAAGGAGCCAGAAGATGACAATGCTATTGATCTTATAGTAGACATTAAGATGAGTCTAGAGGAGACTCATTAACAAATAAAAATGCAAGATCGATCACAGAGGGTGTATCAGAGAGTACCTATACTTGAAGGAAACTCTCGATAAAAGTGATCTAAGGCATTCACTTGATGTGCGAAAACGGTCTAAGTGAAGGGATGATAAAAAAGGCTTCGATCGAGTAGTTCAATGGCAAGACAGAGTTTGATATCTGGAAGAACAAATTGACAACCTTTGTGATTCAAAAACACTCAGATTAGAGGCTATGATTCTTTGAGGGAGTTAGAATCATCATTTGTTGGGAGATAGAACGGATTGAACTACCAAGGAGGTTTGCCATGCCCAAATAACACCATATACTAGCAATCTGATCCATTGGCTCATATTCAACTATATAAAGAGCTAATGGACGTGCAAGGAGTTTCGGATAATGTAAAGTGTAAGACTTTCCTCTTAACTTTCGCAGGTCCTATTTGAACATGGTATAAAAAGCTATGACCAAGGAGTATTCATTCTTTCTCATATCTGTGCCGAGAGATTGCTAACCAATTTCGAGGGGCAAAAAGTCCTCAGAGGAAAGTTTCCTCACTTTTGGAAATTCATTAAGAAGAAGGTGAGTCTTTTCGAAGATTTTTCAAAAGGTTTAACTTGGTGCTTTTGAAGATCGATATGCATTAGATGAAATCACTCGTAACATATGCTCGAGTAGGCTTTGGCTTTCTTTTCAAGAAAATTAGAGTTGGCAATGGGGTGGGGTGGGTTCGGGGCAACAAGTACCCAGCCTTGCCCCGCTCATTTATTTTTTGCCCCGCCCTGCCCCATTGCCCCTTTAAGGGGCGGGGCGGGGCAAAAAGTAATTGAGTGGATCCATACCCGCCGTGCCCCTATAACATTCACAATTTTACAAATAGCCCCATTCACATAATAAAAATACATAGAAGGTCTAAACAAAAATCTCGTCATAAATTTATATTAATATAGTATAGGACACTCCATCTGATTTGGAAAAACAAAAAGTTAAGGACATCTAACCAGCCTTTTGTGTAGAGAACATCAAAGCTTAAGTTAAAGAAGCTATAAATTCCCACCTGAAAAGTGCTCATTGGCCTAACAAAATGGTATAAACAGTACACAGGTTCTACTTTAAATAACATGTTAGTTATTTCAAGTCAGGAAAACAAACACATTCAATCAAGTGTAGATACCCTTTGAAAAGTAACCAAGGTCCTAAATAAATGGTAATGAAAAATTTTTAGTCTTAGCCAATTTAGTGGCCATCCACTCAATATCTGGTGCTATTCATAACCACATGATGTGAGAACTCTATTTCCAACCATAAAATAATTACAAACTCTTACATCTCAAAACCAATGACTTGTCACATTTACCAATGTTCACTCTTTTCTTTGTAACTTGGAGTTTGTTAATGGTGGGGGTCATCAGTTTATAAAAACAAAATCTCAAGAAATAGCATATACCAAATTGCAAATTCTTAGAGAAAACACTGCACTGCTAAGAATAAGAAACAGAAATTTTACGAGTCATTAAATCATAGATTGACAGTTTTATATCAACAAACAAAAAATATAAAGAAGATTTTAAAGTCCAGTAATTGCCAAGCTTTCTCCTCAGTAAGACATCAGAGTTACAATGACTGATTTCAAACATTTTTATTAGCAAATTTAGCTCATTAGGCAACACATTCTAGATATCATATCCATTAATCTAAACAAAATAAGCATGCAAATACATGATCAAGCACGTTTATTGTACACACTACTTCTTGTGGAACTATTAACGCGTCAATACAACTAGTATACTTATTAAGCAATTCATTCAAAGTTTTCATAACTTAAACAAGCATCTTGAAACCAGCATCATTATTAAGCAATTACAAATAACGAACTCACAAAATTATTTAAAGAATCCAGTTCAAACTTCAAACATGCCTATACAATGAGAATTAACCTAAGAGAGAAAGAGAGAGTGACACAGATAATATAAGCCGCGAGAGAGGAGGCTGGGCCACTGGAGCGCAGAGGTGAGCAGGCCGCGAGAAAGAAGGTTGGGCTGCCGGAGCCGCATAGGCGAGCAAGCTGCGAGAGAGTAGGCTAGGCCGCCAGAATTACGGACGCGAGCTGGCAGTGAGACTTGCTGCTAGTAAGGATGGTCGGCAACTGGCCATGGCAGAGTGGAAGTGACCCAGGCGACGATTGACGAGCGATGATAGTGGAGATGGTGGAGAGACGGTGACTGTTAGGGATTTTAGCAAGTAGAAGATGTTTAGGAGATTTAGGGCATAATGAATAACATTATTTTCTTTATATAGTTTAGTTAAATATCTAGGATATCCTAATCACAATTACCCCTCGGAATTATTTCTGAGTCCAAATATTTTATTTTTGTAATATATATTCTTATACAGTGTGAGGCGGGGCAGGTCAAACGGGGCTAGGGGTTGGACCCGGCCCCAGACGGGGTAACACATTTAAAGATCCAAACCCGTCTCTAAATTCAAAAAAAAAAGGGTCAAGACTCGCCCCTAAAGTAAGGGTCACAACAGGGCTTTAGACTCGGCGGGTCATTTTGCCATCCTTAGAGAAAATAAACCAAGATCATACTTTAAGGCTTACGAGCGCACATTAAAAGAGGTTGAAGCTGAAGAACTTTTTCAGATAAAAAGAGAATCCCTCGGTATGACTTGCAAACATAAGAAGAAAGATGATTATAGAAAAAAAGGACAAAATGGTAAGAGGTCCATGGTGACAAACCAATACAAAAATTTTGAGCGGAATTCAAATAAACAAAAGAGTGAGAAAACTTCTTTGTGCTATACAACTTTAACACATTTGATAGCAATCAAGGAATAAATACTTGTTGGATACGCGAATAAAATTTGTGCACGAACTCGACCCCAATTAGATGAAATCTAGAGAAAAGAAACAAAATGAAGTATTATGATATCCATGAAGATTTCAGCCATAATACACTAATTGTTACAACTTGAGAAATCAGATTGAAGCACTAATTCATCAAGGCAAGCTGAAAGAGTTTTGTGGCTTAGGTTAAGGAAGCTCAAAATAATAATGACAAATCACAGGGAGAAGATAAGCCTACTGAGCATAAATCTCATGAAAGTGATTATGTCAGAACTATCTCTGGAGGTCTAGCTTTGGCTCAAGACTCGAATCGGGCACGAAAAAAATATGCAAGGAATACAATTGTAGGAAAGGAATGTATGGAAATAAATGGTAAATCTCTTTTCCAAAAACAACTAAGAAAAACTGAGGTGACCATAACATTTACGGAGAATGATGTAATGAGAGTTCTTCACCCATATGATGATCCGTCTATATTCACATTGAAAGTAGCGAGCAAGAAAGTTGTCAGCGTTCTGGTAGACATTGGAAGTTCCGTGGATGTGCCGTTTAAAAACGCATTAGATCGGTTGAACCTTACTGGTTTAACACTAGAGCCGATGAGAACCTCGCTATTTGGATTTACAAGGGAAAGAGTTTTTTTTGTTGGGCTCAGTAAAGTTATCAGTGACGATTGGAGCCAAAACATATCAATAGGTATTGATGATAAATTTCATTGTTATGGATAGCCTCACTTCATATAATATCATTTTGGGAAGGCTTTTTTTTGTGGCAACAAAAGCAATGATGTATGTGTATCATCATATGCTAAATTTTTTTATTGAAGATAAAATAGGTATCATGAAGGGTGATCAGCAATCTGTGAGGAATTGCTATGGCACTTCAGTAAAAGAAAGTTTCGAATCGAGTAAGGCACTCAAGTTAGAAAGTACCAGGGTACATAGTACCACACAGAAAGAAGTACTTAAGCTAGAAAGTATCAATTTAGAAGAAATGATTGAGATGGAAGGCTCAAGTTCAGAAAATGTTATAGAATTGGATCCTAGGAAACCATATGAGGATAGAATAGTGAACCAATAGAAAAGCTTATTCCACTCAGTATCTTAGATAAGGATCCAGGTAAAATCGTTCAAGTAAGAGCTAAGCTGAGTTTTGAAATGCATAATCACTAATTTTTTAAGGGAGTATTCAGATGTATTTGCTTGGACTCACCGAGATATGCCTAGAAAAGACCCAAGATTTATATTTCATCACCTATACTATAAGCCGATAAAACAAAAAAAGGAGACAATTAGTGAAGAAAAATACCAAGCAATGAGCCAAGAAGTAGATAAACTTCTTTGAGCAAAATTCATTAGGAAGGCTCAATATCCATAATGGATAGCAAATGTTGTGCTCATGAAAAAAAGTAAATAAAAAATGGCATATGTGTTGATTATACTGACCTGAATAAAGTGTGTCCTAAAGATAACTTTCCTTTGCCAAGGATAGATCAGTTGATGGATGCGGCAGCTTATCACGGGTTACTCAGTTTTATGGATGCATTTTTGGGCTATAATCAGATTCAGATGAATCCTCTAGATGAAGAGAATATGTCATTTATGATGGGTCAGGGTTTATACTATTTTAAAGTTATGTTGTTTGATCTCAAGAATGCAAAAGCAACTTACCCACGACTTGTTAATAAGTTTTTTTCTAGATTGCTGGGTAACGCTATAGAGTTATATATAGATGACATGTTGATCAAGTCTATAAAGGCTGGTGACAATATAATACGTCTTCATAAAACTTTTCAAATTCTCAAACAATACCAAATGAAGCTGAAACCAAAGAAATGCACTTTCAAGGTTAGCTCAGGAAAGTTTCTTGGCTTCTTAGGAAACCAGCGTGGGATTGAAGCAAATCCCGAGAAGATTGACATAATTATGAACATGTGGTTACTGTAAAACTTAAAAGATGTACACAGTTTAGCTAGACAGATTACAGCTTTTAATAGATTCATATCAAGAGCAACCAATAAGTGTCAACTCTTTTTAAAAGTAATGAAAAAAGGGAAAGGACTGGCATGGACGACGAAATATGAAAAAGCGTTTCAGAAGCTGAAGGAATATCTAACAAAGCCTAATCTTTATAAAAACCAACACAAGCAAAGGTTTTGTATTTATGCCTTATGGTGTCACCAATAGCGATCATTTCAGTACTGAATAGAGAGAACCAGAATGTTCAGAAGCCAATTTATTATATAAGCAAAGCTCTAACTGATGTAGAGACCGGGTGCTCAAAGGTAGAAAAATTTGCTTTGGCTTTGGTGGTTTCTTTGAGGAAGTTGCGACCATATTTTCAAACACACATAATTGTTGTAATCACTTACCAGTCTTTAAAACAAGTATTACAAAAGTCGGACATGTCAAGGCGATTAATCATGTGGTCAATAGAAGTCAATGAATTCGATGTGAAGTTTAAACCTCGTCCTTCGATTAAAGCTTAGGCAATAGCTAATTTTGTAGCAAAATTTACTTCTTCTAAATCAGACCTAGACTCCAGAGAGGTGGAAGATGGAGATCGTGATGCTCATAAAAATAGAGAAAATTATTGGGAACTGTTTGTCGATGGATCTTCCAATAATTTGAGGAGCGGAACATGAGTTATTCTGATTAGCCTAAAGGGTGAAAAATTAGAATATGCTTTGCGATTCAACTTCAAACCCTCAAATAACGAGGCTGAATATGAAGCACTCATCGCTGGGTTGAGACTTGCTTTGATATTGATGGCTAAAAAGTTAATAGTTCAAAGTGACTCTCAACTGAATTGTAGGCCAAGTCAATTCAAAATATCAAACAAAAGAAAGGAATATGGAAACATATCTTAAGAAGGTCCGCGAGCTAGTTAGTTAATTTGTTGTTGTGCCAGTGGAACAAATACCTCAGAGTGAAAATGTTTGAGTCGATGCCTTGTCGAGACTTGCTTCTAACCCCAAGTAGCAAATTTTGAGAAGAATCCTAATTGAAAAGTTGAGTTTGCCAAGCATGGATCGAGTAGAAGAAGTGATGAATATTGAACAATCGACTAATTAGATGAGTCCAATTATGGAATATCTGTCAAATGGAATTCTTCCTGAAGAAAAGAATGAAGCTAAAAAGAGAAGATATCAAACAGAAAGGTATAAAAAGTATTCAGCATCGCTACAAGCTTTCAATTGGGAGTAACAAAAGAAAAAAAACAGAGTCAGCCTTCATGACTTACTTAGTAAGGACATGATCATTTTCATTGATCAAAGATGAGTTGAAATTGGTTGGAGAGCTCAACTCAATAGTATCATCTTCTTCAATTTCAGCTTTAGATTTCTTTAATTCATATCTTGCTCGATCAAATCCAAGTTTTGTCCAACTAAGGTCTAACTCTCATCTCTACTCTTTAGCTCAAACTAAGCCATCTTTTAACCATCCAAAAGCTGACCAGCTATTGATGCCTTAGCTATCGAGTGAGCATTTTTTTTTTTAATGAAAGAGATCTCTCAAGTTCACTAATGGCATGCTGAAGTTGCAGAATCTTTGCTTCAGCCTCTATACATTTTTTCTTCTCAGATTCAGCAGCTAGTTTGGCTAGGGTAAATTGGTTCTCAAGCCCCTTCACTTGAAGCTAGGAAGATTCGAGTTGTAGGCGAAGTTCAAGGTTCACTTTTTTGGATTATTCTAATTTATCTTGTTCAGATGCATAGTCTACGTAAAATTCTCTCACGTCAAAAATGTGCAAATCCATTCTGAAAAACATCTGTTGAGCATTATAAGAGACTAAATGTTGTTAAAAAAAAAAGGAAAGATGAGAGTGAAATTTATACCTTTCCCATGGCATCTTGGATTAGACACTAAGTGTGTAAAAAATCAGATCGGGTTAACATCTCAGCTTGACTTTGATTTATGACTTGAGATAACGTCAAGTTAGGTCCAACCAAATAATCTGGAAGTGTGATTTGTTAAGTTTGGACACCGTCATAGCTAGAGCCAGCTTTTTCTTTAGCAGGTGAAGAAGGAAGGCCAACAACAACAAGAGGAATTGTGTCATTTGAAGATATATTTGGAGGATGTTGCTTAACATCTTCTGAAATTTTTTTCTTTTTTCTTGGCAGTGGCTATTTCAGAGCTAATAATTTGTTAGCCCTTTCACTCTTGGATTCTTTTGTCACCATTGGAATCTATTGCTGCCAAGAGAACAATAAGAGTAAGTGTACATATTTACAATCTGAAATTGTTACATAAATGAGAAGGATAAACAATATTGTATACCTGTTTTGGTTTTCTTTCTTTTTAACAAAAATTGATCAATAAACCCAAACTTGAAGAGGTGATTTTCTGTTAAGAGAACAATTTGTTGGCGGAAGTTATTGTCAAATTGCAGAATAGTGTCAATGTTTACCTTCTATTTCAGAGTCAATGAGACATTTTTGCCCCAAGAGGTTGCCAAAAAAGAAAATGAGGGCAGAACATGACACATATTAGCTATGCAACAAATAATTTTCCAAGGATGAAGACCTCGTTGTTGGAACCAAGTTAGAATTATGTAGATGTAATGCCCTTCATCCAGAAATTGACCCCAATCCCCACCTACTAAGAAGCATTTGTTTTTTCAGGTTTTGTTTAAAGAATGATTATCTAAGATAGCGATTTCTATCCCAAGCCATGAATTAAGTTGGTACCAACTATGAGTTCCTTTATGGGTATATGTTTTAATTTGGTATAATGAGCATATCTCCTCCAAGCTAGGTTCTGAGTTTAGGAATCTCTTCCACAAAACCAAACAACTAATAATGGAATGCCAAACATTCGGGTTTAACTGAGTAAGAGCAAGATTAAAAAATAAAAAATAAAAAAAGTTTCCTGAGGAATGGTTGCAAGGGAAGTCTCATCCCTAATTTAAAGAATAAAGTATGAAGGGCTACAAATCCATCTCAAGGATTGCTGGGAGTATCATCCTCACCAATGGCTTTGAGAAATACACAAGGTGGGATATGATATTTTTTCTGGATCTTTATCTAATTTGTCCTATGAACTTATTGTTCTTCTATTATCAATGGCGAAAGCTTGCCTATGGCTTCTGCGGATTCGACTCAGGGATTCTTTGGGGTGAGTTAAAAAGAAGGCAATGTGCAAGGGCTATCCAATTTAGCTAAAAATTCGGCCATGGCACAAGAATCATAAAGTATGAAGGGCTACAAATCCATCTCGAGGATTGCTGGGAGTATCATTCTCACCAATGGCTTTGAGAAATACACAAGGTGGGATATGATATTTTTTCTGGATCTTTATCTAATTTGTCCTATGAACTTATTGTTCTTCTATTATCAATGGCGAAAGCTTGCCTATGGCTTCTGCGGATTCGACTCAGGGATTCTTAGGGGTGAGTTAAAAAGAAGGCAATGTGCAAGGGCTATCCAATTTAGCTAAAAATTCGGCCATGGCACAAGAATCATAACTGACAATGGATACATCATTATCACCTCAAATATCCAGCTCTAAAGCAACAGTTTTCAGACAAAATGTCGATGGAACATTCAATTCCTAAAGGGTTCATAGCTTCAAAGAGAGGGCTTTCTAATCTCAATCCTAGAATAAACAATTACGCAGGAACCAGGTAGCATACAACATCAGCAAAGGTAGAAATCTGAAAAACCATGACCATACAACTACTGGTTAGATTTCTAACATTTAGTGAAGAAATTTGTATTATTTCTTATGATTCGGAGGACAATAGAAATGAAAATTATCTTGGTGCATGGCATATGTGAGATTCTAGATGGAATCAAAAGAGAAATTTGAAAAGTAAAGAAGTTGCCCATAAAGAGGAAAGTAGAGTTGCTGGAGATTGGAAAGAACAAGAACTCCTTCGAAGCTTAAATTAAAAACTGGTAAAATAAGGTTGATAACTCCTATTACCAAGGCATCTTGCGTGAATAGATGTTGGCCGTGGGATTGATGAAAAAGATGGCCTAAAAAACGACATTTGTTGTAGCGAGTCAGTCCCAAGCTCCTAGATATCTGACAAAAATTTTAAAAATTCAATTCCTTGAAAAAGAGATTTGGAACAAGCTACTGGGTGAAGAGAAAGTCTCGAATGTAAAATAGGGAAGGGTTGTCTTCTTACACAATGGGTTAAGTGAAAGTGAAGTTATAGTTTAATATCTTGGCAAATGTTAACCGGGCTTTGTACGAGTGGGTTAGAAATCTTAACGAGTCCAAGTCCATAAAGATTGTTTGAAGCCATTTGATGGCAAGTAAAGGTTCATCTGGGCTGAATATTATATCAGTTAATTATGCAAGTAGAATAAGGTTGTTTTGGGGTCATTGACTTATAAAGTTTGTATAAAGTCATGCAACGCTATGTTAATGGAATCCTACATGGATGAGTGAATAGTACACTAGAAGACAAAGCAATGGTCTGTGAAATTAAGTGAAGGGCAAGTATCAAGCTTAGAAGAATTTATAATTACCAAATCTAGCTTTCCAAATCAAAAAGTATCGAGCATTAACAATGGCAAAACTGGTTTGAGGCATGTTATTTCTTTTTCCAATCGCCAAGTAGAATATTTGAGAAAATTAGAGTAAGGACTTCAGGCACATGGACCATTTTAGAGTGTGATACAAATTACTATTGAAATATGCCAAACACGTGGATTGCCAATTCAAAGTTACATGGATCAAATTCTATGAAGTAAGAATGCAAAATACTAGAGCTCGGAAACCAAGTTCAACGTTTCAAGTTGTTTCGTGATTAGGAAGTCAAAATAGCGAGCTAAAAATCTTGTGTTGATGTTTAAGAAAAAATGCGGAGTACAAGCTCTAGAGTTTAACATTCTAAGTAAATTATAAAGCTGAGTAACTGAAGACGTGAAAATATCAAAGAAGAAAACATTTTTTTTTCCAATTCATTTACACAACAAAAGTCTTAAAGCGTTATAGATTCCTCTGAAATCTAAAAAGCTGGGGGACTTATGTAAAGTGTAAAAATTGGTCAGATTAAGCTGGGAGGCCTTTGGAGTAAACATATACCGAATGAAATTCCGACAGAACTACCGAGTATAATTTCTTATGGATTCAGAGTAAGTTGAGGTCAAATCAGTCACTTTCAAATGCTTAGGTGTTAAATTTCGAGTGGATTATATTAAAAAAATTCTGAACGGATTAATTAAACTTTGAATTTTTTGATGAATGATAACATAATCAGATGGAATTGAGAATTTGAAATCTCAGGATTAGGAACATATCTGGATGGAATTCAAATCTAAAATCATAGTCTATCATACATTTGGATATGTTTGGATCTTTTTTGAACAAGGATTAAAAATCGGTAAAAGTCATCTATAAAAGGACGCTAGGATTCAAGGTAAAGGCATTCAGAACTCATTTAGCTAAAGATATTTTCTTTAGTCACTGATTTGAGCATCGGAGATTCTTAGCCGGCACCTCCACCGGCTAATCCTCTGACTATATTTTTTCTATTTTGCATATATTTAGCTCCGTCACGAGTCTATCATGCGTATTCAGCAAGTAGCGAAATTTTGGCAGCTACAATATAGTTGCCACTGAAACAGGATTAGAACTCCTCTTGATTTGATCAGTTTTACCTAAATTTTATAATATCTAATAACATGTGTCCATTATCAAACAATAATTCATTACAACCTCAGACAAAGAAATAAAATTGCTCCAAAATTTCTTAAATATATTATTTCCATTTACTCATCTATTTGTTTTCAAGCACTCCATGAATGGGAAAACACAAAACTTTGGCAACTCCACTTCCTCTTCACTCGAAGGCAGAGAAACTGAGAAATCCCACCTTTTAAAGAAACTCTAATGACAAGCGCGTTCACTGACAAGCAAAAAGATAATACAAGGATGAGATTTGGGCATGAACAAGATCAATTTAACACTTGAAAATATAGATCATCTTATGAAAATTTTGTAGTTCTTGAATGAATAAAACCAAATACAACTTTTTTAGTTCCTTGGTTTTGTTTAATGATAATATATTGGAATATTCTTTCTAGTCATTTTTATTTGCTGAAGTTGTGGGTTGCTTTTTTCCCATCTCCTTTTTTTTTTTTTTTGCTTTAATTTCTTTTTGAACGAGGTATTGGATTTGAGATTCAACAATTTTTTTTGGGTTATTTATGCTTGGTCCAACATATATATTTGCAACCTTGGCCATGAATGATTTTGTTTGAGAAAGTTTGGTTTTTCTTGCTTATTCATGTTATTCTAATCTGATTAGTAGAAACTGTTTTGTCGGGATCAATAGGAATACAAAAAAATTTGACGTCAAAAAGTTGTTGCTTAATTATGGATTTCTGTTCCAATCAATTAAATAATTAATAATAGGAAAAGTTCTTGATCTCACTCACCTGGCAGTTCACATATATGATCGGGTACGACCACTGCTGCTAACTTTCTAAAATAAAACGACATGTTGCTTTATTCGTGCGACACAAAGACTGGATCTATTGTCATCAAATAAGAAGTCATCTATATTGAGGCAGACACTACCTCTTTAGTGTTACACTACTGAAATACCTACACATAATCTTCAAAGTCTACCATACCCCAAAAAGTGATAAGTCGCACCAAGGTCTTACTTGGAGTCTATCAACTCTCTCAAATTCAAAAACCAACTTTTTGATCCTTAATTTCTTTTGGTTTGCTCCGATAACTAACTCATAAAATCAGCAATGAAGAGGAAAGATTGCGGCATCCGATATTTGTATATCGATGCATTGCATTAAGAATGTGAAGAAACCAAAAAATGAACTAGTATAGGTATAAAGAATTGAAGATCATCAGAGTAAGTGAATTGCTGTAAGAATTGAAAAGTATAGAAGAATATCTTACAGTGGTGAATATTCTGGACGAGTAATCCTGATGAGATCATAAAGGCTGATGGCAAGGTGTGTTTTTGCAGTAGTTATTAATGGAAAGTCTTAGGAGGTCTCTCTAGGTTTTCTTTTCAGTTAAGGTTTCTTGATTTGTTAATTCCATAGGGGTTTCTTGCTCAGATGGGCATCAATCTAATTGTTAGGTAAGTAAGTACTGTTTCCAATCTATATATGTTGGGTCAATAATGAAGTTGTACGTAGGAGATGGGATCAAGTATGTCTAAATTTTGATGACAAAAGTTTAACCTTAATTTGATTTAAAAAGTGAAACATGAAAGTTAGTATAGATGAGATGTATAAAATTACAGAGACTATGATTCCTCCGCCGCAATGCATGCTCCCATAAAATTAAATTTGAAATCGTGGCTGGTCTCTGATCTCTATATTAAATTCAATGGAATATGAGTTTTGCTAGTTAAATTAATTGAATTTCATTTCTTATTACTTATATTTAGTCAACTGGGTAACATTGATTTGTTTGGTAATTTTTATATCCCTAGTAGAGCACGTAAAAGTTAAAACCCTAATCTAAGTGGGTTTCTGTTTTTATTTTGAATAATGCTGCAATTATGAATTTCACTTTTAATGCCATTAGTTTGATATGAATTTTGCTATAGTTAAATTAATTGAATTTCATTTCTTATTACTTATATTCAGTCAACTGGGTAACATTGATTTGTTTGATAATTTTTATATCCCTTGTAAAGCACGTAAAAGTTAAAACCCTAATCTAACTGATTTTTCTGTTTTTATTTTGAATAATGCTGCAATTATGAATTTCACTTTTAATGCTATTAAACTGATAGTTGCTTGCTTGTCATATGATTTGAAATACATGTTTAAGAGAAGAGCGTCACCACTAATAAACAATCATTTGAATTACTTATGCAATCCACATCCTTAAAATTAATTAAGTACATTCAAATTCTAATCTACAGACATTGTTAACATTACTAAACCAATGCATACAATAATTATCAGACTTCCCACTTTCCAAAAGCAAAAAATGATCACATCTTCTTCTACTTCCATCCATTGGAAACTCTTTCCCTCTCACGCAGAATCCTTAATCCCATGTACCTGCATAACATAATTAATCAGAAAATTAAAAATCTATGTTAATTCTATTATGAAGAGGAAATTTCTCTTTCCATTCATAAGAGTGTGTTAGTTTATTTTCAATCTTATAATAAAAGGATAATGCAAACTAATTAGTTATTACCTTCCAAGCATCATAACGGTAGCTTGAGGATTAGTTCCAGGAGAGTTATAAAACGTGGAACCATCAATAACCCTTAATGTGTCCACACCAAGAACCTTATAATCATTATCAACAACCTTGCCAACTTGACAGCCTCCATGATAGTGCCAAATGGTCATGACAGTATCTTTGCAAAACTGTTCCAAGGAAACTGCAGCACTAATATGCCTTGGTCTCAGGTTGGTGGGCACGTTCACCATCAAGTTTATGAGTCCTTCCACTGACATGTCGCTGTAACGGAACTTGGACAGTGCCCTGGAATTGACAACATCTATAATAGTGCGCATGCCTCGGACGCACCTCTCAAGGTCTTCAGGTTCCTGGAAGTAGTTGAATGTGACGGAAGGGTTATCATCTGCATTCGTGCTTCGGAGCTCAAGATAGCCCGAGGATATTGGACCCATTATCTTCTCAAGAATAACTCCAGCTCTTACCGTGCCGTTTACAAAGGATTGGACGGTGTCAACAGCACTGGCCATCGCTTCTGGAGTCACCATGGAGGGCTGTCCAGCTGTCTGCAAATATCTCTCAACTCATGGTATTAGTGAGGCTTGAGCTTCATCATTATTATTTTCAGTAACTGCTTTTAGTTCTTAGAAATTGAAAAAAGAAAAAAAAGGCGAAATGAATTTTGGTTAAAGCATTTCAAAGTTAAATATGAAAACTGTTTTCACTCTTTACTCTTTCTGTATTGTAAACTTGAAAGAGTACTTTAACAAACCATGTCATTTTATAGGAAGAAAAACTTATGTAGGATTAACATATAAACCAATGCAAAGTTGATGTGTTTAATCACTCATGTTCTATTATATGCTAATAGATAATTAACATTTTCAGTTTTCAATTCAATTTGTTTTTATTTCTTTTTTTTTTCTCGACACAGTGTTTCAATTATATTTATATTTATATTTTAAAAATATTGATGTATAATTATCGAATTAAATAGGTTTACCAAATTAATATTGATGACATGGTAAGCCAGTTGTCCCATATAAGAATCTATTCATTATACGAACTTTTTTTATATTTATAAAAAAATCCCAATAATTTTATTTAAATTTTAAAAGAAAAGCTTAATAAAAGATTAAAAAACTGAATTTATAGTATTATAAAACATTATAAAAAATAATTTCATAAAACACAATAGTTTCTATGAGTTCAAATTCTCTAGGTGGATTTCATTGGCCTAAGTTTGATCACTACCAAATTCTTTAAACGGATCACAAGTTGTCCAATAGCTTTTTAGACTCAAAATATGTGGGGAATGATAAGGAATGGAAGAAACAAAACCTGATTTACGAACAATCCATAGTCTTCCGTAAGCTTTTGGGCCCAAGAGCAGACAAAGCTTAGTCCACTCGCTGTTTCAATGTAGCTATCAGACCTGGTGATGCCCACAACTTGAATGAGTGAGACCTCAACAGGCAACGGAGAGGGGATGAACAGAGCATTCATTGGATTATCAGACATCCCTTGGCCCACCAGAGGCTGATCCACCAGGATGTCAATGCCATGTGTCCGAAGCTGATTGGCAGGTCCAACACCACTCAGCATCAATAGCTGTGGGCTTCCAATTGCTCCAGCTGATAAGATTATCTCATTCTTGATGGATCTGTTGATTAAGCAGGCTCTGTGCTTCGCTCCTAAGGGATCTCTAAATATCACACAATGAGCTTTTGGTCTTGGTCTCCCTGTATCAACGTGGAAGAATAGATACAGCAATATATTGCTAATTATGAGATAATATCATGTTGAAGATGCAAAAAAAAAAAGATCTATTCTTCTAAAGATATTGTGATATGAAAACTATTAAGTAATTAAAACGTGTATGCTATATTCATGTATAGTATTATCTGTACATTCGATCAGTGAAAGTACATAGCGCATATAATATAACGCATATCTTCGACTACTCTTTAGTCTTACCATTAGTGGTAAACAAGATCCTCTCCACAGTGGCATGCAAATAAACAGTAATCTTCCGCGGATCAGCATACTCTAACAAGTTGGCGGCAGTGTGTCTGTGTCGATCCCGATCAAAAATGGTGCCACCAACCTTTGTCCCATACATATGATCATACGTAAATCCATTATATGGCAAAACTCCAGCCTCAAGTAGCCCATCTCTCACTGCAGATTGCCATTGCAGCATTGGTGGCTCAAATGCCACCTTCTTTTCCACCCATCTATATGAATCCTTCACCAAGGCTTCGTTCCAACCAGCTCCCTTCACATAACCATCACTCGCCCGTGTGTAGAATCCGGCATTAAGGACACTTCCACCGCCGAGAACGCGAGCCCGGGCGTTGTACACTCCATCCTCGGAGATAAATTGTTGGGATGGTGATGAGGGAGAACTGTCGGAGAGAGTGTTGGCAAAGTTGCCTATGTCAGTCATGTTAGGGTTTTCATATGGGGAGCCTCCTCTTTCTAGGAGTAAAACGTTTGCTTTTTCGGAGAGTGTTGCAGCCAAGGGACAGCCGGAGGTTCCTCCTCCGATGATTATGTAGTCGTAGTATGAGATTGGCGGAGCTGAGGTTGCTTGCTTGACAAATGTATAGTATGGAGCTGTAAAAGAATGTAAAATAAGAATGAAACAATTGATCAAATAATTTATCAATTTGTCAAAATGGATAAGTCAATTGTAATCAACTCTTACATTATATTTATTTCTTTAAAGTATGCCAAAACTCAACATAAACGGGTCGTATCTAAGGCCTTAAATTTGTACAGACAACTAATAAGTAAGAGAAATTGTTTGTGCGTGTGAGAGACTGATCAGATAGAATTAAAGAAAAAATAAGTAACGCAATGAGAATCGCATACCTTTCCCAGAGTAACAGAAGCCATGGAAAATGAAAAATATGGCAATAACAAGAGCAAATGGACCGAATCTACACCATTCCAAATTGCCCATAACTTGAGATGTAGTAGATAATGCAATAATCTTGGTGTTTTGAAGTCACATAAACCAGAAACACATCTACTTCTCTTTAAATATCGGACAAACCACCGCGGTGTAAACGGTGTAACATTCTTTTGGTGAAAAGATCCCCAAAGTCGTCTGAGAGAGATAATCTAATTTTCTTGTTCAACAACATTAATTTGTGCCCCACTTCATATAAAGATTCAATGTCAATTCTTAAACTTTGTTAAAATGCGTCATGTGTGACATTAACTACAATTCCTTCACTTTAATCTCTCGACCTGTATATTTACCAACATGGGTGGAGCATCGATAGGTTAGCTGGCGGGGCAACCCTGCCGAGTTTGGCTAAAAAATTTATTAATATCTACCACTCATTAAATATAAGCAAAATTGTTAACACTTTCAATTTTCAATTTTTATCTCTTTGACTTTAATTAACGATGCATGTAATCTCGAATTAATCAAGTTGGAAAAAGATATCAATCACTTCATTCTTTAGTCAAAATAATAGGCTTAGGAATTTCATTTTCAAAGTTTAATTAAAAAAGTTTAGCAGTTTTGTTAAAGTTATTATATATACAGATAAAAATCATTTTAGCATCAATGTTCGCTTAACAAAATTTATACATAATACTTGTATAAGTAAATTAATGCTTTATTAAAAGAATTTAGCCCATGATTCTGATATTAATTCTTGGCTATATAAAGTATACACGCCTGCAGCCTATGTATACTAAACAAAAAATTTAGTAGCATATGTAGCTTGATAATATTTCCTTGACAGGCACTTCATATTCAAGATACTTAAAGAGTATCTGCAATTATATTTATAGGAAATCCATTAGTGACATTGTGCACAAACTCCCTGATAAATGTTGCACGGCTTGGTTATGACAAACCTTCCTCTAATTAATTTGCATGGATATCACAAAATCAATCTGTATCACAAAAAGTCATTAATGTATTATAATTATTAGTTTATTTTTTAAAAAAATATATAATTGTTATTTTTTTCAAATTGATAAAATGACTTTAACAAAATGTTGTTAAAAGTACTTTTTTTTTAATAACAAAGACTACTCGTTTTATAAAATTATCACAAATATCATCTTAAATGATGTGTCATGTAATTGTGATATTATCACATCATTTTATCATCCATTAATTTCATGAATGATGCATAACGTGAAATAAGATTTGGAATAATTTTTTAAGAAAGTGTACTACTATTTGTCACGGGCTTAATTTTTGGCAGCGGAATTACCCGTGTGGCACTTAGACAACTCATACTCAAAGTTACCAAGTAAGCATTCTTGTTTAGCTTGCTCATTAAAGGAGAAGCTTTCGAAGCTGGGACCTTTGAGCTTAGAGCTTTTTGATAAGAAAATGGAGGTATTGGAAGACGAAGACAAGAGTTGCTAACAAGAATGTTTTTTATTACACTAGAACTTTTACTAATGGCTTGATTACAACTTGACTTACAAATGAAGTTTGGAGGGGTATTTATACCAATCCTCCTCCCAAATGAATGGCTAAGATTCAATACATCCAAAGTCAATATTAAATATATATATAGAATCATCATCTAAAATATCTAGATATTTACGTGGAGAATTTTAACACATGTGCTTGCTAGAGATTTCTAGAAAATGGGTTAGGCCTTGTAAACCTTCTAGAAACTAGGTCAAGCCTTACACACATTTGGGCCTAATTTAGCAAGCAATTTGGGCAGGCTATGACATCCTCCTTCATCTAATCTCATGACATCCTTGGCACGTTCTCGTCCTTATAGCGTTGGATGTGCTCCCCAAATTGCCAAAAGGTGTCTTCGGGCTCCCAGCTAGCCTTGCTGTTCGAAAGGTTTTTTCACTTTACCAAGTACTCGGTATAAGGTGGAACTCCTCTCCTTCGTATTACTTGTTTCGCAAGGATGCACTATACATCCTTGTTGAATTCTGTGACAATAGCAGTTGGTGCTCTCGTGGACTCGCTTCTGCTTGGGTCTTATGTGTCCTCATGATAAGGCTTAAGAAAGCCATACGGAAGATCAAATGTGTCTCATGGTTAAGGGGCAATTGCACTTGGTAGGAGACCTGGCCTACTCGCTTGACAATTGGGATACCTTCGTAGCAACCCTTTATGCACGTTGCACAACTTTTTGGATTGTTGAGGCAGTAACTTGATAAGCACAAAATCCCCTTCTTGGAATTCAAGGCGTCGTCTCTTCATGTTCGCCCATTTCTTCATCTTTCTGATAGCCTTGTCTAAGCATGTTGGGGTAATATCGGCTTGCTCATGCCACTCTCTTGCAAGCTTCTAGGCCGCCGGGCTTTTTTCTCCATAAGTTGAGGCAACAACAAGTGGTGTCATGGGTTGTTGTCCGGTTATAATTTCGAACGGGCTCTTACCGGTGGCCTCACTGCTTTGAATATTATATGAGAACTAGGCAATATCTAATAGTTTTGCCCAATCTCTCTAGTGAACGCTCACATAATGTCTTAAGTATAGCTCCAAAAGGTCGTTGATACACTCAGTTTGTCCATTGGTTTGGGGATGGAAACTAGTTGAGAGGCCCAAGTCAGTCCTTAACAATTTGAAGAGTTATCCCTAAATTGTCTAATGAAATGTGGGTCATGATCACTAACTATGTTCTGTAGAACTCCTCATAACTTCACCACGTTCTTGAGGAATGCTCATGCAGCTTCATCCGTAGGATAACCTGTTGAGACTGGTACAAAGGTGGCATACTTGTTGAACTGATCAACTACCATCATGATGCTTTCATACCCTTCAAATTTTGGTAAGACCACAGTAAAATCCATAGACACGCTTTGCTATGGCCCTTCCACAATAGGCAGGGGTTCTAATAACCTTGCTGGATGTTAGTGCTTAAGCTTATCTTGTTGGCACACTAGGCAAGTTCGCACATAGGCCCCCACGTTTTCTCGCATTTGTGGCCAATATTAGGAATTTTGGCCGACTACAAGGGTTCATGCCATACTTGGATAGCCACCCCACTTAAAGTCGTGACACTTATTGATGATCTCTTTCCGTAAATTCCCATGTCTTGGTACAAAAAGACGATTTTTTGTTATGAGGAGTAGGCATTCATCCATCCAAAAACGCCTTGTCTTTCCCGCACTAGCAAGCTTTAATAGGTTCTTGGCTACGAGATCATGTTCTAGGCCTTTTTTGATGCAGTCGATTAATACACTTTGTGGTTGACTCACGCTCAGTATTGCAAGTTCTGCCTTATGACTTAATGCATTGTCCACTACATTCGCCTTACCAGGCTTGTAGTCGAGCTAGTGGTCGAATTTGGCCAAGAAGTCTTGCCATCGTGCTTGGTTGGGGCTTAGCTTCTTTTGCGCTTGAAAGTAGATCGTTGCTACATTGTCAGTCATTATGACAAAGTACGAGTCAAGCAAGTAGTGATGCCAAACCCTTAGGCAATGGATGATAGCTGTCATCTCCTTTTCTTAGACTGTGTAACATCACTCCGTGTCATTGACCTTACGACTCTCGTACACAATGAGGTGTCCATCTTGTTTGAGAACACTCTTAATGGTAAATTGTGAGGCATCGGTGTACATCTCAAATGGTTTTGCGTGGTCGAGTAATACCAACACAGGTTTTTCCGAAATCACCTTCTTTAACTCCTCGAAGGCGTGTTCTCACTTTTCAAACCAGTGCCATATATGGTTCTTCTTGAGTAAGTTTGTAAGAGAGGCGGCCTTGTTTGAATAGCTCTTAATGAACCACCTATAGTAGTTTACCAACCCAAGAAATTATCGCAGCTCTGATTCCTTGGTAGGAGGTTCCCATTCTTGAATTACCGTCACTTTTGCTGGATCCATCATCCCATATCTAATGGCCAAGGAACTCTACCTCTTGTTGAGCAAAAGAGCATTTCTCTTTCTTGAAGTAGAGTTCGTTTTCATGAAACACTTGAAAAACTTGCTCAAGGTGTTGCACATGCTTTTCAAATGTGGTTTTATAGACCACAATGTCATCCAAGTATATCACTATTAATTGATCAAGGTAGAGATAGAATAGTTTGTTCATGAAGGGGTAAAATATGACAGATGCATTTGTGAGGTCGAATGGCATGACTAGAAACTCGTAGGCATCGTACCTTGTTACACATGTTGTCTTTGGTTCTTCGCCTTTGGCAATACGCACTTGGTAGTACCACAATTGTAGGTCAAGCTTCAAGAAGTATCGAGCCTTCCCAAGTTGGTCGAATATCTCCGCAATTAGGGGTATTAGATACTTGTTCGTGATGGCGATCTTGTTAAGTGTCTAATAGTCGATGTACATACGAAGGGATTCACCCTTCTTCTTTTGAAAGAGGATAGGTGCATTGTATGGAGCTTTGGAGGGTTAAATGTAGCCTGCATCAAGTAAATCTTGGAGTTACTTTCTATACTCTGCAAGTTCGGATGGTTCCATGCGGTAAAGAGCCATGCTGGAGGCTTAGCACCAGGTTCTAACGTAATTTGGTGATCCACCTCGTGCCTTGGAGGCAGTTTCTTTAGAAGCTCTAAAGGCATGATGTCCTTATATACTTCAAAGACGGCCTGGACCATTGGTGGTATTGGGTTTCTGGCAATAACGGTGTCCTCTTCATCATTCAATTCCCGAATAGTGGTAAAAAAGCTGGGGTCCTTCCTCATTCCCCATTTGAATTGCAATACGGACAGCGCCTTGCTCTTAACTTTGGTTGCACGCTCCGTAATGATCATGCACGGTCGACTCCCATCAAGAATGCTAAGGGAGTTAGAGGTTGATACAGAGAAAGTATGGACTTGGTCAAAAAATTTCATGCCTAGCACCACTTGGAAGTCGTCCATGGGGTCAATGGAGAAATCAAGATTTTCACTCTATGCACCAAATTGAACCAGTGTGGACTTGGCCATGCTTAGTATCAGTTTTGTGGGTGAGTTTACCGTCTTAATGGTGCCTTCTTCGTTATTATGCTTGAGGCCTAACCGTTTGGCCTCCTCAATGGAGATGAATTTGTGCGTGACTCCCATATCTAGCATCGCACGCACGCTTTTGCCATTGATTGTGGCACTCACATATATTAGACCCTTCTTAGCATATGTAGGTCTCTTGAGTGTGCCAATCGTGCGAAAAGAAACCATCTTTGCTTGAGGCTCTTTATCTTGTATCCCTCATGTTGCGTGGCTAAGGCATTGGGGGTTTTGCTTTTTGAGCAGTCACAAATCCAATGAGGATCGTCACAAATGAAGCAAGGACTTTAAGGCTTAGCAGCTTCAGACTTACCCATGCTAAGCTTGTCGCGCTATTCACCCCATGAAGGTTTGCGTGTACCTCATTCCTTACAGCCTTGGTCCTTCTTGGTATTTCTCTCTCCCCCAGCTTTGCCATGGTTGGCCTTCTTTTCCTTGGATGAGGACGTGTAATCCATGAGAGATTCGACTGCGGTTATGGCTTTGTCGAGGTCTTGCACTCCACGCCCCTTAAGTAAACCCTTACGGTTATGGAAACCATCAAAGAAGTAAAAGAAAGAGTCATTATTAGACAAATCTTCAATTTTCAAGATTACTGTGGTGAACTCCTTGATATAATCTCAGATGGTGTCGATTTGCTTCAAACAAGCCTCTTTTTTTGGCATTTCTTAGAGAGAAGTGCTTCCAAAGTTTCTTTTTGAAGTCGCTCTATGTGTGGATGGAACATATGCCTTTGCTCGTGTCGCCATGCTTTTGATGCTACCATAGTTGGGTTACATCACGAAGGAATGTAAGTGCAATACCGATTCTTGAAGTGTTATAATGAACGCCTTTGGCCTTAAAATACTGTTCACGATCGAACAAGAAGTTCTCGACCTCAGTGGCATTGCGAGTGCCTCTTTATATGGCAGGAGTAGGCACTTGCATATTGCTCAACTCGCTAGTGCTAGTAGAAACTGGGCTGGCAAGATTGCATCTATGCTTCTCCTAGTCCATACGTGTTTCTTCCACTTCAGCGCAGAATGCTTGTAATTCATGCTCTACAAAGGTTCGTAAGCCAACGAGTTCTCGTGTGAGTGTAAGAAGTTCCCCTTTAAAGGATTGGCTAAACTCGAATGTGCTCAACTTGGCCACTTGGGTGATCTCTTCATAGTCCATCTCTAGGCCTTCAAGATAATCAGAGAGGCCCACCATGGTGTTATCCATACTCGAGACAACCTGCTCTATGTTAGCAACACAAGACTCCAAGGCTTTCATGGCTGGAGCTTTGTACCTACGACGCTTCTCTTTTGGACGAGGTTGAGGCCGCTCCTTGCGACCACGAGCTTGCTCTTCCACTATCACTTTAATGTAAGATGTCGTGCTCCTGTGCTCAAAACTTACTCTGATCAATTACCTAGAACAATAATAAGTGTTGGTACGATTTAATATACACTAAGAAAGCTTTTAGAAAAGACTCGAGGGATTACAAAGGATCCCACTTAAAATCCAGTCTTCGTAGACTCTTATGGTCTTTTTGATAAAGCTTTTCTAGACATGTATATAACACACCATTAACCACTCACTATCCTAAACTGGGCTTTGATACCAACGCTCACAGGCTTAATTTTTAGAGCGGAATTACCTATGCGGCACTTGGACAACTCACACCCAAAGTTACTAACTGAGCCTTGTTGCTTAGCTTACTAATTAAAGGAGAAGCTCTCGAAACTAGGACTTAGAAGCCTAGAGCTTTTTGACAAGAGAAGGGAGGCATTGGAAGAAGGAGACAAAAGTTGTTAACAAGAATCTTTGTATTACACTAGAACTCTTACTAATGATTTGATTACAACTTGGCTTACAAATGAAGCTTGAAAGGATATTTATACTAATCCTCCTCCCAAACGGATGGCTAAGATTCAATACATCTAAGGGTCAATATTAACTATCTATAATCATCACCTATAATATTTAGATATTTACATGGAGAATTCTAGCACATGTGCTTGCTAGAGATTTCTAGAAAATGAGTTAGACCTTGTAACCTTCTAGAAACTAGGCCAAGCTTTACACACATTTGGGCGTAATTTAGCAAGTAATTTGGGCGGGTTGTGACATATTACTCTTATTTATTATATGAGTTATTCTATTCGACCCCCATTTTCTACCTTTTTAGCCCCTACTTCTAAAATATACCTAATCAAAAATATTAAACCCTTGTATCTTTCTCATTAGACCCCATCTAATTTTCTAAATATCTTTTCAATGTATAACTAAATTTTTCTAACATCACTAGATGTTTTTTCATGTACCAATCTGCTATCAAATCCTTTATTTTGTTCTTTGAAACCAACAACATGATTTTCTTCCCACAAAAGTGAGAAACTTTTCCCAATGCTGCTGGCTGTCTCGCCTCTATCATATTGAAAGCTTACTATTGTTCCAACATCTCCTCTATTGTCATTTTGACGGCACAAGGTCTCAACCTCATTCTTGCTTTATCTCATTTCTAAAAGCAAATACAACTACAAAGGCGTGAAGCACATGAATGGCGGCCTTTGGCCCTGGAACATTCTCTGGAAATTAATTGTTCTTTGTCTTCCTCTGCAAACTTATAAACAAGGTTTCAGCGGCATCCTCAGTAGAGTAAACTGCTTGTAAAAGCCGTGACATATCAATAAAGGAATGATATTTCTTCAACATTTTGAGAATATCAATAGCTATTTAGACAGGATTTCCAAGCATGGGATGGACTATAGTTGACTTGTTTTCATTTAATTTTTCTATCAAAGTGGAACAAATAATTTCAGTATTCATGAATTAAAAGGTGGTTTGTTAACAAAAGGAAAATCAAACAAAGAAAAAGGGTCAGGTATGTGTTTAAGTTTTTTAATTCTATACACCAAACTCTTTCTTTGCTATACTATTTTTTTAATCATAAAAAAGAAACTATTGTTTTGTTTTATTTATTTTTATTTCTTGCAAAAGGTTAAAATGATTTCATTCTTTACTTCTACATCAAGGCTATGCTTTCACTTTTTCACAAAATATACGCAGTGGTGGACCCAAAAAAATTTTTTAGAGGGGCATCACATAACTTAGAATTTAAATAAAATATATAACTAAATATAATCATTAAGATTTAATTATATTTAAAATAATTTTTAGATAAATTAAAAATAAGATAATTATTTCTTATATATATATATATATATATATATATATAAGACTAACGTTATAATATATTTTAGTTTGAAAAAGTTTTCTAACATATATATAAGTTTTAAATTTTTTTATTATAGTTAAATTAATATGTTTTGAATAGTATTATTTTAAAAATTTATATGAAAGCTAAATGTATTTAATATTTGATTTTAATATTCTATACCTAGGGAATTTTTTTTACTATTTAATTATCTAAATTTTAAGATTCTATGTAAATTAATATATTGATGATGAATTGACTTCAAAGAATATTTATAAAAATATAGATTGATGTACTCTATATATTGAAAATGATTTTTCAAATCTATTATGATTGTATATATTCTAAATGCCTTCCAAATAAATTATATGAATAAATATATCATAACATTTCAATTATATAATAATATGAAATGAAGGCACATAAATGGACTCACCTGAAAACAGCACATAAAGTTAAGAGTGAACCTAAGGGTAAGAGGTATATTTGTTAAAATTAGGTAATTTTTAAATAAAGATATATTTGTTAAAATCAAATAATTTTTGTATACTTGTGAGTATTGAAACTTGAGGGGTATAATGAGCATTCGAATTTTTAGTGGGCCTCTCTCGATCCAAGCATGGGTCCACCTATAAATATATGGCATGTATTTAGAACTTTTCTGTATCTTTTAATAATTTTATTTTAGGACAAAATTATAAAAATATTAAAATAAACGTTGGGGTTGAAAAGATGAAAAGTAAGGGCTGAATAGAATAACTCTTATGATATTAACCAAATCAAAAGAGTTTTTATGCGATGGTATACCAAAAGGGGAAAAATGTAATTTTCAAATACCATCCAATTGGTGACATAGTTGTTTAAACGAGTCATTAAATATAGTTTAAGCTTCCACTCAAACGATGAAATTCTTATAGAAGGAAAATGCTAAGTTACCAGGCCATGCCCATGGAGACTGGCTCTTATTTATATATATAGAAATATCTTCAAATACACTCTAAGATGTTTAGTAACATAGAAACTTAATTAATTATTAATTGTACAATTATTCCATGACAGTACACCGAATAGAATAGAAATCAATGGCGTACAAGAAACAAATTATTCTTCACGTTGAGATTTGAACCAGATTTTAATGAATGTAAAGAGAACTTTCTGTGAAGTAGATCAACTGCCTTGTAAGTCTATTTAAGAGAAATTAATACATATACACTGAATAGGTTTATTTTAAGATATTACAGCTTGACCTTCCTTATCTTTAGCCTCTGATTAAGCTTTCTAATCATGGAAACAAAACACATGCCTGGAGATTAATTGCCTTGTTCTTTACTTTGTCCAACACAATTGCACAAAAAATCTGCGGGGTTGTTTGTTTTAATCACTTAAGACTTAATATAACTTAATTTATATCACTTAATAGTATGTTTTTTTTTTTACTTTTTATATGGCTGAAAATAAGTGTCAAGTGGACAACTTAACTTAAATGTGACAATTTTATCCTTGTTATAGAAAATAAAAGATATTGATATTATTATAATGTCAATCTTAAAAATTAAATAATTAAGAAAATTAAATTAGAGTTTCAATCATAATAAATTATGAACCTACCTAATATAAAAATATTTTTATTTATTAAATTATGAAAAATATATTATGCATTAAATATAATAATCAACTTGCCTATTATAAAAAATAGGAATATATTATTTATGTAAATAAATTAATTATAATAAAATCAAATGTGTATATATTTATGGAAATAAATTATATTTTTTATTTACTGATTTTACTTAGAAAATAAAAAAATAGACAATTGTTGAAATCGCTGAAGTGTCGCCGTCGTCCGCTGCCAACCGCCGGTGTCTACCGTATTCAGTCGCACGTCCGGCGACACCGCACATACCAAAATAATCGTCGAACGACAATCTATCAACTTAGGTAAGAATCATTTGACATTACCTAAGCATTTATGCAATAATCCAAAATGTATCCGACGGTCAAAAAGATATTAACTTTTTCCAGCAAAAGGACAATTCACTCATCGATTTCAGTTACATGAATGAATAGAGCTTCAAATGAAGATCATTTTGGTATGGATTATGCTATCTGATAGGCAAAGTTGCGACGGTGGAGGATGGCCGGCGGCGGCCATGGTCGCCAGCCAGCAACATAACTCTAGATTTTTATTTTATTAAATATATAATTTTCAAATATTATTTTAAAATATATTTTGTTTAAAAAATTAAATTAATTAAATGTTTAAATGATTACTTCTTTTGATTTTATAAAAAGGGTAATTATGGTATTTTAGGTTATTTAGATGTTTCATTGGAAAAAAGTAATAATTTTTCAATTTTTTCATTCAGACATATATATATGAAAAAAAGTGATTAAAACTCAAAACAAATAGGCCAAAATTTTTAAACTTATAAATTCTATTTAGATTCAGACTTCAAAGCCCAAAACAAATTGGCTTTAAAGCTATATGGAATCCTGATTAATTGCTGCCCTCTTCATCATTTTGATCATATCTAAGTTAAAAAAACCTAAGAAAAAGTAATACCATATTCTTAGACTACTGCGCTCTTTTCTTCTTCTTTTTCTTTTTTCATTGAAATTATTTTAATTTATTGTCCACTAAGCTGATTCTCATAAATTCTGTAAGTGAGAAATTCCTAAGTGTTGTTCTATATATGTAACTGAATAATAAATTATTTGGGAATAATTAGAACTATTAACTTTAAGATTTTGTTTGCAGATCTATAATTTTAATTTAGCCTTAGAATAAAGTACGTTTGGTTGGCAATCTGGAAAGTGGCAATAATATTAATTTAGTTAACTATGTTTTAATATCTTTTTATGTGAAATCTCTTTTATTTAGACATAAAAAAACTATCAAAATGCGTTTATTAAAATAGAACATTAATCGAACATGGGAGGCCAATTTAATTGATTTAAATCCAAAAATTTTCTATTTCAAAATAAATATAGAAATGATCTTTGAAAAAAATCTTGTCAAATGTTTATGAAAACAACAGAAAAAAGTCATTTAGGATCTGCAGGGTATAAGATACTAATTAAGTAATCATCGAACACTCATAGTGTTGTTGGAAAATTAATATCAAATTTTAATTACAAAGTTATGATTTAGAATTTTAAATGATGGGTCTAATTCTTATAAATTATTTTTAATAGGATGCAAAATCAGACCTTCAAAAACTTAAACATATAACGATAATACATGTAATACATGAGGTCATATATACAAGTGAAGCTTTATAATTGGAAGCAGCTGGTTAATTGAGAAATATTACAAGCTAATAAATTACAAATTAATTAAATAAATAATTATTGTAGTTGAAAGTGATTCAGTGAATGTGTAATAATGACGAATAGAAGGGAACAATTTTGGGGAGAATAGTTAAGTTATGACTGATTGACTTCGACCTCAATTATCGCCTAATCTGCCTCAATATTTTTCTATTTAAATTTTCTAATAACGTGAAGGACGAATTTCTTAATCAGAGAGAAGCCCTGACCAAATTTAATTCGGTGAGATTGCTGGTTTGGTAAACTAAACAAAACATCATCTTACTTCAAATTTTTTAGGACTTAAGTTTTTTCTCTTGCATGTGGACACTTGTAAGGTTCATATATATATATACACATATATTTCAATTGATGTGGCTTAGCAGATTGTCCCCGTAGGCCATATATATATCCATGTATGATAATTATTAAACAATTAATCACTGAATTAACTTTAACCGACCATCTTAATCATGATAATATTTTATAAATTTGGGAGGATTTTAATTAATTTCAAATTCAGTTTTCTTCCGGCGTTTCTCAATTAACTCAACTTATTGGAAATTTGGAATATTGTTGGATTAATATTTCTCTGCTTGTTGATATCGAGTTACCAAATATATTCTTTTATTGCTAGAGGTTTAAAATGAAAGCTTAGAAATTAACATTTATACATAAATTAATCAAAGTTGCCTAAAGATTAAACTAAGATTAAATTTAATGTCAAGATGTGATAGCATATATATACACGAAACTAACAAATCCTCTAATTAAAACAACTCTACCATCCACCAGTTGATGATTATTCATCAATTAAAATCTCTAATCAAGCAATGTTTAATCTCTAAACTTTGTCATGAATGCAATGATTTGTTAATTTTCTCTAATCAAACAACAATATTATATGCTAAGGAGAAAGTTGTTCACTGAAACAACTTATTACATTCTTGCTGCAATCGATTGTCCCCAAGTCTTGGAATATAAGAAAGGTGCTTAGTCTTCTAAATAAATTAAGAAAATATGATGAGATATATATATATGGTGGCAGTAGGCCCAAGACAAGTGCATTATTCTCCTCTAATTTTTCTTTAATTTAATGAATGATGCGAATGGAAAAGGCTAAAATTGCAACTGTAGAAAAGAAACTGAAGTTTATCGGGGATTGGTGGGGTGAGCTGCCTACCCAACATGTCACATTCAACTTTATGCAAAGTGTGCAAATGAGCACTCAGCATGTCTCGATATATTGTTCCAGTTAGGATTCAGCCTACCACAGATTATTTGGACTGTTACCTAATTCGACAATTGAGATAAAGATCCTCCAACCCCCACCCCACCCCACTACATATAATAGCAAAGCCCCTAGCTTGGTAGACTTGGTTCAGTGGCTAGCTCATTGTGTAAGGTCGCAAACTAAAGAAACCCTTTAATGAGCTTCGAATTGATCTTATTGAATGCATATTCTCACATTTTGTTTCAACGTGAATGAAAAATGAGTTTAAAAAAATTATATATATCAATTTTTCCTTTAACTTTTTTAAAAAGCCACTTAAAGTTAGAGACAGTTTATTTTATATAAGTTTTATCATTGCAAAAACGATTTGATAAAATCTGTTAATAAGGGCATACGTTATTAATTTTGTTTTACAACTTTATACTTCTACGATAATAAATAGCTTGACAAATTTTGTCAATAGGAGCATTTCTGATGACTTACGAAAAATCATTGAGAAAAATGATGATTTATTTAAACTTGCGATTTTATACCAAATATTAAGATAAAACATGAAGATATTCAATAAAATTAACCCAATTATGATCTAATTCTTGTTGATTTTTATACTAATTAGTATTAATTAATTAGCACATAAGAAATATGTACCATAATAAAATATATTTCTCATTTATATGAAATGTTTTAAAGCACATGCATCTCATTGGTTAGGAGGTAAGATGGTACGTAATGGGCATTTGATGAAAGGAGGTGCAATGACCATTAAAATTATGAAGAGGATATTAGAGTCTAAATTTATTTTATTGAAAAGTTTTGAATCGCCTATCCACATCTACATTTGTATTTGAATATTACTTAATTAACACTCAATTGGGTTGGTGTTTTGTTTAATTAATTAAGGAGATTGTTACACTCGGGGTTCATGTGGAACCTTTGAAAACAACACCTTAGAATATGTACAAGTCACATTCTTGGTGTTTAGTCTCTTTAATCATTCCTTCTTAGAATAAACCGATTGAGTACTCAGCATTCTGCAAAAACTTCTTTCTTGATAAAAGTTGGTTCAAGACTTGTGCTTATTATAATATGAGGTATGCACTTGAAATATTTAAGATCCAAACATGTAATCACTTCATGATCACAATTGATACATATCTTTCCAAATGAAATTTATTTTGTAATTAATTTGATCACAAATAAGTGGTTAATCTGCGTGGATTTTGGTATATATACAGTATTGACTTTGCTGATATATCAGCTTATAATCAAATTTTGATAACTAATCACCTCAAAGGATAGGAGTCTATTGGTTAATATTATCATATTTTCTTAATGATATGACCGCCCGCACCATTGCCCTTGTGGCGCGGGCGACTGCAACTTGGATGGCAAGCTTGGAGGCCCATACATACAGGGGTGGCTTGGCTTCACCCAAGTATCTTAGGGTTATCACCCTAAGATGAAGCCTCTCAAAAGGTATCACACAACAGCCAGCTCTACGTCAACTTCGGCGACCGGAATTCTGGCATAAACACTGGATCTAAATATGATTGGGATTTTATCTAGTCATTATGCTAGTAATTAATTTTCAATAGGAATTGTCAACCTTTTTAAACGTGTATCAGTCTTTATTTGAGCTAATTTGATATCTGAAACAATTAGTGATAAAAATATGCATGATTAGTTTTTTCTATTTATTAGATTTTCATGTTAAAAGTAATCACCAACACCACTTAAACTGCAATTATATTTTATTTTTTGGTAAAAATTTGAGAACAAACTAGAAATGATGTATCGATCAATTGATAAACGTGCTGGCATGGGCGAAAGCCAAATGTGGCACGTTTCGGAAGCAAAATATCAAATAAACAGAGTCAACTACAGTACAATTACCCATATCACTTAAATCACATAACTATACTTCAATATTGATTTTTTTTTTTTTTAAAAAAGGTTTTACAGACGAACTCTCTGTTATTATTGCCAAAGCAGTTAAGGGCTTTCTTCATTTGGGAAGAAGCTGATGGCTTCTTTTCTCTCCCACTGGCGCCAACCGCCCCCTCCTAAAAGCTTCGACTTTAATTTATCTACGTAATTAATTCCTTTACAACTTGTTTATTCAGAATTGTATAACTTTCGGCTTTCTTTGACTCGAAAGACAACCCCCGATTAGCTAGTTGGGACATCATAATTAATAAGAAAAACTAAAATAAAAATCACAAGTCAAGCGACGCAAGTGATTTTATTTATAACCCCACAAAAAAAAAAGAGTTTATTTGCCGAAATTCGGAATAAACTTTAGCCGCCACTACTCAATGGGAAAAAAAAGCTGCAATTGTGTCTGGATTTGCCATTATTAACTTGCTGAGAATTGCTGTCATGGAAAGAAGCACAGAGCCATTCCAAGCCATCAAATTTGAGTAATCGAGTAAACAGAACTGGAGAATAATATTTCATGTAGAAATATATACAGATAGTTTATTAATTTTTATTGAGAATTTTTTGTATAGATTCTCCTTGTGATACAAGCAGCTTGCGTTCGTCTATATGAAGAAGAAACAGGGAGCTGTAACAGTTTTGAAACAATCAAAATACACCCTTGTGTTCTTCTCCCTCCCCTGTTACACCCAGAAAATTTCAAAACAAAACTACGATGATCATCGTATAAATTAAAAGTATGTCTATATATGAGGTAGGTTCATATATATGTGAATTATTATGATACAATAGAAGCAAGAAGATTGACTTAAGGGGGGGCGCGGGTCTTATCTTCTAGTTTTGGAAGGAGTAATTTTGATGACAAGACCTGGAAAAACATCATCTGGATCATGGATATGTGGGTTGCGCTCAACTATGTAAGGGTCGCCACACTTGTCGCTGATGGTGTGGAGGGTCTCGCCTTCTCCCACAACGTAGATTTCATCACAAGGCCTGTCCAAAAGCTGGTTGCCTCTCACCGTTGCCTCATCATCAGCTAGAGAATTATTCTCCCTGACAGAGCCTAGCAAAATCAAGGCCAACAACATAATGGCACAGTACCACGAGGCCGCATCAGAAATGCTCACTGATGATTTCTTTATGCTAGAAGAACCCATAACATATATAAGAGGATTCGATTAATCAATAGAGAGATTATATTTTGTATCTTGATGAAGTTGGGCGGATTGGATATTTATAAGACGAAGAAGCAAAGAGGAGGAAGTTGTATATATATACAATTGAGTTTATGCTGCGGAGAGAGAGAGAGAGAGAGAAGTGTTTAACGGTAGCTAGCCCTTGCGTTGGGAGGAAGTTGGGTTCAACGATAGGCGACGTGTAAGTTGGCTATAAGGTTGACGCATGAATCACCTTCGCAAACATAACCAAATTACGGAAAATGACTTTTAACTTCTGTATTTTTTTATCGTCTATATTTTGACTGTTATGACCGTTGATCTCTTAAAATTTTGTATTGGTATCATATTGCCAATTTTTAACTTAAACTCTAGTAGATTTATATTTATATTCTACCAAAAAGATCTCGTACTAATAGAAATATTATCTATATTTATACCCCTATGATCCTTTTCATATTTAACCAATGTAAAACTTTGGTTACACTCTAACATTGATTCTAACTAAGGTCTGTCTTAATTCTTTAAATTTTATATTATTATTTTTGGGAAGGATATATATGCATAGAGAGAGAGAGTTGATTGAATATTATATTATTATCTCTAGTTTATAATATATATGGTATTGGGTGCAATATATAATTGGGTTTTAATACTATGTTGAGAAAACAGTATCGTGCAAGACTATCCATCATCATGATCACATAAGTGAATATATAGTACCTTGATATATGTTTTAGTTAACTTGAACTTTTTATTTGAAGAACATAATATAAATTTCTAATTAATGAGATTTATAATTCAATTTTACTTCAATCAGTTAGTTGAAACAACAAATCATCACAACAATTAAGTACACCCCATTTGCAATAAGAAATTAGAAGAAGCGAGATCACGATTATATGTATATTAGGGATGGTGTCTCTGCGTGTTTGGTGAACTATAACCTCAGGGATAGGAAGGAGGCAGCTAACTTTGATCGAGACATCGACAAAAAAATAATGAAATGGGCAGTTGGAATATGGTTGTTATTGGTCAATAAAGTTAGTAACTATTGAACAAGATTATCTAACAACACCCCTTATCAAATTTATTCAACAGCTTCTAGCTAGCGGTGGTGCTGTTGAGCATACTATCATCTCAAAACTTACTATTTTACGTTTATAATGGCATTCACTAGTAGACAATCATGAGCTCATATTCCAAAATAATCGCTACCCACGTCCAAGTGGCCGGTTATGCTATCTCTTTAATTTCTATAATGAGATAAGATGATGGGTTATGATGATTGGATGATATACGCAACACCCGTGACCCAAAATACGATATGGGAAACTAGAAAGCTAGGTTAACACACTAAGAAATTAATATGAAAGAAACCCATTAATTTTTTCAACTACATATAGGGAGAGAGAGGGTGTTTTGGTACATAGAAGCAAGAGTATGAATAGAAATATAGAAAAAGATATTGAGAGAGAGAGAGAGAGAGAGAGAGAGAGAGATATGTGTTGTGTTAGTTTTTGTTGTGGTGGGGTAAGGCAATGGGGGGTGGCGAGAATGATGTGAGGGAAGAGTGCGAAATTGCGTGGAGAAATTGTGGGTTATCGCATATCTGCTATCTCTTTACGACTCAACTATCCCCTTTGAAACTTATAACCATCAAATCCCCAACCAATTAACCAACAGCACCCTAAATTGGGACGGAGGGATGCAGTTGAGGCCGTGTTTTACACTTCTATGACTATTTGCAATGTTATTATTGTGTTTGTGTTTGACTCTTCTCTTGTCCCTCCGTCCAAGTTAAAGGAGCTATGGCCGGGACCAAAAGGTGATGATTTTGTAAGAGACGACCTTGATCGACCGCTTTTTCCCCACTTTCGAGCTTGGCGTGCAAATTTTGGCACAATGACAACTGACTAGAACCTACTGAGCAGAGACCAAGTCTTTCACCCACTATTATTCACTTTTCATTATCCCGGAATATAATCCACTTCACAATAGTTTGTGTTTGATAGTGTTTTAGTTGTTAGATTTGGGATGTATTTGGTTATGAATTTTGTGTTTTTATTTTTAAAATAATTAAAAAAGTAAATTAGAAATTTGTATGTTTAACTAAAAGGGATATGAATTCGGTAATGAATTTTGAAAAGGATGTATTCGAAATTTTGATATATTGAAAATGTGAGAGACATAAAAATGATTTTTGATGACATATATAAACAAACGTAACCAATTTTCTATTTACTTTTCATTAATTTATATATTGTTATTACAAAGTAAATATCGATGATAAAATTTACACTTGAAGTCATTACAATACGACTATAACAGTCATATATGTATGCCTTGAAGAATTAATCCAGAGTCAATTCAAACAAATATTAAGCCATAGGAAGAAATTGTAAAATTAGACGTTTTCATGTTTAATAAAATAATTTTATCATTTTTAACATATTTCAAACAGTGGTTGATAGTATAGAGGGAGAAAAAATTAATTTGATACTGACTGTGATTTTTGTATATCTTCAAATGAATTTTTTCTTAATGTGATTATAACTACAATATTACATTGACATGATAGATGAATAAATAATAATAATTTTATTTTAAGTATATATATGATGAATAAGATAATATAATTAATCTTTCATTATTTTCATACTTTTAACGTTTATTCTCAGATACATGTCAAATCAAATTAAAAATAAATATTCGATTAAATGGAAATGTAAAGTCAATGGGAATCTTGCAATTCATAAAAGAAACATTCGATTGAATATTATTAAATGAAATTTTAACATTTAAAAGAAACTTTAATAATTAATGCTATTAAATATATAGGAGTTTGATTCATAAATGGCCCTCCTTTTAAGCCCAAACCTTCTTCAACTACTGCTAATGCAAAACAAAGACATGAAAAAGGAGGTTTTCCTTCACATAAATATGCAACACAATGCACATCCAATTGAAGTCAATCGAAAACGTTTACGAACATCCGAAATCGAGTTTCCAAACAATATTTAATCCGTTAAATCAATCTACTTGTATTTCAATTTTCAATTATTTTTCTCCTACGCAATAACCAGCTCTCGTTATTTCTAATTTAATTGTAATATTCTAGTAATCCACCCCACGTTGAAAATGTTGGTTAAAACTTTTCATCCATAATTTAATCAATAAATCACATGAAGTAAATGTCGAATCTAACCCAAGTGTTAAAAGTCTTAAAAGATGTCTTAAAGCTCTATATAAGGATCCACTTGGTTATTAAAAATTTAAAAGTATTTTTTGAAACGAATTCCAAGTTTTTTTAGTCTTTCAAAATTTTAATTTAATGACTCCACCTATACATTTTAATAAAGTTTGTTTAACAAAAACTTCAACGATAATATTCTCAACCATCAAACACATTTTTTGTAGTTAATACATCAAACATATGGGCGGACCAAAATATAAATCAATTAATAATAAGTCTCTTTATTTTTAATTTAATCAATTGATTAATTGCTGATGTTTGCAATTTCTTAATATATATATAATCACGTGGTAATTAAACTAACATATGATAAAGCAATTGTATATTAGTAATTCTATATAGATCTCAAAATTAATGATTTTTTTTTCCATTTTTATTTGTTGTTCCACTATCTCTTTCAGCATAGATCGTCGCCGTTATTGTTAGAATTAATTATTATTTATGTTGTTGTTGGTAATGTTCGTGATCTTCAAAGCCTCTGAGGCTCTGACCCATTCTTCATGGTAAATTAAGGTAGCAAATCAAGCAAGCTTAGGGGTTTTGAAGTAACTTAATTAATTACAGAGGACATTAATGGAGTTTAATATTGAATTAATTAGCAACATTAAGTTAAGTCAAATTAATTATCAACCTAACATTTGGGATTAGACTCTCCGGCTCAAGGTTGATTAGTTTGGCAGTTGCATTAATTATTTGTACCAAGAGATATCATTAATATTAATCACAATCTTAGCTACGCTAGGGTAATTACCAATTTACCACCCTTCTTTTCTATTTAAGACAACCTTGAAGATTTTTTTATAATTTATTTTATCTTCATGCAAAAGTTTATTTTATTATTATTATTTCTTTTTTTTTTTACCAAATACAAGTAAAAGGAAAAATATGAACAATTTGGGAAATAATTTTTATGAAATTATGTTAATTCAGCCATCTTTGAATGCTCAAAATGCTATCTTCGTCATCATTCAAATTAGATTATATTACTTCACTCTAATATCATCTGTCTGGTTTTGGGGCCTACCAACTAAAAACATAAATTAGAAAAAAATATATAAATATGATTTATGGGCGGGTTTTAATTAAGTAATAACAATAAATTCATGACAAGATAAATCTAATAAATTGGTCAATTGATCATTATTCTTGATTCATCCATTCATGCCCTTGATTGTATTATAAACTATTGCTCGTCATCCTATTGCAAATTAATTTTCAATGAAGTGATTGACAGCACTGAATTACATTAAGCAAAATATCATTAATAAATTGGTGGCCACCATTCACTGAGCTTCGACTATTTAACATTCATAATTATTAATCTTTGATTTATTTCTGTGAAGTGACCAAAAACTACCAGATGCAATTTCCGAGATATAATTTCAATTAATCAGCCAAACCCATCAAACTTTGTTGGAGAAAATTTATCCTATTTAGCATTTACTAAACAATTTTAATGTCCCTCAATCAATTTCATCCGTTGTAATTGAAACAACAGAACCACAAGTGATAAATAATAAATTGAATTTGAATTTGATTGATTTAGACCAGACAAACTTGATTGAATTTTGAACAATTCCAAGTTTTTGGTTTGCATAGACATTTGATACAAAAGCGGGTCAAATTTAACCCATGATTTGATGGGCAATGACGTAGCATTGTGCCTTAAAGTTTGACTAGGCACCAATTGTGATTTGCCCTACTAATACGGCAATATTGCTGCACGTATTTGTCTTGATTCTAATTCTTCTGCTGGTCAGAAGATCGAAATACTGTCAAGTCCGAGATTCGCAATGTCACAATTTGAACCTCGTTTGATTTCTGTTACAATTACAAACGACCCTGAAAAAGAGAACAACAAATACTTCCATTGCTTTGCTCATTAAATTGACGAAGAATGCAAAATGAAGAGAGGGCTTAAACCCCTTCCGGTGGATTTGTTGAGACAGAAAAGCGCATATTGTTATTGGCACCTTCAAGAGCCCAATGATCTCAGTAGTCCACTAGGAGGTTTTTTCGGGCTATGGTTAATGTGCTTATAGCCCAAAGACAGATCTAATTTCTTATACTTTTAGGGAGAAATAAAAACTTGGTACAGCTTTCGTTCAATATCCGAAGCAATGATACTACAAAAAATAAAAAAATAAAAAAATAGTCAACTCATACAAACATAATTCAGATATCTAATGTGATACAATATCTTATTTTTAGAGGGATTAATAAATGCGAAATACTTAGTAAATTAAATAACGAAATAATGATATGAAAGTTTAAGTCCGAATATTTTGTGGGCTCCCTGTCAAATGGGCTGCTTTATAAGATGAAGTGCTTAATTACTTCCCCAGCCACATCCAGATTAATTTAATGTAATTAATTAAATTAAACTAAACGTCCTCATGGAGAAAATGTTGGGGCTTTATGCTCTGCCTTATCGTCCTTAGACATTATCTCCTGCAAATCTTTTAGAGCCTGCACGACTCTAATCCTTGGTGGGGACCCAGCCAGAGTGCCATACCCATTTGCTTTATTGGGAAATGAGTGCCCACTTTTATATATTTTTTAAAGGTGTTGTTGACCATATTCTGAATAGTTATCGCCAAAGTAAGCATAGTTTTTTTTTAATCAAATCAAGTGGTAATTTTCCAGTACACTAAATTTAGTGGAAGGAATGGAAAAGACAAGGCTGCTCTCTTGTTCCTTAAATTAGATTAGATGAGCTGCTGATTATTTGAGTGCTTTTGAGAGGTGAGGTGGGTTTTGTTTGTTTTCCCATTTCTTCAGGGAGGTGTCTAAATCAGCAAAAGATTTGCACATGCAATCTGGTACTATTCAATGCACATCAGAGGAAGTTTTGGTCTGACCATTTTCAGGATTTATAGAAATCCAAATCATTAATGGTTTATCCTTCCACAAACTCACGGCTGCACTCACCTAACAAGTAACAAGAAGTAATTGAAGTGTGAGAAATTGAGAAACAGGTTTGATCCATGGAGAGCCAAAGAGACTTTTATGTGCAACAAAGGAAGGGACGAAGAGTTGTACTCTTTCCCTTGCCTTTACAAGGCCACATCAACCCTATGCTTCAGCTTGCAAGTATTCTCTACGGCAAAGGCTTTTCCATCACCATAATTCACACCAATTTCAACTCTCCAACTCCCTGTAACTACCCTCACTTCAGTTTCCATTCAATCCCCGATGGCTTGTTGGAAACTGAAGCCTCCACCAAGGATTTGGTCGCCCTTATTTCACTTCTTAATGTTAATTGTGTTGTGCCCTTTCATGATTGCTTGGCTAAGTTGTTGTCAAAGTCAAAAGTTGAGGATCAGGAATCTATTGCCTGCTTAATCACAGATTCTGCCTGGTACTTCACCCAAGCTGTTGCTGTAAGCCTTGAGCTTCCGAGGATCGTGTTGCGGACTAACAGTGTCTCTTCCTTTCTTGCTTTTGCTGCTTTTCCCCTTCTACGCGAAAAGGGTTATCTCACCACACAAGGTGCAGCCTTCCTTCTGTACCTCACCTCCATCTCTGTGTTGTATCAAGGCCATATTTGTATGGCATAATTGGACATGATTCATTATGTTTATGCAAGTTTATATCAATCTTCTAGTTCTGTATTTATGTATTAGAAGGCATGTTAGGTGGGTTTGACTTTTTACTGGATATGCCATCAGTTTAGACTCACGAAGAATCTGTTACCATTGAAGTTCCCCCAATTATGAGTTGACCTTTTTAGTAATGCTTACAAGTTTGCTAATCTTTGTTTGTTCTATGAGTAGGTGTTCGATTATCAAAGATTCAAATTGTCGCTCATTGAAAAAAATAATAAATAAAGGAATTTGGTAGAGCCCATTAATATTATTAATTGCATGCTAGCTATCTAGCTAGCCAAAGTGCAGCTAAGTTTCCCTAAGGACTTTAATTTACATTACAAGTACATATTTAGTAGTTTTTTTAAGTTCTGAAAGTTACCAATACAGACCAGTGCCATATAATTCCAGTCAAATGGATATTTTTCAACTTTATGTTTTGAGTTTCTTTACTTATGTTCTTCCGTGTTTTCCCCTTTTCAGATTCTGAACCGGAGGCACCATTGGCAGAGCTTCCCCCGCTAAGAGTTAAAGATATTCCTGTGCTAGAAACACATTATCTAGACACTTTTTACCGAGTGAATTTAGCATTGACTAACCAGATGAAGGTCTCTTCAGGGTGCATATGGAACTCCATTCAGGACCTTGAACAAGTTTCCCTGACCAAATTACACCAGGACTTTCCAATACCAATGTTCCCGATAGGCCCATTTCACAAGTACTTCACAGCTTCATCAAGCAGCTTACTATCACAAGACCAAAGCTCCATTTCCTGGTTAGACAAACAACCACTAAAATCTGTGATTTATGTGAGCTTTGGAAGCATTGCTGCTATTAACAAGACTGAATTTGTGGAGATAGCTTGGGGGCTAGCCAATAGCAGGCTGCCCTTCTTGTGGGTGGTTCGACCAGGACTAGTCCGCGGAGCAGAGTGGATTGAACCCTTGCCAAAAGTTTTCCTACAAATGCTAGATGGCAGGGGACATATAGTGAAATGGGCTCCCCAGCAAGAAGTGCTAGCACATCCTGCCACTGGAGGGTTTTGGACACACAATGGCTGGAATTCCACATTGGAGAGTATATGTGAAGGGGTCCCTATGATTTGCCAGCCTTGTTTTGGTGACCAAATGGTGAATGCAAGATATGTGAGTCATGTTTGGAGAGTTGGGCTGCACTTGGAGGGGAGGCTGGAGAGAGGAGAGATTGAAAGGACAATTAGAAGACTATTCTTGGAAGCTGAGGGCCACGAAATGCGACAAAGAATCATGTATTTGAAGGAGAAAGTGGATCTTGGTCTAAAGCCAGGAGGATCTTCACATCAATCTCTAGAGAACTTGATTAATTACATTTTATCATACTAGTTTTTCCAATCTTCTTCATCAATTCTCTAATAAGCATCGAGTGCCGAAACCTACTTTGATGATGCTTCTCTTTATCTTACTGTTGGATGCATACTGCGCCAAGCACAAGTTCAATAATCACCAATGAAAGTCCCTTGTTAATAAAACTATCCTATAAGTGGTTTCCAGCTGAAGCGTGTACCACGTAAAGGAACATGATTGTCCAATGATTTTCTGCATCTGCAAACTTGTCTAATAATGATTATAGGCAAGAAACGACTCCAGTCATTTATTTATTTGCATAGTGGGGTTCCTGAATTATCAAGTTTAGGAGATTGGGGCTTCTAATAGGCTTACTGCCCATGGATGACCAGTATAACAGCAAGCCCGAGCAGTATTGGCAGAAGCAGGACAAGGATATATTTTTGGCATTATCTGGAGTTCCATGTTATCCAGGCTCCACAAAGTTAATAATGTTAATCGTTAATCAAGGACTAAATCCTCCATACAGTGCAGCAGTCCAATGGGGAGATGCCACATCAGCAACCTTTTTTTTTCTTTTGCGTGTGTTAAGACTTTTGAAGTAATGTTAGACTTACAATTCGAATTCAACCAAAAATCTCAACTTGATGTGTCAGTTTACATAGTAAAAATCCACTGAAGGAGAAAAAAAAAGAATGGGGAAAGTTACATCTCCAGTAAGATTTTGCTACTTAAGCTATTAAATCAAGTTGTAGACTTTGGATTGTATTTGGATTATAAGTCTAGCATTATTGAAAAATAATGTTAAACCAACAACTTATTAAAATGAATTGACAAGATATTATTGAATGGATAGTTATCATGTCATTTAATTTAATATCTTTTATTTATTTTTATTTTTTATCATCCAGTGATATCTTATTAAGTCAAGTTGTATAAAAAATTATCGCAGATAAGTTACAGATGTAGCATTACTCAAGAGTACTTTTTTTTGCTATTAATAGTTGTTTGTAAAAAATAAGGAAAAGGTCAGGGATAAAAAGAAGAGTTTGGTTGCTGATATAATCAAGTAGAAGGAAAATTTTGAAGGAAGATAAGTGAAAAGAAAATCTAGAAAGGAATATTTTTAGGTTATTTATTTATTTATAATAATTTCTATTTATTATTATGATTTTAGAGGGCAATCATCACTGGTTTACCATTATTTGTCAAAACATCCTGTTCATCCCGATTTTTTAAAAATCATCACAAAACCCTCAATTTTTAATAATTTTCTATTAAAATAAATTGATAATATTATAACGTTATTTATGTCCTTATCTCTTAAGTGAATATCATATTTGCCCTTTTATCTTTTAAAATTTAAAGATATTAAAATTCAAACCGGTTATCTATAAGTTACAAAGCATGAGCTTTACCATAAGGTAAAATGAATAATTTAGTTTTTGTGTGAATAAAAAAATTATTTAACCTATTTGAATGAAATAATGACTCATTCACCAAAGCAACTAATCACAACTAAACTCAATTCCAATAACACATAAATTACAATCAAACTCAAATCCTAATGACACAATCCTAACCAAAATTATTTCTTTCTTTTTTAATTGTTAAGAAAATCAAATAGAAAATAGAAACCTAATCTAAATTAAAAAAAATCTATAAATGAAAAAAAAACAAAATCCATATCAAAAAGAAGAAAATAAAAGCTATATCAAAATGAAGAAAGTAAAATCTACATAAAAATGAAGAAAATAAAATCTATATCAAAATAAAGAAAATAAAATCTAAAATATATATCAAAATAAAAAATAAAATCTATATCAAAATGAAAAAAATTAAATCTACATCAAATAGATATATATTTTTTAATTTGATTAGGTTTCTATTTTCTATTTGATTTTCTAAAAAAAGAAAAAGAAAAGAAAGACACTGGAAAGAAATCAAATTATTTCATTCCACTAGGTTAAATAATGTTTTTGTTAACTTAAAATCAAATTATCTTTTTTGCTTGGTGATAGAATATATGTTTTGTAAGTTATAGACACCAGATTCGAATCCTAACACTTTCAAAATTTTAAAAGATAAAATGGTAAATATGATATTTCATTTAAGAGATAAGGGCATGAAAAGTATTGAAATATTATCAGTTTATTTTAATAGATAATTATTAATAAGTGGGGGGTTTTTGCAATGATTTTTGAAAAATCTAGATGAGCAAATGTTTTGGCAAATAATGGGGGGCTATTAATAGTTGCCCTATTTTAGAGAACCTCTTCGTTCAGGATTCTTGGCTGGTTAAGTCTTCTTTTTTTTTTTTTTTCTTTTTTTTTTTTGTTTCCTTTACACCAAGACAAGGACCCATGGCCATCTCACATTCTTCACGTGTCCCTAGCCCTAACAATTAGTTCATCGTCTTCAACGTTGCAGATAAGTGAGTGAGACCAATTAATTTGATCATCACGTTTATCCCAGAAAAAGGTCAGTAACAATAATGGGGAAAAAAAAAGCAATTACAAATTTAAGACATGATAGAGCATATATATCACTGGTCCTTACACAAAAGATAATATGGTCAGCTTGCTTTTCATTGTCACAAAGCACGAATTTAACATTCCATGGAAAGCTAAACCATCAAATTAAACTTATTCCTGTTACATAGAACACAAACGAAATCAATTAACAACAACATATATAGCAACTAGGCACGATTTCATGCTTGAATGAACTCAACTTTATCAAGCTGTATAGGAGCAACCGAAGGATCTTGAACAATTTTCAAGAACTGATCACTCTTACCCTGAAAAAAATCCATCAAAAACGCCACAACAATTCCACCAACACATCTCCTCATGGGATCTCTTGAATTTTCTCCGTTTGTGCACATATATTTGGACATAACCCAGGAAGGTAAGTCTGGTGGACGATCATCTAACATGTCCATGTGACCGTACCCTGTGGCATCAAAATGAGCCCGAGTAGATTTTTGCATCTATCGAAAAACTGCTCGTGATTTGCACACTCTGGAGCGCAAGGCATCATGCACTTTGTCACGCCACCCAATCTGGTTCCAATCACAGTTACAGGCATCGAGGAGGACAGGAACCTGAACGAGTCGTAGGAGAGGAGGGAAGGATCAAGTTCAGTGCATTTACTTATCCCAGCGACGGGGTCTATGCCTATTAATGCTGAAAATTGAGGGACAACTTGGGGGTTTTTTGAATATCCAAGTGCTAGAGCAAATGCTGTTTGTCCTCCTCGACTGTGGCCCGAAAGAGCAAGCAAGTTCAGATTAGGCTTAACAGTTTCTGGGAGAATTGATTGGAGGCCTGAGGATAACCAATTTGCTACTTGTGATGCGCACTCAACTTCCTTGTTTCCTGAAGGTATCATATAGGTGTATAACTGAAAATCCAAATCATACATATTATTAATAATGAACATGTTAACATATCTCAAAGATAGTATATTGTTCTTCAAAAATAATATTCGAAATTAAAAATTTACCCAAAAAAAAATTCTTAACAAAAATTCTTGAATGCCATACCCCGATATTTTTTATAATAAAACTTTACAGTTTAAGAGAGAGATGTGTGTTATATATATATATACCTGAGGAGCGACAACTATGTAGCCGTGGGAAACAATGTGTTGAAAGAGCTGAGAATAGCTTTTGTTGCTGAGAGAGGTACCATGAAGGAACAAGATAACATTGTATGTGCCTGGTTCTTCTGGTCTAACAAGGAACAATTGTTTTGGAGGTGAATTATTTGATGGCTCTATTGTGGTGCATTTTGGGGTATAACTTCCTTGTACGAAGACGGGAAGTGCATCTAGGGTCGAAACGGGCTTATTTTCCACCGCGGCAGCCATTAATATATCTCTAGCTAGCTACCTATCTTAGCTTGTGCACGTATACATATATATATGTGTTTTGTGGAGTGAGTGCATAGGAAAGCAGGAGCAAATTTTATAATGCTAAAATAATCTTAAGGGACTTGGGGATCATGCATATTCCTAGAAAATCTTGTACATCCCTCTTGGATTCCCTTTTGGATTAGCTAGCCACGTTGCCCCAGCTGAAAGTTTGAATGTCATTCCTAGCTACGGGGACCGCTAGCTTATTGATTAAACAACTGTATAGGAATTAAAACGTGTCCCTTGGATTCTAGCTCCACCACAAAAAAAAATATATACATATTTATACATTAGACAAAATGTATCCTAAACTTTCTATAGAAAAAACAATGGATACAGTCTCAAATATTAAATCGGAGACAGTATCAAATTAAGATTTGTCCTACATCAAAATCCCTTTCGAGTCTCAAATTCTAAGGTGGTCCTCCATCACTTGTACATCAATTGGTTGGCAAAACTAATTAACAAGTTTTTCACACAAGTGAATTATTTAAATTATTGATCTTATTTGGGGATTTTGCATTCTGTTTGTTGTTGATTTAGGGTTTTGAACTAGAAGTTGTTAAGGCGACGTATAGAGGGTTGGTTTCTATAAACAGTGGACCCGACCTCATATAATAAATTGGAAAGGGGACCAAATTAAGATTTGTCCTACATTAAAAACCCTTCCCATTCTCAAATTCTAAGGTGGTCCTCCATTGCTTGTACATGCAATTAGTTGGCAAAATTGATTAACATTTTTTTCATACAAGTGAATTATTCGAATTATTGATCTTATTTGGGGATTTTGCATTCTTTTTGTTGTTGATTTAGGGTTTTGAATTAGAAAATGTTAAGGCGATGGTTAGGATTGGCGGTTACCAATTTTTTTTTTGGTGGAACTGTTGTTTAAGTGTAAACCTAGTTAGAAGCAAAATAAGGACGAAGTAATTTACAAGCTTCGATTTTCTACGTAATGGTATTTTGGTGCATTACATTTATTTTCTATTAATCATTCAATTCTCTTATGATATATCAGTTAATAAACAAAATTTGTAAATCTAGTATTATTTTTATAAAAATTATGAAAAAAAGAAGAAAGGAAAAACATTAGTGTTAAACTTACAACCTACATACAATCCAAACACTACAATGTGATGTGGCAGTTTACATGCCAAAAATGTACTGGAGAAGAAAAAAACTAGAAAAGATAATGGAAATTATATCTCCAATAGGATTTTGCGATATGGACGTCACATACATCAGGTTGTAGAGTTTTTGTTGTATATAGATTGTAAGTTTAGTATTACTTCTTACGAATAATATTACACACCTATAAGCCATTTACAACCGACTTTTTTTTACAGCCTACTGGACATTGTAACTTGAGTTTACAAAATCCTATTGGACATTGTAACTTCAACTACTAATTTTATTTTTTTATTTCTCTAATAAATTTTTATTAGCTCAGGTTGTAAAGAGTTTGTTTGTGGACGCAATATTGCTCTTTACTTATTCTATTAAAAGTTACATTAGTTTGAGCTTTAATGTTACCATGCGAAGAATAATAAAGATATCTATGTTAGAGGGGGATCTAGCTTTTCTTCCGGAAATTAAACAATCTTTTTACAATTTGTCTCTTAATTTCGGTCCATTTTCACAATTCTTGCAAAGAAAATGCTAATCTGGTTGGGCACAAATTTCGCTATCCCGAACCCAACTTATTCGTACTAGCTTTGCCAAAACGAGGCACAAAGCGTAACCAATTTGAGTGTCATTACTACCCAAAAACCTACCCTTTTTTTTCTTTAACCAAACTTATAATTTCAAGTAACGAAACTACATGTCCAATTTCTTATAAAATTTTTTGAGAGAATTGAAAGTAGATGAATATACTGATTCGGCATGGAAAAGAATTTACAATATAATTTTATTACATTTGGCCCTTCTCTAAATCATCAACTTTATATCGAAATCAAATAACAAAAATCCAATAAACTAAAACTAATTTGAGTTCTTGTAAATGGATTAGGTATACATTGCAATTAGATCAGTACTACTGATCCAATACCAATAGTAGTACTTGTAAGTTGTAACCAACGGAGCAGAGCAGTTGGCTTGGGTATCACAAAGTGATTTTTTTATTTCATAAAGCTCCTATGATTTTGATTATTTATGCAAATACCCTCTAGATGGGCTCAAGTCAAGTCAACACTCGACAACAACCTTGGCTTCTTGCTCTGAAATCAGCTTAAAATTGCTCACTGAACTGCGCCATTTGTTCATGAAACTCGCAAGACCCATTACAAAGACGGGAAGTTTACCTACTGCCGAAACAGGCCTTTTTTCCATCTCGGCCGCCATTAATATATCTCTAGCTAGCTACCTATCTTTGCTTGAGTAACGTGTATTTATGTTTTTGTGGAGTGCGTGCACGGGAGAGCAACAGCAAATTTTATAATGCCGAACTTCCAACTGTGACAGGGAAATTCCTAATTAGCTAGTTAGGCTAGGGGTTCAATTTTTGACATGACACACTCACAACACAAGCACGATATAATATTCTTACATGATTCATAAATGAACTGGATTCATGTTATGGGTGTTTGACACACCAACCCGTTTAATAACACGAATAGTTAAAGATATTTTGTCAATCCTTGACTTGCAAACCTATTTAATGATATGAATTGTTACATACTTACAATATATATGTTATAAAACTGAAAATTTTATATTATGAAGTAATTAAATCCATGTAATAGTAAATTATGATGATTTTAATTATTTTTTATACTAACAATTGTTTATATTATAAGAATAGTTCAGTTTATATAAATATATAGAATATCATATATTATGTATGAATAGATTAAATAATTAAGTAAATTATGTGAATTAAATATGACACAATTACAATAAGTGAGTGACACGTTTAATAACCTTATTTCATTTCTCGACACGAATAATTAAATGGATCGACAAGCATGACATAAATTGACACTCTGAAAGGTTGAATTTCCACTCCTCGGGACTGCAAGGTTGTTGTTGAAATGATGATATAGAAATTAAAATGTGTCCCGTAGATTCTAGTTCCACCATAAAAAAATAGTACGTTGGAGAAAATGTATCGTAAACTTTCTATAGAAAAACAAACACTAGATCTGATCCCCAATATTAAATCAAAAAGTGACCAAATTAAGATTTATCCTACATCAAAATTCCTATGGAGTCTCAAATTCTAAGGTGGTCCCCCATTGGTTGTGCATGCATTTGGTTGGCAAAATTAATTAACATGTTTTACATACAAGTGAATTTTGTCCCAAAACAAATGGAGATTTAACCTGCATCAAAATCCCTTTCGAGTCTCAAATTCTAATTAGGTGGTCCCCCCATCACTTGTACATGTATTTGGTTGGCAAAATTAATTAACATGTTTTTCATACAAGTGAATTATTTGAATTATTGATCTTATTTGGGGATTTTGCATTCTTTTGGTTATTGATTTAGGGAATTTTAAACTAGAAGTTGTTAAGGCGATGGTTAGGGTTGGTCGTTCCCTTTTTTTTTAGATTCGTTGTTTAAGTGTGAAACAAGTTAATTATAAGCAATATAAGAAAAAAATAACTTACATAAGCTTTGATTTTCTATATATTTGTTATTTTGGTGCTTTATATTCTTTACTATTAATCTTTTAATTCCCTTATGATATGTTATTTTATATATAAAATTTGTAAATCTAGTATTATTTTTATAAAACTTATGAAAGAAGAAGATAACAAAAAGAAATAAAAGAGATAGATTCGCTTGGTTGTTAGAGATAAATAGGTAGCAGGAAAATGTATAAGGAAGATAAAGTGGAGAGAAAATCTAAATATTAAAATGATTTGTTTATAATATTTTATATTTTATTATTTTAAAATAAGATAAATAATGGTGAAACTATAACATCTCAGCCCGCATGTGGCACTTTATACTTGTGTGTGGTACTTCGTGGTCCCGCATGTAGCACTTTGCATTGTGTGTGGCATTTCGTAATTCCCATAAACCCTCAAAAGATGGCCCTCAAACAGTCTCAAACGGTGGCCTCTGTGCGTGCCTTTGAGAGGTGGTCCCCACAAAGTCTCAAGAGCTAGCCCCTAGCGTGTGCGAAGCCCAACACCCTAGCCCACTTTCAAATATTGTTCACTTTTGACACACAATCCATCACAGTTTTGCTTTCAGACTTTACAACCTAAAGGGCCTCCAACAGCTTAAGGAGCTTGCAGGATATATTAAGCTCTTTCACATATCATTCCCAAGCGATGTTAGATGTTACATTCACCCTTTTTTAGGAATCAAGCGTCCTCGCTTAATTGGGCTTACATCCCCAAGGTGATACCCCACACTTTTGGTTGGGTTAGGCTATGATACCATTTGTAACATCCCACATCACTTGGGAATAATATGTGAAAGAGCTTAATATACCATGTGAGCTCCTTAAGCTGTTGGAGGCCCTTTGGGTTGTAAAGTCCGAAAGCAAAACCGTGACGGATTGTGTATCCAAATTGGACAATATCTGATAGTGGGCCAAGTTGTTCAACTCTACACATGCGTGGAGGCCACCCTTTGAAGGTACAGATGGAAGCCACCGCTTGAGAGTGTGTGGGGGTCACCTCTTGAGGGTTATGAGGGCTGCAAAGTACCACACACAGTACAAAGTGCCACATGCAAGACCATGTAGTGCACACATTAGTGCAAAGTACCACATGCAAGACGAGATATTACAAACACTTGATTCATAAGTGAGAGGTGAATGTAACATTTCACATCGCTTGAGAATGATATGTGAAAGAGCTTAATATACCCTGTGAGCTCCTTGAGCTATGGGAGGCCTTTTCGGTTGCAAAAACAAAAAGCAAAATCGCGACAGACTGTGTGTCCAAAGCGGACAATATCCGATAGAAGGCCAGAGTGTTGGGCTTCTTGCATGCGTGGGGGACATCTCTTGAGACTTTGTGGAGGCTACCTCTCGAAGGCATGCATGGGGGTCACCCCCACAAAGTGCCATACACAGTTCAAAGTGTCACATTTGAGATTACGAAGTGCCACATGCGGGCCGGGATGTTACAGAAACAATCTTTTTATTAAAAATTTTTGACGGATTTGCTTATTCTATTAAAAGTTATATTATTTCGAGTTTTAATGTTATTACAATGCTAATAATAACAAAGATGTCTATGCTACAAAAGAGGTATAGCTTTTCTTCACGAGGTGTTTATTTGTTTATTTTATGTTTTGATATTGATTTAAGTTTATTAGTAAATATGCGACTTTTTAAAATAGTTTTTGACGAACAAACAATTTTATACAATCTTTTTACGATCCATCTCTTAAATTTAGGGAAAATTGAAAAAATGGACACAATTAGGGACCCTCATTGAAATTTAGACACATCCTGAAAAATTTTCATGCCATAAACACTTTCTTGACAAAAAGACTCAATTACCCTTATGTATTTAATTTTTTTCCAAAGCCTTATTTCCCCTTATTTCCCTCTTCAGTTAAAAATTATGACACCGCTCGAAACGCAAACCAACACGAGCATCGGCTGAGGATAGAAGCAAGACGACGCAGAGAGAAGCACCCATCGACACTGAGGGTCCCTAATTGTGATTTATTTGGTTGTTTTAGTGATTCGTTATATTTGATTTAGTTTTTAGGGAATTTGAGTTTCCGTCGGATTTGTGAACTTATTTAGGGATAAATCTAGTGTTATAATATGATTTTTGTGGTTTGATCCATGTGAAAACCGACGAAACCAGTCGTTTTGTCGCGACGTAGACGATGCGAGTGTAATCCGACACGACTCGACACAACTCAACACGTAGGTGTCGAGTGTCGAGTTGTGTCAGATTCTCGGTATCAGTCTATTTTCAAAGACATATTAATCCGACACTCGACACTACCTTGCATCCGACACCACTCGACACTCGATACGTATGTGTCGAGTCATGTCGGATTCACATTCGACATTGGATATCAGTTTATTTTCTAAGACATCGAGTGTCGGATTATTAATCCGACACTCAACACTACCTTTTATCCGACATGTCGAGTGTCGGATACGTGAAAACCGACATATCGACGTCTCAAACATGTATCCGACACTCGACATGTCGGATGAAAGATAGTGTCGAGTGTCAAGTTAATCCAACACTCGATGTCTTCGAAAATTGACTGATATCTAGTGTCAGATGTGAATCCGACATGACTCAACACATACATGTTGAGTGTCGAGTGGTGTCGGATGCAAGGTAGTGTCGAGCGTCGGATTAATATGTCTTCAAAAATATACTGATATCGAGTGTCGGATTCACATCCGACACGATTCGACACGACTCGACACGACTCGACACGTAGGTGTCGAGTGTCGAGTTTTGTCGGATTACACTCGCATCATCTATGTCGTGATGAAACGACTGGTTTCGTCGGTTTTCACACGTATCAAACCACAAAAATCATATTATAACATTAGATTTATCCCTAAATAAGTTCACAAATCCAACGAAAGCTCAAATTCCTAATTCAAATTCCCTAAAACTAAATCAAATCTAACAAATCACTAAAACAACCAAATAAATCACAATTAGGGACCCTCAGTGTCGATGGGTGCTTCTCTCTGCGTCGTATTGCTTCTATCCTCAGCCGATACTCGTGTTGGTTTACGTTTCGAGTGGTGTTGAGAGGTTTCGGTAAATTTTGACTGAAGAGGGAAATAAGGGGAAATAAGGCTCTAGGAAAAAATTGAATACATAAGGGTAATTCAGTCTTTTTGTCAAAAAAGTGTCTATAGCATGAAAAATTTTCCAAATGTATCCAAATTTTAATAAGGGTCCCTAATTGTGTCTATTTTTTTAATTTTCCCTTAAATTTAGTATATTTTCACAATTGTTTCAAAGAAAATGCTAAGCTGGTTTGAGCATAAATTTCGTTTTCCCATGCCCAACTTAGTGGTACTAGGTTTGCCAAGGCATAAAGTACAACCAATTTGAGTGTTATTAATACCTAAACCCTTTTTTAAACAAAATCAATTAAAAAAATAAATCATATAAACATAGTTTAGATAATAAAAAACCTACCCTTTTTTTTCTCTAACTAAACTTATAATTTCTAGCTACGAAACATGTCCTATTTCTTGTAAAAATTCTTAAGAGAATTGAAAATAAATACATATACTAATTGCATGGAAAAGAATTTACAATATAATTTTATTACATTTAGTACTTCTCCAAATCATCAACTTTATATGGAATCAAATAACAGAAATCCAATAAACTAAAATTAATTTAAGTACTTATAAATGGATTAGGTATTGCTAGTCGAAAATATTGATCCAATACAAATAGTAGCACTTGTAATATAACGAAGCGGAGCAGTTGACTTGGGTATGATAAAGTAATTTTTTATTGAGATAATGTCACGGATCACCTCTAACATTTGACTTAACGTCACACGGATTCATTATTTACAAATTTTATTACTACCTACCCCTATCTTTTTGAAAATCATCATGAACCACCACCCCTTGTTAGTTGAAGTCACTTTTTCATCCATTTTATTTATAATTATTAAAATACTTTTACTTTTTCATCCATTCTAACATCAATTACCAAAATATCCTTAAAGAAGGGGTAGTTCATGATGATTTTTGAAAAAAGAGGGGTAGGTGGCAATGAAATTTGTAAAAAATTGAATCTATGTAATTTTAAGCCTAAGGTTAGAGGTGGTTCGTTATATTATCCTGAAAGATTTTTGTTTTAAAATAATATTTTGTATTATTATTAAAAAAATGTAATAAAATGACCATTATAATCTTTTAATTTTAAATTATTTATGAATATTTAATGATTAAATTAAGGAATGGAGGATTTATGATGATTTTTAAAAAGATAAGGGTAATAAAATTTATGAACAGCAAATTCGCGTAGTATTAAGTCAAAGGTTATAATGGTTATTTGCTTAAAAAAGATAACTCCTATGATTTTAATTATTTATGCAAAGACCCCCTAGATGGGCTCTAGTCAAGTTAACACTCAAGAAGAACCTCGGCGCCTTGCTCTGAAATCAGCTTAAAATTGCTCACTGAACTACGCCGTTTGTTCATGAAGCTCGCAAGACCCATTACGCGTCGCTTCACCACTTCTTCGACGACCATAAAACCAAAGCAAGTAACTAAGAAACAGATCAACATCAACTCGATTAAAGAGCTTCATGCCCGGCTCTTCAGAACCGGACTCCATACGGACCCATCGTCCATATCGCATGTTATCAGATCATACGCTTTACATGAATCTCCCTCTTATTTGCACAAAGCCCATTTGGCTTTCAACCAAGTTGAACAACCCACATTGATGATTTTTAACCACATGATCAGCGGCCTGTCACAAAGTGACCAGCCGAGTCAAGCAATAGAAATGTATAATATTATGTATCACCATGGTTTAGCTGGTGATAATTTGACCTTTATTTTCCTGTTCAAGGCTTGTGCTCGTGATAGGGATGTTATTCGTGGTCAAAAGTTTCAAGTCCGTGCTTTGAAACTTGGGTTTGAATTCTATCTCTTTGTTTCAAATGCTTTGATATGCATGTATTCGTCATGTGGAGATCTTGGTTCTGCACGGAAAGTGTTTGATGAAATGGCTAACAGAGATTTGGTTTCTTGGAATTCTTTAATTTGCGGTTATAGTCAGTGCAATAGGATTGAAGAGGTATTGGGTTTGTTCAATTCAATGCAAGAAGCCAATGTAAAGGCTGATGCAGTAACAATGGTGAAAGTTATTTTGGCTTGTACTCACTTAGAAAAATGGAATTTTGCGGATTCTGCGGTTCAGTACGTTGAGGAAAATGATATTGACATCGATGTTTATTTGGGAAATACATTGATAGATATGTATGGGAAGCGTGGTTTAGTGGATAAAGCATGGAAGGTTTTTAATCAAATGCCGGAGAGAAATTTAGTCTCTTGGAATGCTATGATCATCGGATATGTAAAAGTTAGGTCTTTGGTTGAAGCAAGGAAACTTTTTGATGAGATGCCTAAGAGGGACGTGATATCTTGGACTTCTATGATCACAGGATATTCTCAAGATAATAAATTTGCTGAGGCGGTAAAGCTTTTTACAGAAATGATGTTAGCCAAGGTCAAACCAGATGAAATTACAGCGGCTAGTGTTCTTTCTGCTTGTGCCCATTTGGGTTCTCTGGATGTGGGAGAGGCAATTCATGACTATATAACGAGGCATGGTGTTAGAACAGATATTTATGTGGGGAATTCACTTATAGATATGTATTGTAAATGCGGGGTGGTTGAGAAGGCACTAGTGGTCTTCGATGAGATGAGAAAGAAGGATGCTATCTCGTGGACTTCAATTATCTCAGGCCTTGCTGTTAATGGTTTTGCTGATTATGCGCTTGCGCTCTTTGCGCAAATGTTAAGAGAGGGTGTGCGGCCAACACATGGAACCTTTGTTGGGATTTTGCTAGCTTGCGCTCATGCTGGGCTGGTAGATGAGGGATTGGAATTTTTTGAAAGCATGGAAAAGTTCCATGGACTTGCACCAGAAATGAAACACTATGGGTGCATTGTGGACCTTTTGAGCCGCTCTGGCAATCTAGATAGAGCATATGAATTTATGAAGACAATGCCAATGGTTCCAGATCTTGTAGTGTGGAGGATATTGCTGAGTGCTTGTAAGCTTCACGGGAATTTGTTTCTAGCTGAGATTGCCACAGAAAAGCTTCTTGAATTGGATCCTTCTAATAGTGGGAATTATGTTCTCTTGTCAAACACTTATGCAGGTTCTGATAGATGGAATGATGCCAAAAGAGTTAGAGAGTTGATGAAGGAAAGTGATGTGCAAAAGCCATGTGGTTGGAGTTCCATTGAAGTAAATGGGACGTCGCCAATTGAGACTAAGGAACCACGGTTTCCTCAAACCGGAGAAATTGATTGAGAGCCATAATTGATGACAGTGGACTTTGTTAGAAATTCGGGTTAGTGCATCTGCAATAACCGTGGAAAAGGCTGCTTTACCTTAAAATCAACCATATTGGTACCGGCCCCAAGATGGTTTTTTTTAGTGGTTTTGTCCAAATGTTTTGGAAGTTTTGAGTCAGAATTCATGCTGCTAAAGAAAACTTGGAGCTTTTTATTGGATTCCTTAAAGAAGATAAATTCTGATGGAGCTGCTCATCGCTTCAAAGTATGGTGGTTTTATAATATAGAGCTTAAGGATTTGCTGAATGAGCTTGAGAATTTTTTCGGAAAATTCAAAGTTATCAAGAAAAGGTGTATTACGATTTTTTTGGAGATCAAAAGCTAGGATGGGAGAACGTATAGGCCAACTGCAAGGCATAACCCATTAGATCAAGGAAGGGGGGTTTGAAGAGAGGGGGAATGTTCGTCCAAGCACAAAATTGCATCCAATTATTTTAATGGTCAGAAAGTATGGTTATAAAAGATAAAAAGGCCACTGTTAAAGTTCAACACACAATTGTAATTGGGGAGGGCCTGTGGTAACGGCAAATGTAAACGTGAATTCTAGGTAAACTGAAGATACAAATTTTTTATATATTGAATTTGTACTATAGCTATCATTAATTTTTTGTACAACAACTAGAACACGATTTTGAAATGTATAGGTAGTTCCTTTTGAGTAAATTTGTAGCGTCCCTGTGGATTTTATGATGACATCTGAAAATTTATTCTGTTTTATTGGTAAGACGACTGACCAAAAGAAAAATGGAATGTGAAATGCAGGCAGAGAAATTATCGTTTTGTTTCTGAGCTCGCTGGAGAAGTGGAAAACGGATTTCTTTTCCTTCAAGGCTTAAAAGCTCCCATTTCCAAAGATATTCTTAAATGCAAAATCCATTCTGTCTGTCAAAATTGTTTTATAGAGATCTTATGGAGGACCGTAAAAGTGAAATATTTGCTTGGAATAGAGTGATATATTGTGTAGTATGTTCTTTCTTTCTTTTTCTTTTTCTTTTTTTTTTTAAATAATCCACTTTCTTTATTTATTGAGTGTTTAAACTGGGTTTTACATCCACGCTCCACAAGCTTGGATATCATTCTATAGATAACCATTGCGTAGAATGAGAATCTAAACTGATAGCATAATCATTTCTTAATAAAATTAGTTTGAAGGATTGAGGAATTACTGATAAGCGAGTTGCTGTGTCAACATGATGATGGGTAGATTTGCTTTATTTACTGGTTACTTGGCCTGGACTGCAATTTTTTCCCATCTTGAGCAAGATGTTTACAGATTGAACATGACCTTGATGGCATTACCACCTTGAGCACTAGTTTCAAAGGCATCTTCTACCTCTTTCTGTGAGAAACCAAACCTGTGAGTTATCAGTGGCTTAATGTCAATTTTGCCGGCTCTCAGAAGCTCGATGCAGAGCGGCCATGTGTTCCTATACCGGAATATGCCAATTACATCCACCTCTCTATCAAACAACGAAAACACATAATTATCACTTTATGCAAATTTGACGTTAATTTATTTTCCAGATTTACTTTTGAGGGTGTATATACTATATGATCACCTTGCAGCAGCCGGAGTAAGAGGAACGGTCATCTCGCTCCTGGCTAATCCAATAAGGCAAACCTTACCACCCGAACGAGTGGCGCCCAAAGCTGTTGACATGGTTTTGTCAACCCCAACACAATCAAAGCTCACATCAATGCCTGAACCCATGGCATTTTGTATTTTAACCACTTCTGCGCTCACATCCTGTTAGAAAATGAAAAGAGAGTGTCACTTGGCCAATTGTATGTATGTTGTAACAATTTGGACCCAGATGATCTGATGATGATGGTCCTAAAACATAAAAAAAAATAAAAAAATTATGGTGGATAAAAGTTAACCTCAATGAGAGTTGAAACTTGCACTGTAGCATCTGCACCAAGATTCTCGGCGATATTAAGGCGTTGAACATCAACATCAACAATGACAATTCGAGGGGCACCAAAAGCTCGAGCAGCCAACAAGGTAAGTAGACCAATGGGTCCTGATCCCATAATTAGCACATTAGTTTCAGGACCAACATTTGCACGGCGAGAGGCAAGGACACCAACACTAAGGGGTTCACACATTGCCCCTTCCTCCAAGCTCACATTGTCAGGTAGCTTGAAACATAGGCTTGCGGGATGCATCACCTGGTAATAGACGATAAAAAGTGATTGTTTTTAAATTTCTTGAGGTAGATACCCATAATATGTATATCAGTACTTAAGATTCCAGATTGTGAAAGCTAAGCCATTATATCACCTTATGGGCAAGAGAGCCATTAGTTGGAGGAGATCCAAAGAATTTCATTTCAGGACAGAGATTGTAGCTACCACTTTTGCAGTGATAGCACCGCCCACAACTGATTCCAGCCTCTAGAGCTACACGATCACCTACCTGGAGGGACTTCACTTCACTGCCAATTTCTTCTATGATCCCAGCACACTCATGCCCTATTATCATGGGCTTTTTCACAATAAAATTTGCACATCTCATATGCTGATACCATATTTCAGTTGAGCAGGCATTAGCTTATAAACAGATACATTTGTAACAACAAATTAATTGATCAGAGCTAGAAAGCATTTAACCTTGAAGTGATGAACATCACTTCCACAAATACCAAGAGCTTTAATGCGCACTTTGACATCGTGAGGGCCTAAAAATAACACATAATTTATTCAACATACATGCAAGTAGCAATTTAAGATGAAAATAGTAAGTAAACTTCTAACTTTAGCCATCAATCATACAAGTGTCTTATTATATGTGTGCATAAAGCTTAACAACATGAGAAAAAAAGTAGATACCAAGAGGTGGCAGATGGTAAGGCTGAATTTTAAGAGTCTTGACTCCAAGGAGCCAAGCAGCCATGTTTTCCCCTCCTTCATTTCTGCCTGGCTTAAGTTCATCACCGCCATCACCCATCTCTTCTCCTCTTTACTTTCTCTGCAATCTACCCCAGTGTTGTGTTTGGATATTAGCTTCACTGGAAGTCAGGCTGAGCGGATTATCATTCAAATGCCTTGTGTCCTGTGTCTTATTCGTTTGTTTTATGCTTAGTTGCTTATCTAACACTACACAAGCTCTTTCAGCCGTCACTTTTTGAAATAGAATAACACTAGCAGACAATTTTATCCTACTAGTCGCGTGATTATCATCTGCTAGTCTTTTTTTGTAATTTTATCCTTATACCGATCCACTCTGCCACACAATAATATAGTATTTGAATGCAAAGGACTTCCAGTAATTTATCTTTATTTTTACTTCCATCCGAGTTCCGCAAAATCGGTTTAAAGAGAACCAAATATGCAGGCTTGTTAACCCGAACTTGATGATTTAATATGTAAACCTTAATTTGTAATATTAAAATAGTGTAACCAATCGATAAATATGTGTCTAATGAAATAGTATGGCCACGGGGAGTTATCTTGTGGGTTTAGAACAAATTAATCGTTAAAAATTAGTTTTTAATGTTAAGAGTAAGATTAGATACATTTCTTTCCTAGGTCAAATAAGGCATACTCGTTTACTATTTATATTGAATAATTGGAGTTGGATAATGGATAATGGATAGACATGACACGAAAACACCATCTGTGAGAATCAACGAACAGATCGTAGATCCATATCGAGTTGTTTGTTGCTCTTAGATATTGAAGTTGGTGAATGTCTCGACCTGATAACGGATTATATTAAAGTAATTTTGTATTATTTTGTATTCGTATCATATTAAATTATATTAATTTAAATTCGGCCTATTAATTTATCGGATCTAAATTTTAAAACTCAAATCCAATTGTTAACATGTTATCCGAATCTAACTCATTTAATCCGTTTTTTATTTTCAAGTTAGACAACACTAAGTATAACATGATTTGTATAAATTCTAAATATTCAATACAACCAATAGTTTATAAATTTAAAATCCAATAAATATTTTGAAATCTATTGAAATATCTAAATTTAATATAATACGAAAATATAAAAAATCTGTTTCCAACGTCATTTAAAGATCCAGCTGAGGCATATTTCCTATAAATGATCCAATTATTAAATGATTTCTAAAAATAAAATAGGATATTTTATAAGTTTTTACTTTGTATTCCCCATCAAAATGTTATTACACATACATATCTAAGAAAAAAATGACATAATTGTATTAGAATAATTATAATTAGGTTAAACATAGTTATAAATTAATATTTATTATATTTTATTATATTTTTTATGTATCATAAATAAATTTTCTATATTATCCTTAATATTATCCGATTAGACAGGTGAAACGATTTTTTATAGGGCAAACTCAAATAAGGTTTAATATCAAACGAGTTTTACCGTATTAATTAATTAACGATCTGATTCGATAATATTAAGTCTATAATACCTTTTTATCAAATAAATTTATATTATATTAACGGATCATATAAAATTATTCAAACTTATAGATATCTATTAAAATTATTATAAATATCATATTTTTAATTGAATTTACCTTATGATTAAAAAATATAAAAATATAAATCAGACCACATTATCCACGTCCAATCAACTAGTAACCACAAATGCATAAAACAGAGAGAACTCATACCCCACAGCCATCGACTACTATAAACTTTATTATCGCATTCACGTCATATCACATCACATCTACCGTTCTTTTAACACCTTTTAGAAAATAAAAAAAAAATTTATGATATAATAATTATATCAGTGTTATCATTATTTATTTATATAAAAATTATAAATAAATATATAAAAATTATATATATATAATACAAAAAATTATAAATATAAATATATAAAAATTATAAATATAAATTTTTCAGATAGAAAATAAATTTTAAATATATATTTATAATTTTTTATACGTTACATGTTACATATAGATACAATACATCAACGGTACCGCAGTAAAACCCGCCGAAAAAAAACATTTAAACAAATAATATCCTCCATCGTCATTTATCAGGCTCTGACTCTGTAGCTTCAAGTGTAAGGGCCCTTCTGTTGTGTGGTTTGAGAGGAGAGAAAGCAAATCAAATATGGGGGAAGGAGGGCAATCACAAGGAGAAGTGAACATGGCTGCTTGGCTTATGGGTCTCAACACCCTCAAGATTCAACCTTTCAGGCTCCCTCCACTTGGTACTTCATTCATCTTCTTAGTTTTACATTAATATTATCCATTGTTTTTAGTAACTGTGAGTTTTTTTGTGGCCTTTCATATGTTTGAAATTGCAGGACCATATGATGTTAAAGTCAGGATGAAAGCTGTTGGCATATGTGGAAGTGATGTTCACTATCTCAAGGTATTTCTATATCCTTCTTCAGCTGCTTGTCAACTATTCCATCCTATTTTTTATCAATCAATTATGATTTTTATTTATTATTATCAAACTTTGATGATTCATTTAAGACTCTTGATTGATTATCTTTCTTTTGGGATCCTTAAATAACGATTTCTTTGAATGTTTTGTATGTTTGCAGACCTTGAGATGTGCAGATTTCGTTGTGAAAGAGCCTATGGTGATTGGTCATGAGTGTGCTGGAGTCATAGAGGAAGTGGGAAGTGAAGTGAGGACCTTGGAGCCTGGTGACCGTGTGGCCCTGGAACCCGGGATCAGCTGCTGGCGCTGTTCACTCTGCAAAGAAGGTCGATACAATCTATGCCCCGAGATGAAGTTTTTTGCAACTCCACCGGTTCACGGTTCTCTCGCCAATCAGGTTTACAAAATTGCTACATTCAAACTAAAGCCTTCGGAAGTCTTGGGTTGAAAAATATATATTTGGCCATCAATTTAGCATAACCTATGCCCTTACGAATTGTACTTTCTGATTTTAGAAACATATTAGAGTGGCACTTAAATGGTTTGTGCTCAATGTATGGTGTCGTATATTTTGTAGTGTCGCTCAGTCTTCTAAAAAATTTACTGGGTTGTTTCATTTGTGTTGTCTAATTTGACCTTGTTCCCAGGTTGAAGAGATTTTAACAAATTTGGGATTGGTTTTTATGGTTTTATTAGGGTAACATTTGGGGACCTTGACCATAAAGTCTGCAATTATTTATGTACTGAGAGATTTTTGCTGGTGAAGTAATATTGAGAACACAGTAATGAGATGAGCCAAGTGAGGAGCCACCTTTATAGGTTTAGGCTATTTGGGATTTTGTATGACATTTAGATAGCCAAGGCAGTGAGGTAGACACAATAATTTCCCGTTCATTTGCTGCGCACGCATTGCACGCGTAGCTCTGATTAGATTGACCATATTTATTTAGAATGCTATGGGTTGTGATCAAATTCTTCTTCTTTTTTGGGGCAACTAGAGGTCATGTTTGAGATGCATTTTTGAAATTACAGGTGGTCCATCCTGCAGACTTATGTTTTAAATTGCCGGACAATGTGAGCTTGGAGGAGGGGGCTATGTGTGAGCCCTTAAGTGTTGGTGTCCACGCTTGCCGCCGAGCTCATATTGGTCCAGAGACAAATGTGCTAATCATGGGAGCAGGACCCATAGGGCTTGTCACAATGCTTGCAGCTCGTGCTTTTGGAGCTCCTAGGATTGTCATTGTGGATGTAGATGACTATCGTTTATCTGTTGCCAAGAGCCTTGGTGCAGATGACATTGTCAAAGTTTCAACAAATATGCAGGTAATATATATATAGCATTAGCATGTGTTTGAAACCGGAAGCGATGATGATGGGTATTTTGTTTTTAACATACTCTGCAATCATATACTTCTTTTTATTATTTTTGTTGTCAAAAGTTCCGCTAAATCGTTTGCATAACAACTATTATCTTAATTCTGGCTTCTATATTTATGACTAAGGCAACTGCTTTTAACATTGGTATTTTGCAGGATGTAGTTGAAGAAGTGAGAAAGATACATGAGGCTATGGGGGCAGCAGTGGATGTGAGTTTTGATTGTGCAGGCTTTAACAAAACCATGTCAACAGCCCTGAGCGCCAACCGTGCAGGTGGGAAAGTGTGCCTCGTGGGGATGGGCCATAATGAGATGACCGTCCCACTCACTCCGGCTGCAGCAAGGTACTCGATTAACATATAAAATTTGATCTTTGTCGCTGTCGGGAATAATTTTACTTGAAAACTATGAAAACTTTTCATTACCATGATCACAAATCATGGGCTCTGCTTGAAAATTTTTTCTTCCTGTAGTCATGCATTTCAGTTGTGTGAAATATAGGGAAGTTGATGTTATTGGGATCTTCCGTTACAAGAACACATGGCCACTATGTTTGGAGTTTCTGAAAAGTGGCAAGATAGACGTCAAGCCCCTTATAACACATAGGTTTGGCTTCTCTCAGAAGGAGGTAGAAGAAGCCTTTGAAACTAGCGCTCGTGGTGGTACTGCTATTAAAGTCATGTTTAATCTGTAACATAGCTATAGACCACAGGATCGAGGTAACTGTTGTAATGTGAAAGTTTGAGCTAAATAAAATAAAGTGGAATGGAAGTAACATTTGAAGATGGCATATTGTCTCTGTTGATTGACAAGCTAAATAAATTACTGATTTCATTTTCTTTTTATGTAATTGGTCTGAGTAGCCTCTACCCAAAGAAAATCAGTTGTTCATGCAAATCAAGGACGCTGATCGTCGAAATGATCTTGACCTGCTGCTGGCTACAACACGAAAGGCCTATGCGCGACCCCTTCATGCCCCAGAGCCCATGGACAAACCATGTCAGATTGAAATTGTATCGATAAACAATAAAATACATTGACAAAGCGTTTGCCATTAGTTTACATAATGAAATTTTTGCATAAAGAAAAGAGAGGTAAGGGTCACTCAAGACAGCATCCTCTGAAATCCAATTCCTTTAAAAAAAATGAGTAAATGGGATTTTGGCACCGCATATTAACGGCCGAAAACATTATAAATAGAGGTTGACTATTATTAAGAGTTTCGGAACTGTTACAACTGATTCAAGCCCAGAAAGGCTAGAAAGCTTTATATAATAGAATATAATAGGTAATGGCACACGTTAAGATGAAGAGGGTTTTGCCGCTGCTAAACACCTACAACTAGGACGCCGAAACTGGCATTCTCAACTTATAACTACTCGCGAAAATTAACATATTTGAAGTAAACCCAAAAATAAAACAAAATCAAATAAAATAATGAAGCCAAAATTACATGACGGAGCATATTATATTGACCCGGTCATCAAGAAGTGGCAGTTGGTTCGTTAAACCATTGCCATACTCTCACTTGACCAGTCCCATCACCAGTAAAAAACAGACCAGCAGGACCTAGCTGAATGCATCGTATCTCCTGCTTGGCAAAAATTTTACCCCTATCAGAGAACCTAGAGCAGAAGAGCACAAAAGAAAACAATTAGGATCACAGGCAACTGCACCAGAATGGGGGGACTGGAATTCAGAAGTAGATTACAAAATAAAGCGTAGGTGTCAATAAAAACTCACGACGGCAAATCATAGAAGCGGAGAGAGTTGTCATTGCAAGCGCACAGCAAGACTGGCTTGCCTTCTGAATCAGGCATTCCACACAATGTCAGCACTCCCTACAGCATCAAAATTATAACATCATAAGCTGATAGCATTCAAACCGTGCCTGAAGTTTTCATACAACAGTAAAAAATAAATAAATAAAATAAAAAGGGATTGAAAGAATGGTCATGTTTAAAAGATGTATGCAAAACTATTTACAATTGAATCCACACATCAAGTAAAAAGGGTGACAAACGTTTTCTTTCCAGGTATGTACCACCAGAGACCAAAACAGAATTCACTTTACTCTCACCAACAGTCCACTTTCATATTATTTAAAAGCAAATTTGACAATAGAATGCAACTTATGAGATCAAGCATCAATAAAGAAACAACAATAGAATAAAGATGCTTCTTCAGGGCAGATTACTTATGCTAGAAAAACCAGACAGAGATGGATAGCTGTACTGCAATTGATATCCGCTCGTCCACCACCTAAAGTAAGTTGGACTTGTATCCCATTACCTTGCAATTTAATTATTTTACCCATATATAGCCAAAAAAATGGTTCCACTTACACAGTAAACCAACATCAGATAATTATATATCATCTTCCTGTAAATTAGATGTCCATCAACATCGTTATCCAAATTGAAGGGCACAAATGCCAAATTCATTAACATACCCAAGGTCCGTTTTAGATTAGGATTTAATCATAAAGTAAAATGCGATATGCAGAGCACAGGAAAAATAGAAAAGTCAGAAAATGACATACATGTTCCTCATTGTGAGTATAAGTTACTTCCAAGTTTCCACTTTCTGTAGCAGCCCACACCTGCATCAAATAAAAGTGGTACAATTTTATGCTCAATGGCGAAAGGAAATTGAGACAATGAGCATTGCAATGGCACAAACCTTTATTGTTTGGTCCAAAGAACATGACAAAAGAAACTGATCCCAGCAGAGAAGAGACATCACAACCGAAGTGTGCTCTGTAAGTGTTTGTATGCACTGCAATGTTTCAAGGCTCCATACCTGAAAGAAGCACAACAAAGTACTTAAAAGAAGAATGGATTAATGGCATGGTATTATGGTGCTTTCAATCACCAAAGGATGGCCACTAAATTTCTTCACCTTTAAAGAAACTTAGAAACTATGAACTACTGGTGTGATCGAGGAATAATCCTACAAACTCTTGTAGAATTCGAAGAGATCAAACCAACTGAACTAGCTATTTATCACAAAGGTTATCCACTCAAAGGACCAATCCTTTATAATAAAATTCACAAGACTATAAGCAACTTACACATATAGCATTGTCCATGGAACCGGAGTATAGTCTGTTAGCTCCAACCACTAAAGAAACCACCGCCAGATTGTGACCTTTAAGTGATACTGCTGGCTCAAAGTTATTGGTGGCAGCATTAAATTTCCACACCAATATAGACCCATCCTGCACCAAGAAGGTTTTATTAATTAAGATGTGCAATAGATGCTGATTCCAAACACAAAGGCACACGCAGACAGAGAAAGAGAGAAAATGAATGAAGCATGAGAAACTTATGTGAGCTTTCAGAGTGATCCTTTTATGAAAAACAGAAAATTTTTGTATCGAAGTGAGAGGAATTTTTAGGTCAATAAATAGACCAGAAAATATTTATATTGGATGTGCCTTACTTATATTGCAGAAAACAGCTTTTAACCGTGCAAAGAGAAAGAGTGCTTATGTAATGAACGCATTAACTTAAGGATCACATATCATGCAATTATAAAACATATTCAAAACAGTAAAATTATCAAGAAACATTGAATATCACAATATTCTCCCTCACTAAGATGGTCTTCTGTTGATTATTCACAAGATGATGCAAATCCACTTAACCAAACTCGCTAACTAAAGACCCAAAGAGAAACCATAAGGCAAAATGTGGGGAAAAAAAGGGGGAAGAGAGAGAGAGAGAGAGAGAGAGAAAGATTACGAAAAGAGAATTGAAAATTTTAATTAAAAGAAAGAAAAAAAATTTTCTACTTGCATTGAAAATTATTACCTGTGTACCAGCAAAGAGCAGTTCATTACCCACAGCCATAGCATAAACTTGTCCCACAGGACCATTAAGACTCAGATCGGCATTGGTTTGGGTGTTCCATGCCTGCAACGCCATCACATGCCCCATGAAGAAGAAATCATTCTACAGACACTACCTTATGCTTGCCTAACGATATAATATTTAGAACATAAAGTTAAAGTACATTACCTTCACAATATTTGGTATACCAACAAACATCCAAGGGCCTTCACTGATCATACAACCGACTTCTCCACCAAGATTAATCACACCCATACACTACACAAAAAATCACAGATACGCCATCAAATCTTAATTAATTGCTTCTCTCCAACAAGCAATCATACTAAAAAGCTAAAGTTAATATAATCCTACTAAAAAGACCTTAAGTTTTTTCTATTAAAGGTGTAATGTGAACAACAAACCTGGCCAGAAGCACAATCCCAAACCCTCACAGACCCATCTTTACTACCAGAATAAAGCTTATCTGAACCTGATGGCAATGCAATCCCACTAACAATCTGTTCATAGGAAAATCAAAGAACTCAAAATCAACAAACCAACAATAACACTGATCAAGCAAGCAATCAATAACTACCTTCTGGTGGCCTTCAAGCTGAGTCAACAACCTGAAACCCTCTCCAAGAGTCCATGAATGCAGAAATTTGCACTTATCTCCATAACTACATTTCCCTTGAACCCAATAACTGCACAATTTCTCCGTCTTCTTCAGCACCCGATTATTATTACCAACCCTCCCCCAAGAGGAATTCGCAAACCGCTTCGTGGAGGCTCCGTTGGCCGCCACCGTCGATGGGGGCGGAGACGGCAATTCTCTATGTAAAAAGGGGCATGGAAACCGGCTACACTTGCCCGCTCTCCAATGGTAACAAACTTTCTGTTTGTTGTCAGCGTTTGAAGGCCCACCTCCCAGCCGGTTGAACACGCGCTTATTGCCGCCGTTGGCGTCTAAATCCATAACCAATTACAGACGATGGAAAACCGACAATTAATAGCGTAAAATAACAAACTTGCTCGAATCTGAGACGTTGATGAAAAATCAGACGATGCCACGGTTGAAATCGATCCGACCATAACAAAAACCCTAATAGTTAACGGTAAAATTTTTCTTGTTTCGAGCTTAATTAAATTTTCGTCTCGGAAACCCTAATTTGGTTGTTTAAAAATTGTTGTAATTTTGATCGCGCGTGTAGTTGAGATATCTTTATTGGAGGTGGAAGTTACTGGGTTCTGGGGTTGGGAAGATCGCGTCAGCTTCACGAAAGACGCGTAATTACGATATTACCACGGCCAAAGTAAGAAGAGAAAGAGATTGACTCACTAACTGACTCACCGGTTGTTTTGCACGTGCTGTAACATAATGGTTTCATCTATGCTGATTTTGATTGTACCTTTTGGAAGTACATGTCTTAGGTAGCTGACACTTGGACGAATCAGAAAGGAAAAGAAGATAGACGCAAATCCAAAAATTAATGAAATAAATATAAAAAGAGAGACAACAAAAAATTTTACTATTTAAAGTAACATATCTTTTAATTATTTGAGAATTTATTAGAAATAATACTGCATTCCACCCTTACAAGCATTGAATCTTTAATAATTGAATTTATATTTATAAAGGTATGTACTATTGAAAAAAATAATAAAATTTTAGATAATCTTAACACATGTCCTTAAAAAACTGTATAATGCACCTAAAAAACATATATAAATATTTATTATTGAATATTTAGAGAAAAAAATTTATTGACAAGAAAACATCGTGAAAAAAAAAATAAAACTATTTTACTTTTCAAAATCATTACTCAATTTGGTATGCTCTAAGACACTTCTTAAGACAAACTTGAATTTGTTTCTTTTCCCAAAAAAAGGAGTATCCCCTGTCAAGAGAAATTTCAAATAGAAAAAAGAATTTAAAAATGAACAAGATGCCAATTCTAGTTGAGGGCAAAGTAGAAGAGGAGCAGAAGAGAAAATAATGTGGTAGAAATTTGTATATTTATTGCATTTAATCTAAGGATGACAATTTTACCCGTATACTTGCATATCCATATCCTAATGAGAGGGGGTGTTGATATCACTTTTAATATATTTGTGTAAGGTAAAAGTATAAAAAATTAAATCGTGTCAGATATGAGTAGTGTAAGGCATAAGTCTAAATCCTATCTGTACCCTACCTGTAGCCTTTATCCTTTGAATATCCTGTTAAATAGTATGTACCATTTATCTTTCAAGTATCCCATTAAATAAATTATTAATATTAATTTAAATAAAATATAAAAAGTTTGATATCTAAAACATAAAACGACGTCATTTTAACATAACATAAAACACAATACTAAATCTAATAATTGTTGTTTCATATCATCTCATCAAAACCATGATTGGGATGAATTGCAAAAAGAAGATCATGAGGCTTTTGTTGGTTAAGAGTTTTGAGTAACGTTTAGACTTTGTTTAATACAATTAAATTATTAGTATTGTTTTAAGATCGAAACCTATAGGTACTTTTTTATAAATGTGTAGGATATGATTTTTTATTAATAAATATGGGTAAGATATGGATATAAAATTTAAAACCCTTAAAGAATATGGGGAGAGTATAGGTATCAATTTTTTAATAAGGGTAAGGAATCGATACTTCCATACCCTACCCTACCCATTGTCATCCCCAATTTAATCTACTGATCATGCTTCATTTTCCAAATCTTACATAAGATTTTCTGTCCAGTGTATGATACCTTTCTTATATAAAATTGACATGCAGATGATAAGTATAGTATAATAAATGAGCGTATCACTTGTGATTATCAATTACTGGCAAGAATAAAATGAGATAATAACTCCATCTAACTCCAGATATCATTAACCTTACCATACAAAATACTTGCATACTAGGATCTATGCAGAACCGCATAAGATTTCATCACTTAGTGGATCTCCAGAATTAGAAATGACAGTTCATTCTGGGTTGCGCTGTCAATACAGTTTTGAACACATACTAACAAACCACTATTACACGCAGTCATCTCTTTGTTTCTTTGTTTTGACATAAATGGAAACTATTATAGTGTGGTTATCCAATTCTACGTTGCACAAAACCTATTCTTTCCCACCTTGCTTTTGCTACTGACGTGTAAAAAGTCTTTCAAAGGAAAATAACACGTGTTAACTGTCAAAGTATTAGTAAGCTTCATGCCTCTTGCATTTACACTCACATGTAATAGAAATTTGAGTATACAGGCAACTAAAGAGGAATATATTTTGCATTGAGCCTCGCCATCCTATGAAAAACATAGTTCTTTGTTGATGGTTTCCCATACTTGAAAACCAACCACAATGATAGCAAGTCATTTGGTGCTACATATATGATCATCAATTTCAATTTTGATAAATGAGCATCTCATATCAACATGGTGGAGTCAGCTGATAAATAAACAGTTTAAAGAAACTCCCTATCAAATCCCACAACTTACATAACTTACTACCTTGCACTATCAATCTGGCAAATGCAGTAAGGCTTGTGACTAAAAAATTAACTGAAGACAGGCATTGTGTAGACCTAAAAGAAGGAGTCGAGGAGGAAAACACACATAAACATTAAGTCAAAGCATAACCCAAAGCTCATCAACAAAGTAATGGGACAACAAAATTGCCCATGACAAGCTTAGATTGACTATGAAGAGGACTGACCAGAAAACACTTAATAACATTAAATAATGTAAAAGATACTTCATAGTTTTAATCTATGTAAGTAAGGCGACCATTTATTTCCAAAATAAATGCAATGCATTACAAACAATAGTTCCAAATTTTTTTTTCCAAGTAAATTGAGTACAATGGTACCTTTAAAAATAAACCCAATGCATTACAAACCATAGTTCCAGTTTAGTGTTTGCAAGTAAATTGGGTACAATGGTATCTTTAACAAAGTTCCACTTCCCCTCTTTTATCTCAGCAGAGGACGAGGAGCTGTCTGTAAGGTAGCAGTATAAAGCTACAATTGTATAAGCTACTAAAAAGTCCTTGAATGTTGATGATAAACAATGGCGTAAGTCAGCAAACATGTGAGGAGAATGGATTACTTTGTAAACAAATTTTGTTTTGTTTTAGATTACAACCAAAAAAATAATGCAATATACACATATGTAAATATCCACTCAACAAAACTTTGCTCCCACAAAGAAATTGTGAGAGGAAGGGAGAGAGTTTACCGAACAGAGCCAAGAGACATATCAAAATGGTAAAAGCTAAAAACCAGCCAGATAAAACGAAAGAGAAGAAGATGAAACAGGGAAAGGAGCAGACTTGTAAAAGGATAGAGCATGGCATATAAAACATCAGTAATATGACAAAACTGCATTCATGAAATGTCCTTCCAAATTACACTAATAAACAAAAGAAGAATAAAAATTTACAACTTACAAATTCAGATGACTACTTTTATATAAAGTTCACCTAGATGACAAGTAGCTTAAATGTCTCTTCAAGCTGTAATTAACTTGCAAGCTTAAAAGCATCAATGAAGAGACCATAAGTGAAACCCATCTTGAAGTTGTTCAGAAGAGCAAGGGGAAAAGTTACCTTCGGCCTGCTGTAATAAAACCTCGTTACATACTCCGTCAGGAGAACACACAATACCGCAGCAATCACATCATTGACTCCTAAAGCTCCAAATGACAGAGAGATTGTCTGCGCAACATAAAAGCCACCCAACAAGGAGATTCCCCCAAAAAGTGCCCTCCTAGAAGGACTTCGAAAGTAATTCCTCGAGAGCTCCGGCACAATTCTAATTATGTCAACTAGTCTCCGTGGCCCTCCATTCTCTTGCACAGCTCGGATTCTAAACAACCCGGTGGTAGACCTTGATACAAAACCATATTTTCCACGTGAAACTCTGGTTGATGTACTCAAGCCAAATTTAAGTAGGCTTGGGCCAGAGACTACACTCATGGAATGTGCCATTTAAAAAATCCCTCATCAAAAGTATCAATTAGAAAAGATGCCCTGAACAAATGGAACCAAAAATAACTCAGGTTAACCTTGATTAAACTGAAACTTCTTCCCACGGAAAGCAGAAACATCAACGAGATGGAAACATAAAAACAAATAAAATGCATAAGCTAGCAGAATAAAAAATAAAACCCCATCAAGGAAATGGTCTAAACTATTCGCTAATTCGGTCGTTTCCATAAACAACACTGTCAAAATTATTAAACAATCAAGCAAGCATAGCTAATCACAATAATTTCCTTGATATTTGAGATTGAGATTCAGATGGAAAAGAATTAGCTCAATAACCATGATGCCCTCCATCATCTTCACCCATTAATAAAAATCAAAAATGTTAAATAAAACGAAAGTTCAAGCATGTTACCTGCGACTGCGACTAGAAATCCGGCCATAAATGGAGAGCGTTGCGAAGCAGAGGAAGGTTTGGTCCACCAAGTGATTGGCGCTGCGCTGGTGGAAAATATTCGATTCGGCCCAAACATTTATGTGACTTGAAATATTCGTCGCTTATCCCCAAGACACTGCCTTTTATTTTTCAGGTGAAATAAAAATTTTAAGGGGAAAATAAAAAGATAGCCAATTTTTGTTGCATGTTTTAAAATTTATTTCAACCGCATTTTTTTTCCAACTCAACCCTAATTTTTTTCGGTAAAATTATAACAAAGCAACTAGAATCATAGGCGCTTTAAAAATATTTTTTAAAAAATCAACCAAAAATTAATAAAACAATATACTAACATTTTTTTTTTTGTTACGTTGAATCGCTGTTGAGATTAGAGATTGATAATATAAAACATTCATCAATTGGTATGTCAAGGTAGTTGTCGGGTATCCAAATTCTAATCTCAAGCTATTCCAAATTTATTCACCAACAAATATCCCCTAACAAATATCCCCTCGGTCATGGTATCTAAATCTTTTAAAAACATGATTGCTTTTTAAAAGCTCATCTAATTTTGATTACTTTTATGCATTCACTTAAAGAAAAAAAATTAGAAAATAACCCAGAGGAAGTAAGTTAAAAATTGATCAATTTCTAAAAAATTTAAATGTCATAATCCTTTTACCCTGAGAATTATTTAACGACCTTCTTCTCAAATGCACTGTCAACAGCGAATTTGATACTCGACAATAGACAAAGAATCAAATACTAAAGAATCCAATACTCGACAACAACAAGAGAATCTGACATTTAACAAAGTATCCAATACTCGACAACAGACAACATATAATAAATATCCAACGCTAGAAAATAGACCTCCGACATTCAACAACAAAGGTCCAACACTTGATAAGAGACATTTGACACTTAATGACAAATATTTGACACTTGATAAAATTGTGTCTAACGCACTTCATCTTCAACCTTCATCATTTTCAGCAAAAATCAGTTGATTTTTAAGTATGTTTATTCATTTTTTAGCAATTTCACACACTTTTAACAATAAAAAAATTATAAACTCAAGATTTAAGCATATCAAATCCTAAAAATCAAATTATAAATTATAAACAACTAAAAGAAATTTTATGTGTTTATTAAAGTCATTAGGGTAATTTATCAAGCAAAAAGGTCATGATATCTAAACTTTAGAAATAGGTATTAAATACCCTAATTTAGGTCTATGGGCATATTTGATGCAGTGTATAGTATAACATAATTGTGATTGTATTGGATAGGGTTGTATTGAATTGTATTATATAGGATTGAGTAAATTCTATATTATGTTTGATTTATCACCGTATTACATAAATGTTAAACAATACTGTGTTAAATAGAAGACAACATTAAACTGTATTAAATTATTTATAATAATTAAAATAATTTTAAAATAATAAAATATCCATTTTAATTAAAAATTGGTATTTAAATAAAATTATATTTATTTTAGTATGAATAAAATTATTTTTATTTTTAATTTATTTTTTATTAAAATATAGTAATAATATCGAATATCAAATTAAAAATTCAAGCTATATTTTAAAAAAGAAATTTGGATTAAATACATAAAAACGTGGAAAAAATACACGATTCTTAATTTTAACTAATATAAAATCCAATTCTCCAAATATGGATAAAAAAGACAATTGTACAAAAAAATCAAAATGCAAAAAAAAGTTGAAACCCAGACGCGATTTCCTTCGTTTTCGTTCTTCCTCTTTCTTTAATTTCTCTTCCCTCTATTACTTTTTTTCCCTTCTTTCTTCTTCCACTTTCTTTCTGTCTCTTTTTTTCCTCTTCTTTCTTCTTCCATGGCCGTGATTTTATAGTTTAACCAACACCCACACAACCATCAAATCCAATTGGATTTTACACTGGTGACACAATACAACCCAGCCACCACCAGCACAGACATGAAATAAAAAATTTAAAAAAAATAACAAATTCATGGTAGCCAAGCAAACAAGGATTCATGAAATTATATCTCTCAGTTGTATTGGGTGCTAGCAGTTGGGTGTTTAGGCAGTTAATGCCAGGTGGCACTGGATCGATAGTGGTGCACAATAGAGGTCCTGGTTTGGGATGGTAGTGTCAGAGAGAAAGGAGAAATAATATAGATTTGAGAGAGAGGAGCTCCAAGGATGATGATGATGCAGTGGAGTTTGGGAGGCTAGAGTGGGAAATGGAGAAGAGAGATACACGAAAGATGTTATACAGTCTAAACCCATGGGTGAGCTTGGGTTAATTTTGTTTAACTTTATGCAGTCCTTATATGCCATTTTACTATCCTATCCCTCACTAATTGTGGTGCCAAACACGGGTTACTCTAAAAAATTTTGTTGTTCACCCATTTATGTTGTCCTATACGCTCCATCAAACACGCCCAATTTTCATAATTTTTCTTAACTTAATTGGCGATGATATCTAAACTTCTAGAAATAGGTACTGAACACCCTAATTTAGGTCTACTTTCGTAATTTTTCCTAAATTAATTGGCTAATTATATAGTAAGATATCAAAATCGAGTACGGGTTGTTGAGTAAATCAATACTTTACTCAACATATATTATTGTCAAGAAATTAAAAAAATGTCAAACTAGTTGTCAACTAAGATATCAATATCTTATTTAACAATTCAATAGTCCAATAATTTGCTCAAATTATTAAAAAAGTTTAAGATTTAGCTAAAAGGGTAATCTCTCACTTGAATTATTTTTATTATCTGAAAGAAAAAGATTGTACTCCCTTTGACTTTTTAGTTAATTATACTACCCTTCTCGAGGTTCAAATAGAGTACCTATTTTGAAAAAAAAAAAATCAAAAACTTAAAGCTAACCTAATAAAGATCGTTAATATTAGTAAGGGAAATTCTCAAAATTAGCCCCCAATTTGAGAGCCTTATCAAAAATGGCCTCCCTTATAATTTTTTTCAACCTATTAGCCTCCACCAGTTGAATTGACCAAAATGCCCTCATCCTCTTATACATTTCAATAGCCATGAACCATTTCAAAAACACAAAACGTTCCTTCCTCCACAACGCAACATTTATAACTCGATTTAAATTTCATCGTTCCTATTCCTCCTAATCTGCATTTTGATTTCGATTTGAGAGAGAGTGAAACTACAAAGAGAGAAAGGTCGTATTCGTTTCGAATAAGAAGTGGAGGAAGCTGCAGACGGTGAACTTATGGTTTGCGAGTGAGAGAACAAAAAAAAAATCAAAAACCCAGCCTAGGTAGGTGGTGTTTTGAGTCGTTTTTAGATTAAATGTTAATTTATTGATGCATTTTCGATTTGAATATGGTTAGAATAGTGACAATGACGATTTTGTAGAGAGAGAAATAGGTTTAGGGATTTATCATATTTGAAAAAACTAAAATTTGATGTTCTTTTGTCGAATTTGTAGTTAATAAGTGAAACATATTTGTGATTTGTTGCTATGAATATGGATACATGAGGATTTGGATTGAGAAATGGAGGTTGAAGACGATTTTGGTTTGACAGTGTCATATTGTTGAACCTTTATCTAAATGTCGAACAACGTAACTTAATCGTCGAATCACACTGTCGAATTAGTCGAATTGGCCTATTGTTTTGTCAAATAATACTGTCGAATAGTCAAACTGCCATGTTGTATTGTCGAGTCGTCCAATAATAGTTGACCTGTCGAAGTAGTTGTCTTATTTTGATGCATTTGTCGAACCATCGTCAAATTAATTTTTGATTTCGTCAAACTGTCGAATTGTGCTGTCGAACTTGATACAACTATTGTTGAATTTTTCTATATTGTGTTGAATTATTCAGTTCGACAGTTCGATTTGTAGTTGATTGAATTGTCAAATTTTTTAACAGAATTGCAATTTTCGCTAATCCGTGCAAGTTTTTCTAGTTTAACCTATTTTATCCTTCATTTCAAGCCTAAATATGGAGTCCCAAAAGCCAAGAATCACTTTTGACCTGAAAAAACCAAACACGTCCCATTTCGATTGTGTTATTACGACCATGGTACGGTTGGATTGCATTTCGGACTACAATAAGCTCATCGACAAGCAGAAAATATTGTTTAATGTGCGAACGACTTTGATGAACTAATGCAGATGCATGAGCTAACTTTCTCTGGCAAATTAGCACACTACATCATGTTGCATGAGTTACAGACACATGACATGAAGGACGAGAAGTTGTGGTACCTCATTTTCGATAAGGCATTATGCTTGTACTATTACGAAATGAAATACATATTTAAGTTTGTACTGGCCAACATGAACTTGTTGATCATGCAGAGAAGGCCATTCGATTCTTGAAGTACGAGTTTGCCTTAAACACGGGCCTAAAGTTCGATCTAACGCCCGTTTTCGAGCAGAAGCCTAAACATCGTTTGAAGGATAAGTATTTGAAGCAATATTTTGGCAAAGGAAAGCATATGAAAATTACAAAATTCAAGGCCTGGATCGAGTCTTTAGACTTCAAGAAAATGAGGTCTTTAGATGTTGTGAAGTTGACTATTTATTTGGTGTTAGAGCGTCTTCTGTTGGGTTGGCTAAAAACAGGTCCGCTTAATTTGGATTACCTTGAACTAGTTGGTGCTCTAGAAAAGTTCAAGGGCTATCCTTAGGATACACCTGCATGGAGGGAGACATAATATGGTCTAAGGACTGGCATCCTAAACCTGGCAGCTAAGTATCTGCAAAAGGTGTCGACGAAGGAATCGCACACTAAAGAGAAATATAACCTTTACGAATGTGTGTACGTTTTTCAGGTACTAGAACGAACTAATTTTATTTTTCAAAACGTGTACTTAGTTATCAGTTACTTACATGACTTAAATTACGTGGCTTTGGTTGATTTAGATTTGGTTGTATGATGCGATTCCATTTGTGGAGTCATCGTACGCACGAAAGGGTGCAACTTTTGAAGGCAAGATCCCATGTATTTTGAGGTTAGCTAGTGTGGATGGACTCATCACTAGGGAAGAGGTGAGGAGGGACGTATTCAGTGTTACTTGATAAGTAAGGAAGTTAGACTTGGACATTCACTTTGACAAATGTTTCCCACACAATGCCTTCTTCATTGTTATAAATATTTTTCTTTGTGTTTTTAACCAAGGGGATCCTCCTTTTGTGATTCTTCGACCAGAGGCCGCGGAGCAGGCTAGGGACCTGTATATAGAGAATCAGTACTAGATCAACAGCCCAAGAGGCATACTTGTTATGTGGGCCAAGGCCAATGAGTTACCACCATCAGACGTAAAAACGGACGATAAGAGAAAGAAAGACAAGCGACTGGTACTGATGAAGGGTGAGAGTCCGACCCTTTGAACTCATGAGGAAGCTCCCGACACTCATTTTGGGCATACAGAAAGCCAGGTTAGTAAATGTTATTCCAGTGATTATACATGTTAACATATTTAAATATACATGAGTTTGTTTTAGCTACAATAATAATGTTTCTTACGCCATGCAGACGGCTTTCGATTTTGCTTTACCGCCATTGCCCCTAGAAACTATTTGTCAGGAGTTCATAGTCTATCATGCTGAGATGGTCGCTACCCTTGCTAACCACCTTAAAGCAGTCCAAACTCTGCATGACTGCAATACAAATGATATGGAGGCATTGTGAGATGAGGTGCAGTAGCTACGATATGAATTGTGTTAACTGCGGGATGAGATATGTGTATGCGTAGAGGCGACAAATGACGAGGTAGTACTTTTTTTTCGAAATTACATGTCAATGTAACATTACGTTAATAGTAATTGCATTACAATTATTAACTTGTGCAGGAGGAAGCGATGCAGTCAGTACCCACATCCCAAAACCAGGCCCAACCACTTTCTGAGGATGCACATGGTTCGTTTGTCGCAGGACAGTACACCAAAGGTTCAGATGGTTAACTTGTCGCACGAAGTTCATAGTGACGCTACCGAGAGTATTTGTGTCCTTAGATCCCGATCGATAACATATCAGTTGGTAAAGCTTTACACCGGCAGGGTTTGAAGGAAGGCGGTTGTCCTTCTCAGCTTGTACACAAATCTAGACCAGCGGATTAAGAGACAAAAGGTGGTGCGTGCGTCACAGGATTACCGACTAACCCCACACATTCCTCTTATGATTTGGGGGCTATGTTCGACGAACATTACGAGTCTTGCTATGATGTTTTACCGAGGGAGGGGGAGGGGAAAGGGGAGGGAAATTTAACTTGGACCTACCTATTATGCATCTAGTTCGCCCTGGTTTGCTGATATAACTACCTGTGGACCGTGACTTTCTGATAAGGTTAGATTCTTGTTGCCCACTTTTTCTAAACTACCATTTTCTTTTGTTTAAAATCATGACCAACTTGGTTTCTGTCGTAATCGCAGCACATTAATACCTTCATGTTCTTCCTCCGTGTTAGACAAGTGCACAACCCCAAAGTGATATATCAGCGGTTCATTGCCCTCAATTGCAGATTCTTTGTATGTATTTGACTATAACTCTACGTTTGATGATTTAAAATTATTAGAAATGAGTTATTTTTATTCTCATTTGTAATTATGTGAACAGTCTTGGCTAAGTAGCACACATGAGAGGTGTAAAGACAACATGGAGAAAATCGAATAGGATCCCCCATTATTCCAGTACACGAACGGCCTGAATAAGAGCGATGGATTTTGTTGGATCGACGTAGACTATAAAAGTCATACTTCTAATGTCCGATTTCTTGTAGTTCCATTCTATTATGTCAACCCGATTTAAATAACCTCCACAATTTTTTTTTCGAAATAGGTCTATGCACCAGTGAATATTAGGGGCCAGCATTGGGTACTAGTGCAGATTTGTTTCAAGGCTAAAGAAGTGGTTATCTGCAATTCGCAAATACTTGAGGATCTAGAGGCCTATCATAAGGTCATTGATTACCGCATGCCCCTAGTAATCCTTACACCGTATTTGATGGAAACGACTATAAGATTTTTTGAGCAGACAACTCCATTTGCAATCTTCTGATCCACAGAGGTTGTCCCCTAACAGCCTCCTCTTAGTGGAGTGTATGGAGTGTTTTGTGCCACATATGCTGAGCTACTTAGTTCAAGAGCCGGGTTAAACGTGATTGCGCATGCTGAGGAGGGGACACTGAGACGACAGTTGGCATTGTGGACCAAACCGATACATTTTCGAAGCATAGTTTGGATGGGTGGCCGACGAATGAGTCATTTTGTCATATGTGTCCTATTTCCATTTGTAGTACCATTTAGATCTTATATACACTTTTGATTTTGTACAGGCTTTTGATTTTGTATATACTTCATTTTAATTCTTTTCCTTTTTAGTTGTTGTATTGTAAAGAAATTAATTTTGTTCATTCAGTTATTCAAAAGAAGGCAAATGTTATTTATGTCATTGTGCATATTTATATTTTTGTAAGTCTTCGTTATGATAATGTAGTAATAGTATAGAATTCAATCAATAACTACAAAATAAAGAAAACAATATCAATCAAGCCTTGTTGGAAGGTCCAGCTTCATTTAAGGTAGTCGCTACGTTGAGGAATACTGGATTCTTACATGTCTATAGGTTGTGCCCTTTACCCCTGCACTTATCGCATGTATGATGTCTTAATGTCTCTCCTATTGATGGAATATGCTATGCATGGCACCGTCCAACCTGTGTGTGAGTGATAGGCAAGAGTATAACTTGCGCCCTCACATCATCTGGTACCACCCAATTTGTGCTCATCTCAACCGGGATAACAGGTAATGCATTTGCGAGGACCAAATATTCATTTTTGTACATCAAGTTACAATAAGGCACAACTATCTTCAATCCAACATAACGACAAGCTGTGATAGCATGAGAATACGGAATTCGATCCAAATCAAACATTGTACAGGAACATGTACTCACATTTAGATCTACAACATCAACCCTGGTACTTGAGTACACTTGATATATATGTCTACTGATTGGATTAACTTGAAGTCCATTAGAATCATCTTTCCTATTTTTCAACAACTCCTCTGTCCACTTTGTCAATGTTGTGGTGGAGTTTACAACAACAGTCCTTCTCTTATCGAACCATTCCTACAAAACCTACACCACAAGGAATATATTTCAAACAAATTAGATTTTGTAAAGCATACAAGATAAAGCGTAATAAAACATATTGTTCGATAAAATTCACAAATCAAAGTAATGCCCAAGTTCTTTGCCTTTTTTATTCTACTGTTCATAGACTCAGTGATATTCGTGATCATGATGCTAAACCTATGACCGAGAAAGTGACACCATGCCCATCTTCAGACATCTGCATACGCCAAGTAGTTGGCAGCCCTGGCATTTATACCCTTAACTTGATCAAAAAAATGATCAAACTCAGTTTGTCGGTTCTTTGGCTGCATTGATAAAGGCAAAAACTAGGCACTTGTCCTTGAACTAGGGGTGGCAATCGTGTCGTGTCGTGTCGACCCATTTAATTATTCGTGTCAAAACATGAAACCCAAACCCGCCCAATTATTAAACGTGTTACCCACGTGTCGTAATCGTGTCATATTTAATTCGCATAATTTACTTAATTATTTAACTTAGTTATACATAATATATTATATTATCTATATTTAAATCAATTAAAATTATTTTTAGAATATAAACCATTGTTAGTATAAAATATTATTAAAATCATCATAATTTATTATTTTATAAATTAATTTATTTTATAGTATAAAAATTTCAATTTTATAATATATATATTGTAAGTAGGTAATAATTTATATCATTGAATGAATTTACATATTAAGAATGTATAAAATATATTTAACTATTCGTGTCATTAAACGGGTTGGCGTGTTGAACACCTTCAACACTAACCCGACCCATTTATTAATCGTGTAACGTATTCGTGTCGTGTTCGTGTCGTGTTCACGGGTCGTGTCAAAAATTGCCACCCCTACCTTGAACTGAGCTTCAGGTTACATTCTAGATAATGCATACAAATCCCAAACACCACATTAGGAAATATGGTAGATGCTGCCTTCTCAATGCTCTTGTGATGATCAGATATTATAACAAGATTTAGAATATGTCCAATACAACCACGAAGCCTCGACATGATCCAACACCATAACTCATCATTCTCCGATTGACCGTAGCTGAGGGCTAGAGGGAATATTTGGTTGTTGCCGTCCAGAAACTATGCTATGAACATTGTGCCTCAATATTTCCCTATCAAGAAGGTGCCATCAATAGCAACAACAGGTCTAATCGAACTCATAAATCTCGTAATGGATGCCCCCAATGCCATGAAGAAATACTTAAAGCGGTTGTCATTATCCACCTCAAGTATTGTCACTGTACCAGGATTTGTTGATTTAATCATGTAGGCATATAAAGGCAATAAAGCAGATGACTTCTCAATAGTTCTATGGAGTTAGTTTAGGGCAACCTTTTTCACCCTCCACATCTTCTGATAACTGATGGTAATGTGCAAGTCTTTCTGAATGTCCTCAATTATTTCAAGAGGTCGATATATTCTTGAGGTATTGACAAATTTCTCTTTGATGTGAGCCCCAATTAGTTCTGCACTTCCTTGCTTGTGGTTTAGATGTAAACCAGCACTTTCACATGTGTGAGTTTTGTTAAAAACCCGTACTTGGAAGTATTCAATATCTTTAACCTTTGTTACTCTCAGATGCTATTTGCAAGTTTCCTCGCGACAATCCACTTCAAACCGGGTTTTAGTTGATCTAGTTACATTGAACTCAAGATTATGATACAATGCAAGGTTTGCCACCTTATTACGAAGCTCAGTCTTGTGAGAAAATATATGACTCACTTTAACTTCATCACTATCAATTTCATGCATGTGTCCAAAACATGTGTTGTCGAAATTGGTATTGGAGGCATAAACCTAAACACATCCTTAACTCTCTCAAGTACCGAATCAACCATATTGTGGTTATGTGAAATTTGTTCACCATGTTCTGAATGAAAATCTGCCCCATCATTATCATCATGATCACTTCCACTATGCCAATCATTGTGTGCACCCTATTTGCAGCATTATTTTTAGCATTGTCTTCGTCAACTATGTCTTTTTGGTAACTATCTTTCACTTTTGACACATCTTTAAATGCTTCTTTTTTTATGCTATCAAGATGTTGCACATCATCATTTGATAATCTAATACCATGATAGCCTATAGAACCATCAACACCAACTCCTTGAAGAAGACCTCCAACATTACCATCACTTACAACGTTACCATCATCGCCAACTCTAACATTCGACGTGTTCACAAAACTGTCCATATGTTGTTGTGGTTGTTCAAATGTTTCAAGGTTAGAAGTTCCAACGTGCTCTATTACATTAGCAGTTTGTAGTCTCAATATTTGCCTTGCACGGTACTCAACCTTAACATATAAAGCTGTGTATTCGGATGGATGTTTCAAGTTGTCTTCAATCAAAAAACCATAGTCCTGCTCTGTTCGAATTAGGAGAGGCCTAGCAGAATGATATACTTTAAACATGGCACCTAACCTTAGCTTTGTTCGCCGATTGTCTACCCCAGTTGTATCACATATCAATTGCAAAAACTCTGGGTAAGATGTATGTCTTGGCAACCATAATAGAAAACCATCTTCGCCCATGTAAATATGCTCACCGTTAGGTAGCACCTCCCATTTCCCACCATAGAACAGTGCAAATCCAATGTTATCCATATGTGAAGTCCAACATGTCTACAAATTAGTGAAAATATCATGAAAAGCCAAAAAAAACTCAAAATCGATCAAATAAGGCTATTCAGCCTAAAAATTCGATAGTACGACATACAAGTAATCGAATAATCAAATCTGATCGACGAAAATTCAACATTCTGATTTGACAAAACTTCAATGACGACATAAAAGTTCGACACAAATTTGACAGTTAGCATCAATTCAACAAATGTTTGACTATGATTCGATGACTTGACAGTCGAATTGTATAATTGTTATTTAAAAAAAAAAAACTCCATAGGATACTAGAAGTTGGTATATTTAAAAGAGAAAAAAAAATTATCTAAAAGATTAGAAAGACAATATTTATGTGTAATATATGAATATTTATGTATTGGAATAAAAATTACAAAAATAAGTTAAAAGTATTATTCTAAAAAAGGAAAACGTTTCTCAAAAGGGAAAGGCAGTTAAATGAGCGAGTACACGGCTTCATAAATACCCAAGCGAGTAGAGTTGAAACGAATAAAGATAACGGCGTTAAATCTCAAAATCACAATTAATTAAACAAAGTTAAACTAAGGTTTGACGTCCGAGGAGGAGAGAAAAGCTTTTGAAATTGAGAGTGCAGAAGGACAAGCCAAATACAATACAAAACAACAGAAAAAACTCAAAAGAAGAGGAGACATAGGAGAGCCCACAGGAGGTGTGTCGCGGGGAGCCTAATCACTGCTCCAACGGACTCCTCCGTGTCTCTCCCTTCTCGCTCTCTCTGTAACCGCTTTCTCTCCCTCTCCTTCTGCTGTCTGTCTGTGATTTTATCTGTGAATTTTGGAACGTTAGTCTTGTTTCTTCATGCTTATATGACTGTTTGTTGGATCTGGTTTGCATTCTTTTCAGGTGAATTTTGATTGGTTGGTTCTGGATTTTGGTTTCGTTTGTAAAATATGTGTTTTTGATGATGGGTGCATATATTTTATATATATTTATATAATTTGAACCTGTTTTGTGCTGGTCTGTGATGTTTAGGGTTTATATACTTAGATGTTGCAGTGAGAAAGCCTCAACGCCTCATTTCTATCTCGTTGAGTTATTTGAATTTTGTTTTGAGCTTTAACTTTTATCTTGTTAAGTTCAAATTACTTTTATGTAAAAATTTAAAAATATATATGTATAATCTGATATATTTTCATAAGTTGATTGCTGTCAAACATAATTAGAAAGAAATTATGTTTATGAATGTATTTTACGAGGTTAAATGATTGACTTTAATCCATGGTACTTTCTTTATTTATTTATTTTCTAAATTGTGCTGCAGATCCAGTTGATTGATCAAGTTTTGAGAGGATTCTCAACTTGGATTCAAGGTTAAGGTTTTGTTGTTTTGACATTCATGTTCTAGTGGTCCTTCAGAGGAATTGTTGCTGTCAAACAATAACAACCAGCCATGAGGAGTTTTGTGTAGGATTTTAAGCTTAAGTGTAGTTTTGTTGATTGTTTACGTGAGAAAGTAGAGACTTGGCTAGCATCTTCAGGCTGGTTTAGGAAACTAGAACTCGCTATGGATGTTTCTCTGGGAAACAGTAACAGCCAAACATTAAGGCAACCTTGTCATTGTTATAAATTTCCAACCTTAACTGGAACCATTTTGGCGGCAAACCAGATCTCGGATCTAAAAGATCGATTTGTTCTTGGGCAGCAGTTGGGTTGGGGGCAGTTTGGTGTTATTAGGGTTTGCTCTGATAAACTAACTGGAGAGGTGTTTGCTTGCAAATCGATTGCTAAAGATAGATTGGTGACCTTTGATGATGCACAAAGTGTCAAGCTTGAGATTGAAATAATGACTAGGTTGTCAGGTCATCCAAATGTCGTAGATCTAAAGGCAGTTTATGAGGATGAAAACTATGTACATTTGGTTATGGAGCTTTGTGCTGGAGGGGAACTTTTCCACCGGTTAGAGCAGTATGGACGATTTTCTGAGGCAGAGGCTAGGGTTCTTTTCAGGCATTTGATGCAAGTGGTTCTCTATTGTCATGAAATTGGGGTTGTTCATAGAGATTTGAAGCCAGAGAACATTCTCTTGGCTACGAAAGACTCATCATCACCAATTAAATTGGCCGACTTTGGTCTTGCTACCTACATCAAACCTGGTAAAGTTACATATATAATCATTTTTTTTTCATGGTCATTCAATTTTTCTTGTTGATAATACTTTCCACCGGCAAATGCAAGGAGTTTAATGTTCTGTGCATTTGGCGTTATGTTCAAACAGGGGAGAGTTTGCATGGGATTGTTGGGAGTCCATTTTATATAGCACCTGAGGTATTGACAGGCAGCTACAATCAAGCTGCTGATGTTTGGAGTGCTGGCATTATTCTTTACATTCTTCTCAGTGGGATGCCCCCATTTTGGGGTAACACTAAGTCACGGATATTTGATGCTGTTAGGGCAGCAGATCTACGATTCCCTTCCAATCCCTGGGAACATATTTCTGAATCTGCAAAGAAGTTAGTCAGGGGAATGCTTTCCACAGATCCTTCGCAAAGGCTCACCGCTCAGCAGGTTTTAGGTAGGTTGGATGCCAGCTTTTGACTGGAATTCCTCGCCTTAGTTTCTCTAACATTAAAGTTTGAACATTAAGTTTTCAATTCTGATGAAGGTATTGAATTTTCTTAATTTCTTCTAAATACTATATCATTATTAGAAATTAAAGCTCAAAGTACTAGATGCATCCAAGAATCCAATTTCATTAGTGTCTACAAACATAAGTAGGGTTGCAATCAAACAGGCCCTTCTCTGTACTGGCCATCTCATTAAAAAAAAAAAAAAAAAGAAACACACACACACACGCACGCAAGCAATAGATCATATTGTGATTGTGACTACAAGTATTTGTTAACTTTTTTGCAGTATTAGAATCTTTTTGATAGGGATCTAGCCATGTCTTTCCCTGCAATAGGATCTTTAGGAATGGAGTCTATATACTTCTGTAGATGATTAGTGCCTGTTAGGCCCATGATTGAGAAATTTTGTAGTGTGCTTCTTACTCCTAGATTTCTTTCATCTTGTAGATCATTCATGGATGAAGGATGACGTACCAAATTGTCAAATTGAAGAATTGAGAGCGAACAAAGTTGAAGGTTGTCAGGAGTGGGATTTAGGGAGTGGCTCTTTCTGTACCCCATTAATGACCAGGAATCAGGACATCAGCTTTGGTACTGGAGCACCTATTTGTGATGTTGAATCACCTACTTTCACATGCAGAACATCATTCTCTTCTTTCTCGGTGGAAACGTCAACTCCTTGTTCTGTGTCTGCTGGGTTTTCTTTTTGTAGCACCAGAAATTCAAATACTTTGGAATTCTCTCCACCTATACCTTCAATGCCAAGTTTTGTATTCTTCAGACCCGGTTCCATTGAGCGGGGAAATTCAGTAGATCGTCCAACCAATATCTCTATTGCAAATAGAGCTAATGGAGGTAATTGTGTTTTCAATCTTTCAACCTTCCATATATTCTTTGTTATAGAAACTTTTGCCGGAAATTATATTTTGCTTTTATCACGCAGAAACTAGCTTGGGGAATTTGCTTACAGTGCCTGTTTTTTCTCGTTCTGTTGGGCATCGACCAAGAGAAATGGAAGAGAAGGCAGCCCAAGTTGAAAGGGAAAGTGGGAGCCCCAAGCCCTGGACCTTGGGCATCCATAGTAGGAGGAATCTTACAATTGGTATAGTTAAGCGTGAACAACTTGATTTCATGGTGTCCGAGTCAGTCATCCGGTGGGCATCGTGTACACATATTTCAATCGCCCCATCCTTGAAGTCCTCTCTTGTGTGTTGAAAGCGCAAGCCAGACAACATCTTAAGTCAGAATTGAAAGGCTCTTGACAGAGACTGAAAGCTCAGGAGTTGCCACACCCATCGAAAATTATACAGCAAATGTATTGTATTGTTTTATATTGTATTGTATTGCGTGTGCGCCCGTGTGTGTTGTGCTCATGTTGCTGAATTTTGGTGGCAGTAGTAGCACCAGTTTGCGGTTAGCGTCAAATGGTTGTAATGTATGATGTGATGTTTTGGTTTGTGATACGTAGCAAGTCGACAAGAAGTGTCTGATGGGCTTATGCCACGTGTGAAAAGAAGATTTTGATAGAATGAAAGTTTTCTTAAAGTTTGATAGCATGGTTATTAGCAAACCATCTTAAATTGAATTGAATGTCAACAAATTTAGATATACTTAGCTTAGACAGCTTCAATTCCAATATCAGGCAAATGCTTTGGTGCCAAATCCATCGACGGAATTTGGCTTGAGCATTGTTGGAATCCAACAACCGTGGAAAGTGGAAACCCCTCTTCTTCGTGGCTGACTTTCATTTCATTTCTGTACTAAAAGTCTCAGGATGCGAACATGATGACCTTTTGACAACATAACATTCTTATGTACAGATAGGCATTTGTGAAAGTAATATTATTATTATCATTCCAAAGTTGAAACTAAAGAATGGTGGTGGTGGTAGTCTTATAGGCTACTTAAAAGGATATGTATATGTAAGACGATACATAATTACAACTGTCTGCTTGCGCAAGAAACACCATCATCACGCTCCTGTTGGCATGTCCTCTGGATACATGTACAGTTTCTAAGTAAGGTGCCCTCGCCTAAGAAAATGAACCTCAACTTTATGCTTAGGCAAAACAAGAAAATCGCCCTAAAACTCCTTTGATGAAGCCACTACATACGTGAAATTTCATCAATGGAATTTAATTTATAAACTTAAAATTAAACAGTATTTAATTTATTAAACTATAACTCATTTGATACTATTTGATTTTATATTTCTCTTTGTTAATTTAATAATAATAATCATCATAATAAATCAAAGAGTATATATCTAGGCGATATTACACCAAAACCCCCAATAATCTTAAGAATAGATTTTGCACACAGAATAACAAGATCTTCTAGAGCGAAAGATAAGGTCCACAATCCCAAACAAAATCCAGCCTCATATCCTTTTGCCTGATTTTGAAACACTACACATGCACCAAAATCCCATCACTAACGAAGAAGATATTTCCTTCATAGAACTCAAAATGGTTTGCAAGTTAAACTGCTCGAATCCTCCAATTCTGTGCCAATTCACCTCTAGAAAGCCAAGTTATGGATTCAGAACACTTGCTTTCTCTTCTTCCAATCCTATTCCTAGCCAAGATAAGTCCATTTCCAGCACCATCACAGCTACTCAGACTGAACTGCCAAAAACTGATGTTTGCTCTGTTAGCTTCAAGACTCTTGGAGCTTGCAAGCTTGGCATTTCTAGATATCCTGACTTTGAATATAATGCACATGGGGGAACAGGAACTGGGACTGCTACTACAAAGATCGAAACAGATGGTAACTTGGACAGCCAAGTTTCGGTTCGTTTCGACCTGAAAACACTTTATATTCCACCACTCACTAGTGGGACAACCAAGTTCTTGGGATTGCCTTTGCCACCACTTTTAAAGATTGATATTGTCCCGGAGCTCTTTCAAGGAAGAATCGACCAAGAATCTGGCCAGGTATAAAACTGAGCTACTCAATTTCACGAACTCATTGATAGTTGTGATGGGTTGAGGAAAACGTACAGAATAATCAAGTCTTAACAAATAATAAGACATCTAATTAATTGTCGAGTAAGTTGGTTAGTTGTTAAACTGGTTTATTCGATAATTCAACAGTGCGTGATTGTTAAATTTGTGTGTTGGGTTGTCGAGTTTAGTTAGATAAGTATCGAGCAATATTTCAAGTCATCGAGTTATATCTAAGTTTACGAGATTGACATAAATTTGATATTTTAAATAGCAAATTCTCTATAACATCTAAATTTTAGAAAAAGTTTTCTTTTCTATGGTTATTTATTACATTTTTTCCAATTCAGAAGTATCTCAATTTCGTGAACTTACTTGTTATTTCTTTTCTAGGTTGATCTTGAATTCATGGCGAGGTTCTTGTTTTCTGTGGGAAGCATCTATAGAGCACCACCATTGTTGGTGAGGACAGTGTTGACATCTGAGGAATCAAAGGGGAAAATGAGAAGTGGAAGAGGGGAGAGGTTGGATAAAGAAGGGAAGTGCAGATTGGTTGGGGTAGCAGCCGTGGATCCCATTGATGACTTCTTCATGAATACTTTCCTTAGCCTCCCAACTGAATGCCTTGCCAACTTGAATGCTATAATCTCCCTTTCTTAAATATTTTAAAACTCCATTTTACCAAAAGTAGTGGTACATCCCAAAATTATGTATCCCAAAAATAACTTGGAATAAATTTAAAATTGCTACGTTATTTATTACATCAATCCATTAATTGTTAATTATTAATTAAATACATATAATTGGAAATACAAAATTTGTGATAAAATTTGGAAGAGTCATTATTCTTCTTTCAGATGGTTAAATCATCCAGATGGATGCATTTATTGCATGATGATCACAATGGCCTCAGTACCGTAAATAATCATTTGTTAAAGATTTTATATTCTAATCTTTTTTAAGTAGCGCAAAATGAGACACAAGTTATCTTCGTTCATATCATGTTATCACATAGGCAAAGTATTATTGCCAAGAATTTGTGGCTCTAAATATAAAAGCAGATATGGAAGAGCAATAAGCTCCTTGACTCAACTCCATCTCTCCATCCCTACCTTCCAAATAGAGAACAGCTCTCGGTTACCATTGAAATGCAAGATTTATATTTAATTAACAGAGTAATTGGCAGAACAAGTCTTAAGTAATGATTGAAGAGGACTAACTGGTTAGAAATCGGAAAGAAGACTATAAGCATTATCATTATGTAAATCCTATAATGTTGGTTCACAACAAATTATGAAATTAAATTGAGTAACAAACTATCATTTAAAACCCCATTCCCACTCCCACCCCAACCTACAATAAAAACAAAAATAAGTATGTGGAGCTTTTGCCCTTGGAACTCATTAGCTCTTATTATTATCACCTGTTCATTGTTTATTTTCAATGGCATAATTGACGGGTTCTGCAAGAAAGAGAATCCAAGTTATGAGTAAATATGACCGATGCCATAATCTATAGAGAAGCAATATGAAATTCAATTCTTGAACTCACAGAAGTCGTTTCTTTAGACAGTCAGCAATTTCTAGCAAATGCTACGCTTTCTTTTCATATAGCGGATTGACTATCACTCAAATGCCAGCCTTTGAGTGCCAACCAATGAAGCATATTGACCCTTCCTAGCCAGCAACTCAAAATGAGTTCCCAGTTCTGCTATCCTCCCATCAGAACAAAGTGCAATTTGATGTGCGTTCTGAACTGTGCTTAATCTATGAGCAATCACTAGCGTTGTTCTGCCCTTCATCAAATGGTTTAGAGCATCCTGGACTAGGCGTTCACTAACTGCATCCAGTGCACTGGTGGCCTAAAGCAGAGAACATTTGTTTTGGGCAGATTAAAAACCCTTAGCTCAGGATGAATTCAATAATGTCACATATCTCAATCAAGAAAGCTTCTGGGCAATGGGAATGATAGACAGGGCCTTCTCACTTTTCCATGTTCACAAGGTCAATTAGATCAAGCACGAATCGAGCTGGGAAATGAAAACCTTACCTCATCAAGAATCAGGATTGGGGCATTCTTCAGCAGAGCTCTGGCAATAGCAATTCTCTGAAGATCAAAGTAAAGAAGATAATCACTACTCTGTCTCCCCCTTTCTTTTTGTTAAAACAACATAACATTACCTGCCTCTGTCCTCCACTCAAGAGACCTCCACGCTCACCAACTAGAGTGTCATAACCCTTTTATTCCACAGAAGAAGAAAAACATCAGAAACAAACACAAGAACTAGCAGAAGTCTACCAAATTTAGATTTAGAGATCAACCTGCGGAAGAGAAATTATAAATTCATGAGCATTTGCTGCTTTGGCTGCTTTTATGATGTCATCCTTTGATACATCATCATCCGGAAGCCCATATGCAATATTTTCACCAACAGACACCGAAAAAAGGACAGGTTCCTGTATCATTTTTATTAAACTTTGAGAAAGACAAGACTAAGATGTTCAAATCAGGTATGGAAAACAAAGTTTTGTAACCGCTCAGCAGATGTGAACATAACTATGTTTGGGTTAGTTTGACATCAGAGCGCCAAAAGGCTATGAATTTATAGAGAAGCATTATCAAACCAATACAATAAACTAAAAATACTGTGCCAAAACAACCAAGTTAACCCAGATTTCCCAATATGAAACTGATTCAAGTTATGCAGTGCCACAAAGATAGGTTGATATATATATATACTCACACTTCTGTAAAGTTTCGCCTAATTAACACAAAAACATCCAACTTAAATATGTAATCAGCAATCGGGTGAAAATTGCGTTGTCTGGCAATCTGGTTGATACTGACCTACAATTGCTTCTCAGTTTGTCCACAGAATGCTAATAAAATCTCAAACAAAGTCTATTCATACCATTCAAAGATACTTTGAGCCAGTATCTACTAGAACCTCTTGGTTTTAAGCTAAAGAGAAGGAGGGCAGTTGGTTTTTTTCTTTTTTTTTTTTTTTTGGGTTGTGGGTTGTTTTGGGGGGGGGGGGCGTTGGGTTTTGTGGTGGGGCAGGTGGGTTGGGTGGGGGAGGTGTTGGGTTTTGTGGTGGGGCGGGTGGGTTGGGTGGGGGAGGGGGGGAGGAGGAAGGGGAAGGGAAGGAGGGGGGAGAGGACTGCATGAACATAATGCATTAGCAAATTAACTACTTATTCCACACATTTGAAGATTCAAATATATACTTGGTTAACAATGGAGACAACACGAGCCCATTCACTCTTGTCAAATGTTCGGACATCCTCTCCATCAACTGTTATACGACCTCTTGTAGGCTGCAAGATTGAGAAATCAGCAAGCGCATGTACCACCCACATTCTATTATGATGTGAAAAAGCTTCAATTACTAAAAAAGAAATCAATGTTTCACAAAACCTCGTAGAAACGTGCCAATAGCTGTACTATTGTACTTTTGCCTGCACCACTGGGGCCCACCAGAGCAGTCACAGTTCCACATTTTAGAGTTAAGTTAAGACCATTCAGGATTTCCACATCAGGTCTCAAAGGATAAGAAAAGTGCACATCTGCATAAAAACAAGCACATTAGTTGCCATAGTTCAATGGATTGCATACAAATTCATCATTAAAACATTAGTCGAAGACAATCAAGTTTTATATCTGAAAGAAAAAATAGAAAGGAAACTCAAGCTCTGCCAGCAAACCAACAAATATTGTATTTTATCTCACAAGGGGCAAGAGTGAACAATGGTGAGAAGACATGGGGACACACAGCCGTATAACTGAACTTGTAATACAAAGTGACACAATTATCAACAAGAACTAAATAGCTTATGTAGAACTGCATCAAAGATACCTTCAAGACAAACATCACCACACCAAGCAACGGTAGCTACGTTGCTAGCTGATTTCAAAGCTGACATGTAATGCATATTTGAATATTGACTTTCCCTAGTTGAACCATTGGATAAGAATAGTTTAATACTTTCATTATGAATTTCTTTTTGCTGGATTTCTCTATCTAACCCATAAGCAAGTGCTTCATCTATTTCTGTTCCAGATAGCACAGAATTAATCCTCTCAACAGCAGCAAAAGTTCCACGTAGATCTCCAAATGTGTTAACCAGTCCTTGAACCTGATAGACGCAGTAAGTCAGGTAACATACACTGGACAGTTAAAACACAAGGTTGGGGAGACAGTTAAAAAGGGCCTTACAGCAAATGTTAGTGTAAAAGTGTATCCAATAAAAGAAGCAACAGTTCCAATAGAAAGTTCACCCTGCAAGAGATAAATGGGAACATTAAAGAGAGAGAATGAGAATATAATTTTAATATGAGCAGACAAAAAAGATAACAGGTTCAAAATGGGGTAGGGTGGATGCAAACTTGGGTTTTTGACCTTATTCTTACGAATATAGAGATTTCTACTACTCCCATGCCAAAAGAAAGAGAGTTTAAGAAGTAGTTAAATAAGAAACTAAGAAATTATGCCGTCAATGAAATGAATTTAAGAGTGACAGTGAGCCATTTGCATTCAAATGATGGAAACAAATGACAATTCCCAAGGCACATACAGCGGTGAGGCTGTAGCTGCCAAGTATATACCTCAAGAATGTGATAGTGGAAACCTAGACAATAACACAATATCTACACCTAAGAAGTAAACCTATTTCACACTTTATCCAAGCTATGTCACATCAGCTGTTGCTATACGAAAGCATGGACAGTAAAAAACCAAATCTATAAGAAATAGGAAATTAATCTCAGTGCAGTGGAAATTAAGCATGATAATGTAAGGTTAAGGACAAAAAAAAAGTTTCAAGAGCTAGAAGTGCTTACAGCCTTCACTTTGCTTCCACCAAGGCAATATAATGCTAGCAGAGAAATATAAATGGCAACTCTAGTCAAAGATTCATTTAAAGATTTGAATGTCCCAAGCTTTATGCCACTATTCTGATAAGAGAGAACCTGCCAAACCCCATGAGGCAAAGCAAAGTTCTAAGCAAACTAGGTTTAGTTAAAATTTATCAAAATATCTAAGGTGCGATGTCTTACCTGGCTGCCAAACATCAACATTTGCCGCTTTTCACCACCAAACGATCTTACCTGCAACAAGAAAAAAACTTTACTAAATTATTTAACAAGTTTACTTCCAAGCCTTTACCATATCCACCAGTTTAACATCTGTACATTTTCATAAAGGAAACTTATTAAAAATATCCGTAATGAAAATTACGTGTACATTAATATGTGAATATATAGTAAAGAGCATTTTAAGCACTTACAGTTCGAATTGCAGAGAAAGTTTCTGTCACACAATCAGAGATGGATGCCTGGGCCAATGCATGAGCTTTAAAAACAGGCACAGTCGACCGTTTGTATACAGCTTGATGTAATTAAAATAGTCAGCAGCAGAGAAAAAACAATGATACAAGTAAAGTTACGGCATCTATTTTCAAAATACAGTGATGTCAATATGAACCATGAAGCATCCATTACTGGATAGAAGTTGGGCTTTTGTCCAGAGAAATACCACAAGAGAAGAGTTATGTATTAATCATATTCAAAAGTGATCCTAAACCTTCCCAAGCCCATAAATCCAGTGATAGTTCTGAATACAGAAAGCATTGGCATCTCAATATTCAAGAGGTAATTTAGATATGATAATCATGGAATTTGGAAAGTAACATTAAATCTCTGTTAAAATTTACTGTAAAAGCAATCAAAAGAACGTATTATGTTAATTTGTTCTAATACTGTAGAATCTGAAGCAAACAATCAAATGAAAGAAAAATGCAGATATAGGAAAAGAGCAGGCTCAGAGTTAACAAAGAATGATAATTCACTTAAATGTGAGAAATCCACACTACTAAAACTGAAAACTTCAGGAGAATGTATCTACCAACTAAAACAGACACAGTAAGCATCAGCACGCCCAGAATTGGCGCCAGCTGGGGGGCTATAGTGAAGAGTATGCAAATTGTCCCAACAACCTACAAGAGCAAAGAATACAATATCAACGTCACGCATAAACACAGGTGGGAACTGAAAGTCTGTCACTACTTGAAAACCTCCGAAATACAATAAGGTACAAAAGCATCTATCCACTCAAGTAATGTGAGCATTTCACACACCAAATTGATAGAACTAAGAATACTCAAAGCATAGGCAACTATGCTACTTTATATGTGAATGACAACGAACTACATGATTTAACTGTTAGCAGTACAAAGCTCACATTCGCTTAGTATAGAAGTGGCTTGCCTCAGAAAGTGCCCTAAATCCACGATCTCTTGAAATGTTTTCGCTGACAAGATCTTTAAGAGAACCAAAATCAGACGTCAATAAACCACTGAGTTCACCAACCTATAAGCAGAAAACATGAGATCAAATCAAATTGTAAGGACAGTTGCCAAGAGAAAACATCTCCTCAGCCAGAAATCTAGCATTTAAATTAGAATATCTTTTTATACACTTTTGCCATGTCAATCAGCATACCATAGTTTGTACGTATTGTTGATCATGATTAACTCCTTACATTACACATGATAGCATTTCCCCTTGTCACTCTTCTTAGATTATTGCAAGAAATAGATACAATTTTCTTAGAATTCCTAGAATTTCACACCATCCAGGAAAAATCAAGTCACAATATAAGCACCAATCCATTGATGACCCAGATTATAGACTTAAAAAGTATCTTGAATCCAAGCAAGTAAACATGAATGAAGGGGCAAGATCAATGGCTCTTAGTTTTTACATAAATTAAAACAAGTTTTAGACAATTAGATGAAAACATTTTGAACGGTTGAGATTAATCTAATTCTAAATGTGCATTAATCACACAAGTAAGATATAATCTCAACTGTTGAAAGTAATTAATATGTGAAAAAAATGAGGCATCCTGCTCCTCCAATAAATTGACCCCAGAGCCAGACTATCTCAATATACATATAAAGGAGCTCTTCACAAAGGAAAATAGCAAAAACCAAACCTTGTATCGGTCAAAAAACTCCACCTGCATAGAATTATGAAGAAAAAGGTATATCAGTATGCCATATATACTACAACAAAATTTTGAAGAATATTGACAAAAAGAAACAAAAGACATCATATCATACTTTCTGAATTAATACTCTTCTGAAAATTTGAGCTCGAACGGTGGACATTACTTTCTCCCAAACTGTACTCATATTTACAACAAAAATAACAGTGAATATGGGTTCCAGTGCGTACAATAATGCAACCTTACTAAGTAGCTTCCACAAAGGGTCGGGTCTCGCGCCTATCAGTACCTCAAAAAACCGCCCTAGAAAAAAAACAACCCACCAGAGATACATAGAATCTATTTAGTTGTTTTCTCACTCAATAAAAGCTAAGCTATAAATTATAAGCTTTTTCCATGCAGATAAAATTACTTCAGCATCAGACTTTAAACATTAAATTAAAAAGAAAAAAAAACTTTAAATTTTCTGAAAATGACCGAGAATCAGTAAAAAAAATTCAGACTACTTTACTTCAGATATAAAACCCCCTAAATTATCGAAGAGTAGAATTGCTACTACGCCCACCAAAAACGACAAGTCGTACCGGAAAAAATGGGCATGGAGAGAGTGCACGTGGTGCAACCGACGAGAGTCAGCACGGAGAGACCCAGTCGCAGCTTGTGCTGCATCAGCAGACTCCACAGCAGCCCCAAAGTAATCAAACGGGGCGGGGATTGGATTTCCTCGCTCCGGCAATCCGACTCAGCAATCTTCGGGTCAGGCTCGCTGACGATCGGGTCGGAAGCGGGCCCTGTGACGTAAGCACAACAGATTGTACGTTTGGTGTTCAATTTTGTGCGTGAAATTGGCGGGAAAACGCGCAATTGGCGGAAGGGGGAAGTCAGAGAGAGTCTTGATTTGGTGAGGAAGTTGCGTCGTGTAGGTGGAATTGCTCGGTGAAGGTGCGGGAGAGTTGTGGTGGCCGCGGCCGTGGCCATGGTCATGGTCATGGAGGCTACGCTATTCCCTGCAAAATGCGACACGTAGAGAGAGAGAGAGAGAGGTTAAAGATTACGTTGAAAACCAACAGAAAAAGCATTGACAAATGTGTGTCGTAACGGTCTTGTACTAAAGTAGTTAACCACCGTATAAATACGCACTCGCTCGAGGCCTACGCAATCAAAGTCAAATCAAACCCGTCCTGCCGGAAAATTTAAACGACACCGTAGCAAGCAGGAGAAATAAAAACAAAACGTGAATTATTTCTCTAATCAATTATCCAATTGCGAGGAGGACTAAATTGAAGAGCTTTTTTTTTTCCAATATTCGTAAATCTATTATTTTTTATTGTTTAATAAAAAAATATTTTAAAGGCAAAAATACACTTCCATAAGTCTTGTAAAAAAAAAAAAAAAAAACCATCAAAATGTGTCTTTAACTTGTCAATCAGCCAGCTAACGAGCAGAGTCAGTAATTGACGAGCAACCGCTAATTAGCTTGAGAAGTGTAGCTTATCAGTTCAGTAAAACTTAATTAAAGCATAAAAAATATAAATATTCTACTATATTTCAAAGCAACTTCTCTAATGTAATTATCTCATGTATTTGTCAAAATAATGATTTGCTTCCAGAAAACTATTTTTAAAAGAAATGATTCCTGAAAACTTTTCAAAACCCTATTTTCAAATAAAATCTTAAATATCATTTTAGTATTCTTTTATGGTATTGTGTTTGAATTATAAATCTCAGAACCTTAGGTTGCAGTAGGACTTTTAGCATGACCCAAAAGCATATCATTACTTTGGAGCAAATATGTATTATACGCTAAAAAATTAGATAGAGCTCAATGCATGATAAGAGAGTTCGGCCGTTTGGTTGGCAAACTTCCCATTTTCTTTGTTTTCATTCCCAAACAACTCCTCGCAGAATGCGTAATTATTGTTTGGTTTGGTGTTCCTTTCAAATAAGCATGAAGTTGGTTTGGCTCCCTCAACTTTTCTCATCTTACCTAATTTACCTTTTCATTATAAATTATATTACTCCATAAATATTATATTTTTATTATATAATATTTAAAATTAAAAACATATTTTTTTATTTGTTCAACTATTATCCATTTTAAAATAAAAACACATAACTAAACATATTTTCACACAATTCGATCTCTCATAGTACGTATAAGTATTTTCAAACAAACCTTTTATTTTTATATCAAAATTAAAATTTAAAACAAAAAATACAAAATGCATAACCAAACGGACTCGCAGCTAAAACTCAGTAGCATGGTTAAAGTTCTTGCATTTTGGGTAATCACTAATCAACAAGCATTGAACAGGACATCACAACTTCAAGCAAGAAATCTCAATTTACAAAAGCTAATAATGCAAAGGCGCGCTGCACCAGATCTCTAGCCATAAATAGTTTACTTTGCATAGTTAGACAAATCAAATCCAACTAAAAGATTCTGAAAAGTTTTGAAGAATAAGGTAATTAGAGCTGCCATATTCCCAATTGAAGCAAATCAAGCCCAGTTTGAATTTCCCGTTTAACTCTTTCCAACCCTCCCATCTTGCCATTTAACATGCCTATCAAACTGGAAAGCGCAAAAGCATGGCAGCAGTAATCTAGAAAAAGATTAAAATGTGGCCTAAGCAAAATTTATCTGGACAGAGACCAAATAAGAGAAGCAAACAACCATCAAAGTTATGTAGGAGGTGCACACACAAGATTAGATGTACATCATCTAGTTAGTGGTGCCAAGCCAAGAATAATAGTTCTTCAATCTTTTGTAGGGACATTTACCAGCTTTGCTCGCCGTGTTTGTTGATCCACCTCCACTTTGAGACCAAGTCCAGCAAGTTCAGGCACATTAATAGATCCTTGAAACTCCAAATCAGCTACCACCTTCTGGTTTTCAGAATTGCCTTCCAGTAAGTTCCTAACTGACCAAATGCCCCACTCCCTTAAAAATGGGTTATCTTCATCAGTAACGCACTGTTGAAGTAGCAATAAAATCCCATTTCTTTTTCTAATTTCATCTTGTATATGCTTCCTTCGGTATGCACAATTGCCAATTACAGCAACAATGTCTTTTCGAAATCCTTTGTATGGACAGGTCTTGGTTGAATATAAGCTAGTCCCCTCTTGGTTCTCACTCAATCTCATGGCTTTCCTGATTAATGCTGGAGGCTCAAGGTCACGAAGCAAATATAGAAGCAATTCAATGAGTCCAGAGGATAGTAGTGCATCAACAACATCAGCAGAATCCTCAGAATTAGAACCTCCTGATCCTTCTCGGGCGCAGATATCTCTCAAAATGGTGAGTGAGTATCCAAGAACATCAACTGCATTAGAAGCTGTTGGAAGGCCAGACTTTCCTCTTTTATAAAAATCAACAACCTTGACTGATCTTCTAAATATTCCTAGAACACATAATGCAAAATCATTGCAAACAATGATCTCTTCAATTCGCTCATTTACTATATCTGATACAATTCTTAAAAGAAAAGCTTGCTCCGAGGAAAAAATATCATCTCTTAAGTTAGAATCTTCAGAGTTCTCATATGCACTGATTCTGCATAACTTGGAAAATACTAGAGGGAAGTGTATTTCATCTACACAAATTCTTGAAACAAATAGCTTCAACCAATCTTCCCTAAAACCAACTGGCAGAGAACAGAAAATGAAAATGAGTGAGTCAGAGTTGGCTCTGTTGTTAGGTCCATCACAAACATCACCAAATCAAAACTGGATTGAAACCTAAGGAAAAACCACAATGATGCAAATTTACCTGCAGAAGCAGTGCGCAAAATTTCTGCCATAATAGACAACCCTTTATCTCCACATAACTCCTGAAACAAACTAGGGCTTCCATCACAACACGCATATATAATCATACACAATGGATCACAAGTCTCCTGACTTCGTACACTCGCAAGTGTAACAAACTCGTCAGGAAACAATGAACACCAAATAGCTCGCTGATGATTTTCTCCGGCCAACGAAACATTTGAAAAGACCTGCAATGCCATGCGAATGATCCCACAATCCGGATCAGTATCAATCCTGGCAGACCTCAGAATCGTCAAAACAATTCCAACTCCATTTTGCTCAATAAATGAATTTTGATTCGCAAATTCTCCAGCACAAAGATTCCTGAGGAGCTTCAAAGATAATAAAAGGTATTGACGACCAGATGATAAAGGAATAGATTGAGTAAGCTGAAGGACTTTAGGAAGGATATTCTTGGAAGCAAGGTCAGAACGGCCATCAGCAGTTCTAGATGATTCTATAAGAATTTCTAGTGAGTCTTTCAAAGAAGATGAGTTTGCAGCTATCAGTAATGGCTTGAGGATTTCTTCTGGCAAAGGATTATCCACCAATGATGCAACATCCATTGCCAGACAGTCTAGGTGAGATGTACACGAGGCAAAATCTCAACTTTCAATCTCTAATGCAATAAAATTACTGCAATAAATAAAAATTATAATAATCAGAAAACGATCATTCTAAGCAAAATTCAATTTTTATTCGAACGATTTAAAAGCATATGAAAACCTAAGCAAAAGGAACCCAGAAAACCTAAGCAAATAGAGGTGCAGCTTTATTTGCCAGTGAATCTAATTAGCTGAGAAATCTTCGTATTCGACCGATAACTCTGATTGATTTCATAGAGTACTACAGCAAAGTTCTGATTTTCTTTTCCTTAAACCTCCTGGTTCAATAAACTTTTTTCTGCAAAAGTGTTTGTTCAGTGAACACTTAAAGCAGTAAAATAAGAAGACGAAATCTACCTCGGAAGATGGACGCGTTGAAGGCAGCTTCAGGATTTTGGTGGAGATTTTATGATGAGTTTGATTGATGTCGAAGAAAAAGAGCCTGTGTGGACTGCGAGGCGGTAATGTGTCCTTTGTCGATTTTTCAACACAATACGTTTTTAACCCTTCTCTTTCCAAACCTCCACCGTGGTTGGGTATTTGTAAAAATAATTTAATTATAAGTTGATTTTAAAAAATAATGACTTGCAAATTTTAGATGAGATAACAAGCTCCATATTTTTTTAGAGATTTTGTGGGGATTCATATTTATATTAGGGTTGGAATTATTTTTTAATTGATTTAATTAAATTTAAAATTTATTAAATAATTATTTGTTTTTAATTAATATTGCTTTTGTAATAAACCGTAAAATTTTTTTCAGGGCTATAAATGTCTTTGTGGGAGTTGGACAATGATTATAATAAGTTAATTAAAAAAAGAGTATTATTTATATTTAAATTAGAAGTTTTATCTCTTTTGGAATACCTTAACCTCATCTAGTATATAAGTAATATTATAATATTGTAAATAGGGTTTTTAACCTAAGAATTAGGGGAGGCTTTGGAACTCAGAGATTTCAAGGTAAGATTGTATTTCTTTTAGTTTGATTTAATAATTTTTATTAGAATTTTTTTGTTGCCTAGATTTGTGCTAGGATTTCTGCAGAGGATTAAGGCACAACTTATGATTGTTGAATTTATTAGGATACTTAAAATTCGATTTTCAGTCTAGTTTTTTTATATGTTCTTATAGACATATATATAAACGTGTAAAATTTTATTTCATAAAAAAATATTAAGATTTCAATTTATTACGAATTTTTGAACTCTCTGTTGAAATCCTGGAAAATACTGTAATTTCTGGATGTTACGAATTTCGAAACTTTTTTTCATAGGCTAGAGGAGTCAGAAATTTCTCAAATTTTATATGCTGTTTTGTTGAGATGATATATATGTTTCTGTAAATTTTCATGATTTTTAAACGTGTAGAATTATTTTTATGAAATTTTGAATTTGAAACGTTTTAATCTGAAAATTCTGGACAGAATTGACTGGGATAAAACGAAAATCATTCAAAAATAGTTTCTGAATGTAATTTGCTTTGAAAAATTTTTATTTGAATAATATATGTGTCTAGTTCACCTTTGCAAAATTTTAGGTTAATTGGATTAAGATATAATTTTCTAAAATTTCTGGAATGACCTCTATTCTGGGTATCAGACTTAGGCAGAACGGTTTGTTTAGAAATTTTAAGGGAATTTGTAGAACATTTGAGGTGTTGAGTTTATGAATTTATCTAGATGTTTTCTGGTTATGTCTTAGGACAATCGTTAGATGAGTAGTAGCTAAGATATTTCTCTTTTTGGATCGATCAAGGTAAGTAACATCATACATATACTATGATTAAAGTGTAATGTGTTCTTAATAAATATTTTGATTTGTTAGGAAATATTTTTATGTGATAATATATGAATTATTTTCTGTTTTAGAATAAAAATTGTGGAATTAGAGTTTTGGCAAAGCTTTTAAATTGATTCTCAAAAACCGTTTTCATGTTAAAAACTATTATAGTAAAAGGAACTTTTAACGAACTTATTATTATCTACGAAAATTTATTAGTATATGTACTTTGGGTATCATGTTATTTGAAATAGTTCTTGAATGTTTTGACTCATTGTCCATAGTATCTGAATACTGTTATGAATTCTGAACCCAGTTATGGTATTAGTGTGCACACGACTTTTGAGCCGGGTCACCGAGATTACAGGTGGCATACTTTTGGGCCGGGTCACCGGGATTACAGGTGACATATTTATGGGCCAGGTTACCGGGATTACGGGTGACACTATGTGACATGAGTCGATAAATGTCTTTTTTATCTTTAATGATTGTGAATGACTTCTTTGATCTTAAATGTTACAAATGCTTATAACTCCGTTTTTATTAAGATATGATGTTTTTATAATTGTTTTAAGATGCTAATGGTTGTGTATGGTTTTTCTTACTGAGTTAACAGCTCACCCCTCATCTCTAACATTTTGCAGAGTAGTCTCGGAAGTTAGTAGTTGGACTTGCTGGTTGATGTCGAAACTTAAGTTAATATTATTTTATTTTTTAATTACGTAATAAGAAGATTATTTTTTTTATTAATTATGTTTGGAACTTTAGATTGTTAGACTTTGTTTTGATTAGAGAGACATTAAATGTATTATTCTGTTCATTTTTTTCTAATAAGAAGGATTATTGAAGTATTGTTTAGAGATTTATTATTAGTGATTTCCTAGTATTTTAGCAATATTTGTGTTCCGATTTTGGGGCGTTACAGCTTTCTCAATTTCTTAGGTTTTTTAACATTTATAAAAATCAAAATAAAAATAAAAATGTTGAGCAAACCTGGAATGTGAACTAATAAAATCTTTTTTTTTTCCTGTTTTGTTGTTTCCTCGTTCTCCTTTTCTATTTTCTTCAATTATTTCCCACCTTTCTCTTTTCTTTAATATTCTCTCATTTCTTTCTCCTTTTATGTATTTCTCGTTTCTTCCCTTTCATCTTCTATTTTTTTTTTCTCTATAATTTTGTATAATCTTATTCAATATTGAGCCGTGATGTATATTTCAAAACTTATCTAAAAATATGTATTGCAAATGATATATCATAAAATTAAAGCTACCACATCATTTATGATATCATCACATCATCTATTTAGCAACTATTAATTAAATATGAATCATTTAGAATACAAAATTTCAGATAGATTTTGCCAAGAGCATAATTATTCATTCAATATTACGTACTCCCTACGCTATATAGCTCTCCAACCACAAAAAAACCTCTACATCTTTACTCTATAATTGTATTAGAGCCAAGAAACTTTTTTTTTAACCTAATGTTGTACAATTCCTTTTAACTATAGAGCCATATGGGGTTGTAGAGCATGATTATACATCTATTTAAAAAAAAAAAAAGAATAATACTAGTCTTACAAATTTTGTAAATAAATTATTGTTTTAATTTGATATGGTATAAGATGATTGGAGTAATGGATATACAAAATATATTCATAATCAATTTATTTAATGAAAAGTTATGTTATGTGAATAAACAGTAATACCATGTCAATTTGTATACATAAATTTATTTATAAAGTATGTAAGAATAACATTACTATTTTAAATTACCTCTGTAATATTGATTTTTTATGGAAATTCATAATGGCATTTACTGCTTTAAACTTATAATAAATATTTTTATAATATTCAACCTTGATATCTTATTTAGAAAATAGGAATAATGTTGCTGATTTTTATAATTTAGGAAATTGTAAATATATGTTATTGATTTCATTTCATTTTTGATATTTTGATGGAAGTTTCTCATAATCAACGTAGTATTTTTAATGTGTGCTCTTATGACACTTATTAGGATCTAAGAAGTCATGCAATTTCATTATAAATCATTAAACCATCTTAAAATTTATGATAAAGATAGTATTCCACACAAAACAATGATTTTTGTAATGACAAACACATTTTTAAGGTGATTTAATGATTTCCATAATGAAAAAATATACATTCCTAGACCTTTCACATGTTAAGACTACCTAATCCAACTGAATTTCAAAAGAATGTTATTCTTTCAAAATAAAAACAAATTATGATAATTTGCTTTTGGGATAAGTAAAAAAATTTTGACTTTAAAGGTGTGTTTTGAAAAATACATCATCAAAATTTTCAAGACAATCCACAAACACTTTTGAGATTTGGCTTAACTAAGACCATGGACAATCAAATTTTATACTGACAACTAGTCCTTGATATTAATTTGATAGAAGCTGATTTTGGTTTTTAATAAAAAGAGGTACAAATGAGATTTTTTTTGAAATCCTATATAGCGACCTTATGTTTCTAAAATATCACACAACTCCCTTATCATCAATCTATAATAATACTAATATATTCATGAAGTTGTCCTCTAACTTTAATATTAAAGGGTATAGTAATTTAAATATTATAGAAGTACATATTAAATTGACATGATTTAAACAAAATAAATTATTAGTTAATTTTATTATATTTATTTAATATGTACATTATTGATTATTGAATCAATATGCCATTTTTACTATTAAATTTAAGAGGATAATTTCATTAATATATCAATATATACATAACAAAAACTTAATTGTAACTGATGACAAGGGAAAGTATATGAAACTTTTAGAAACCTAGGGTTGCTATGAGAATTTAAGGAGGTTTTTAGCTTTTTTTTTTTCTTTTTCAAATAACTAAATTATTCTCTATCAAATCAAACAAAAGTTTACATCAGAAACTAATTTACCAATTTAAAGTTTAACTGTCATTCGCTACAATTAACCATTAAACACTTGGGAGCCGTTTGGTATATGGGATAGGAATCTTAGATATGAGATTCATATTGTTAGAAAAGTAAACTATAAGAATCTGATTGATAAGAAAGTAATCTTATTGTATTTGGTTACCGACATAAATCTTATATTTGATTCGCAAAAATCAATTACTGTGTTTGGTTGTACACATGAATGCACTGATTTTATTCAATATAAATAAACTTTATAATTAATTTTTTTCTATATATCAAAATTACTTATGCAATAAAAAACATAAACAAATAGATGTCAAATTTATTCAATCCATATTAAAAATTTTTCCATCCAATAATAATAATATTTAAAAAACAATATTTAAGTTTTTTTTCAAGGATTCTTCTCTCAAAGATAAATCCAATTCTAATTAAACACTATTAATCGCTTATTAAATAAGCATTAAAAATAATTTATCAGTTGCAACAAAAATAAATTTTAATCTCTTACTAAAGAAATAATGATAATTATCCATCAATCACAACGAAAATACAATTATAAAAAGATTACCCCAAAAATTAAAATCACAAATAAAAATAAAATAAAATAATTAATTAACAAATCAACCTGGCAAGACCAAGCAGCGCCTTCGCCATATCTTCCACAACAACCAATAGATCACTAGCCACACGACTTCCTAATCAAACCACGAACATCACTAAAAAAAATTCCTAACCAATAAATTAGGAGTTAGACGTCACTGTGCGACTGAAGAGGCAGAGGCAGAGGTGTTGCCTTGCGAGAGGAGAGAGAGAGAGAGAGAGAGAGAGAGAGCGGAGAGAGAGAGAGGCTTTGTTACTGGTTATTGCCGCACCGCCATCCACCACTCTCTCTCCTCTCGCTCTCAACCGCCAACACCACCCTCTTTGCTTCCTCTTCTCCCTCTCTTCTTCCCACGCTTTTTTGGTTATTTTCTGCGGTGGTGTGTCCAATTTTTAATGGGTTTTTGGGTTAGGGTTGTGGTTTATGTGTTGGAGATGGTGGAGATATGAATAAATGATGCTATTTTTTGTTTCATCGCTGAGGAAATTTAATAAGTTTGGTGAGGAATGATAAAGATAGAAGCGGAGCGGTGCAAGCCATCGTTTCCCTTCTCTCAGGGTTTGGGTTTTTCGGGCATCCCAAACTCAAGTATTGAAGACAGTCATATAAAACCCGTGATAAACCAACATTATAGGGTTAAAAATGTGTAATATGCATACCAAACGAGAGTTGAAAATCAGATCCCCATTGTCAAGTTCACATCACTGCATTCCAAATGCCCCTAACCAAATGTCCACTTCTCCCCTTATTTTTTCTATTGCTTGGTCGGGTGGGTTTGACAGACTTACAGTTTGACTGTTACAAGTTGAGAGAAGTACGTCCATTAGTACGTATAACGATATAAGATATTTTTATACGCCTTTTTTACCCAATTTGTTAGATAATAAATAACATTTTAATTATCAAAAGCAATTTCTCTATTTTAGTAATTCCTTCTGTTTCTGTGATTTTTTATCGTTATTATTATTATTTTTTCTTGTAATAAGGGGAAAGGCGAATGACATGACTAGCTGAAGGTGAATACTGTAAATTCAAAACAGCAATCCACGTGTCATCTTGCAAATCGTTTCAAAGATCATCTATTCACGAGATTCTGGTTTGTGGCCCATTATTACTCGCACACAATTCATAGAGTCAAGAGACTCAAGACAACCCAACTCGCTCTGACTCGCCAGTCACCTCTGTTCTGTCCTCTCTCTCTCTCCACCGAGTCACTCCTCAGCTGTACCGTCGACTCAGTCCTTCTATGGAACAGACTCAATCAACTCCTCTCTCCAATCTCCATCGCCAGTCGTTGGTTATATAGAAATCTCGAAACCTACCTCTGTTGACTTCCATTTTCCATGATTTGGATGGCTAACCGTCATTGGATTGCTCTTCTCCTTACACTCGCTTGTCTACTGCCTTCTCTCTACGCGAGTGCTGGTGACGCTGATCCGATTTACAAGTAAGTAAACCTTTTCAATTTAATTACTTACTATTCTTTTATCATTATTTTTACTGATCGATACTCGATTCGTTTCTGTGGCTTCTTTACAAAGTATACTTGCTTGTTCTTTTGCTTCCTTTATCTATTGCTACTTCTGTTTCATTCATCAGCTGATTTTTGACGAAAATTGATTGTGTTTTTAGTAGTGAGAGTAGATTAAGGCTTAACGAGTTTTGTTGAACTAATAATAACAATAATAAGTTTGAGTTTTGCAATCTAGGTTTTGAGCTCGGTTAAGTTTTTTTTTTTTTTTAAATTTTATTGATATTATGAAGATGTTTTTAGTGGAAGATTTGCTGACTCTCTGCCTTTCGATTGTGATTCGGTGGTGTTTTAGCAGATTTGATTGAAAGTAGTGAAAATTATTGTAATAAGAATCTTCTTTGCTTAAGATTCAGAGATCAAGGATGAGTTTTGAAGTGATTTTGTTTAGAAAGCTTTATCATATACTCAAGAGTGCTTTTGTATATCATTTGTAGATTTTGGTTCAAAGACAAAAGCTCTTTTCTGTATAAAAGAAATACTTGGGATAAGCACCTTGGTAGGTGCTATTTTAGATTTTTTTTTAAAATTTTTTTTAGTGAGCATAATACTTAAATGCTTGTTGAAGAAGCACTTGATAGTTTTTTTTAATTAAAATATAATTAATTAAATTTTTCGATAAAGTGTTTACTGAATCACATAAGGTGCTTTTTGGAGAAACACTTCATATGTGCTTTTCTACCTTTTTCAGTACTTTTACTTAGAAGCACTTTCTATGAAAGCACTCCTAAACGCATCATAACAATTGTGCTTGGAGTTTAATGATTGAAGCATGTTCTGTAGAGTTTGTGGATTTATATATGGATGTCAGTTTGACCATCTTACATTTGATATTGTACCATACCTATCTACAGTAAACTGTTGTTAATTGAGGGAAGGTGTTCTTTTGACGAAAATCCGTTAAAAGTTTTCTGAAGCTTCACTTTGGCATTCATACTATGAAATTGAGTTGTTATCTTCATTCTTATGGCAGTCTACCTATTCTTAATAACAGAATGATGCTTAAGAAAGTTTGGAGTTTAAACCTAGGAGTCTCCAATCCGAGGGATAATTAAAATGTACAACTATTATTTGGTTAAATATTAATTTTCCCTTTTTGCCATTAATTTTCTTAGGAAAACATTGTACCATCTCACTTGTTCTGTTTTCATTTGATATTTGCATTCTTATTAAGCTTACCTGAATTTTGAAGTCTTTTGTGATACTCTTCTCATTAATGCTGTTTTTATTCATAACATCTTATTGGAAGAAGATGATAGTCCTTAAAGCTGGGTATGAATTTTTCTTATAAGTAAGCTGTGGCTGCACATATATGTTTTGGGGCTTTACAGAAAAGAAGATATATGTTATGCTGGTATCTTCAAGTTCTGGCCGGAAGATAAACTAAACCTTGGATTTTGTTATGCCCAAAATACTCCATTATTCTCTGTTTGATAATTTGATTGGAATTCCCGATGACATTACTTGTTTGTGTTCCTTTCCTTTTCTTTTTTCTTTTTTATTTTTGGTCTTCTGGATGTCTAATCTGAGTCTGATTTTGTTTAATTATTGCTATGATCCTTACCATACTTCGCCAGGGCTTGTGTGGAACAATGTGAGAAAACTGGATGCGTGGGGGACAAATGTTTCCAACACTGTAACTTCTCATCTGATGGGAAATCTATTGATGGCCCATGGTATCTTCAAGAACCACTCTATCTCCGCTGGAAACAATGGGACTGCAGCAGTGACTGTCGATATCACTGTATGCTTGCTAGGGAAGAGGAGAGGGAAAAAGTTGGTGACAAGCCTGTCAAGTATCATGGAAAATGGCCATTTCGTCGTGTTTATGGTATCCAGGTCGTTTAATATAACATGCTAAAGCATTATTTTACCAGTTAAGTAATTACATATTAGGTTAATCCACTGATATGATCTGCCTATCTAAATGTCTCTATGTTCTCAGGAACCTGTTTCTGTTGCTCTCTCTGCACTCAATCTTTCCATTCAATTTCATGGTTGGTTGTCCTTTTTCATCCTTCTAAACTACAAGTTACCTTTGAGGCCAGATAAGAAGACTTATTATGAATATACTGGTTTGTGGCACATCTATGGCATCCTAGCAATGAATTCCTGGTTCTGGAGTGCTGTTTTCCATAGTCAGTAAGTGGTCCTTTTTTTCTTAGTACCTCTAGACCTAAAACAAAACATGGATGTGCTCAAACTTTCTTCTCAATAACACCAATTCAGAAAAGGACCTTTTTTTTTAAAAGTAGATCTTAATTCTTCAACTCTATCTATATGTTGTTTTTAATCAGATTCTGTTCACCCCACAATATGTGTGATCTTCTTTCTGGTGCTTTATGAAGCTTTTGAGGAACTGTTGAAAAAAGCATCACAAAATATCTGATTTATGATATTGTGTGCAAAATGATAGTGTAATGCAACCTTGCATTACTTTATCCAGAGGGAAAACATGCTAGTTCCACATGCTTCTCTTAAATCTTTCGAAGGCAAATAATAATAAGATGGTTTGGTTATTTTTTGTTTTCATTTTTATCTTTTTACCTTATTGATGATTCCTTTTTTTTTTTTTTGTTAATGTGGCATTCAATCAAATCATATTGAAGTGATGTTGAGTTGACGGAAAAGTTAGACTATTCATCTGCTGTTGCATTACTTGGGTTTACTTTTATTCTAGCGATACTGCGAGCTTTCAATGTCAGAGATGAAGCTGCCAGGGTCATGGTTGCTGCTCCACTGATAGCATTTGTGACAACTCACATCTTGTACCTGAACTTCTTTAAACTTGATTATGGTAATTCATATCTCCATCGACTTTCAATTTTAACACTGTAATATGTCACCGCATAGATGATAGAACTGTTAGCATTTTGATGCAGTTATAGCTGCATGGACCTGAAACACTTAGTCTATGAGATGTCCACATGGATATGCGTATGACAATGGCATTAACGCCATTTGCTTGGTTTTCAAATCAAATAGCTTTTCTCTTTATTGGAATCAGTAGAAAACTTGTTTTGCTATTCTGTGGTCCACTTTTGTGTAAAAATTTTTACATACATTATCAGCATGATTATTATCCTTTCTCTTGTATTTATTTATATTCAACTTCTATAAGGGAATGGCTCTTTATCTTGGAGTTATGTTTCCATTGAACATAAGTTTACTGTTTTAATTTTTTCACCAAAATCTTATTTATTCATGTGTCATACCTGCAGTGCATTTATGTCTGATGTCTTCTAAGATATCGCCTTCTATTTATTTTTACTTTATTTTAAGCTTAACAAGATATGATGGAATACCAGTTATGATGTGAAGTTTTGTTAAATTCCCCTTGAAAACATTGTCCGAAAGGTTTTGACATGGTAAAGCATCAACTCAAAGTTGGATGAAGAGAAATTTCGGTGACAAAAATTGCATCAATTATACATGAGCTTATTTATTGTAATATGCTCTGTTTCTTAGGCAATGGCTTTATTTCTGTTAAAATCATTTTGCAGGCTTGAACATGAAAGTCTGTGTGACTATGGGTGTAGCTCAACTTCTCATATGGGCAGTGTGGGCTGGTGTCACTTGCCATCCATCACGCTGGAAGTTGTGGGTCGTCGTTCTTGGAGGAGGTCTAGCCATGCTTCTGGAGATATATGACTTCCCACCCTACAGGGGTTTTGTGGATGCTCATGCTTTATATCATGCCGCTAGCATCCCGCTGACGTACCTTTGGTGGAGCTTTATCAGGGATGACGCCGAATTCAGGACATCAACTCTCCTTAAAAAAGTAAAGTAACATTTCTTCATCTGACCCAGGCATTGATGAGATGGTAGATCATATTCGACCACGTTGGTGTTCCCGCCTATCCTTTAATCATCAGATTTGTATTCTTTGTCCTAGATACCACTTTTTCTGGACTGCTTATGTTTAGCAGCTCCTGTTTCACATTTTTGTTTTTTTATATTGCATCTTTTTCATGGAGTACATGGGATATGTTCTTGTAACAGCATTCAAATGGTTAGATTATTGTGTTTGCATTTCCCTCAAAGATCTGTTAGGTTGGTATGTGATAGGTTGAAGACTCGCAGTGAAAGTTCACTTAATCTTGTTGTAAATTCTGCTTTGTGTTCGGTAGCATGGTTGCAAATGTTTATCTTGGCTAAGGAATTACTACATGCTGGATTCAGTGTTGGCTTCAATAAACGGAACGATTGGTGCCAATTCAATCTTTACTGGTCTATACTGAATCCAGCGGACGCCAAAGTTGTAGTATATTTATGTGATGGTGAGTAGGCAATCCCTAATTTGCGGGAAAAACTATAATGCACCCGATATTTTTTGTATAAAATTCAAGATTTTTTGCATAAAGTTTGGGAAAATAAAATAAATTACGGGAATCATGAGCTTTTTTTTTTCAATAACAATTTTGTGAAATCCCGAATGCACAGAATGCATCAGGTGTATTGTAGTGTTACCTCTAATTTTCTATATTCTACTCGTCTGTTGAGCGAATTGAAAGATTGTACAATAGACTGCGAGGCAGGCTTTATTTTGGGGCGCCTTGTTCTTATTAGGCGTCAAGGATCTACTTTTTGAGCTGTGTGCTTGTAGGGCTTGGTTGGACTTTTGAAATTCTTTTCTATCTGGGCCTAACATTGTGTGGGGACTGGCAAACTGATAGCCGGAGACGTCACCATGACCATGGCATATTGATTTGGTTACAGAGACGAAAACGTTTAGATTGCAGCCACTGAACAGAAAATGGTCAGCAAAAGTAGCTGGACAGAGAGTGGTCAGCAAAAGTAGGTAAGTTTATGACATTTCAAATTCTTTTCTATCGGAGTCTTACATTGCGTGGAGACTGGGAAAGTGATAGCCTGAGACGTCACCATTTACCATGGCATATAAATTTGGTTACAGAGACGGAAAAGGTAAATCTTGCAGCCACTGAACAAAAAATGTCAGGAAAATTTACCCATGGTCACGAAAATCTTGGGTAAAGTAGATGAGAAGAATAATGATTATTGTAACATTTTTATATATGTAGTATATTCCTTACCCATTTAAAACAGGGAAAAATATAAATTTGTGGTCTGAAATTTTCACTTGCTTTATGGCCAGAGGAAAGAACTCAATCACTATATTAACTGCTGGAACACCACTCCTCTTCAGTAACTATTAAATTAATGTAGAATGCATTTGTGTTTAACAATTGATAAACTATAATAAGATCTTGATTATAGTGTTATACATTTCATTAATAATTCTGTTGATAATTTGATAGAAGGTTATGAAAATGGTATCGCAATCCTCAAGTCCAGCCGCTTATATCCTTTCCACTTCTTTTAGTGCATAATAAACAACTCAGTGGTGTCTCAGACCCCACCATCACCAATAAAAGTATCTTGAGTATCTGCCGTAAACCACTCTAGTCAATTCAAGGCTTTTAAGCTTTTTAACTAGTGACTCCATCAAGTCCAAAATAAAAATTCTTTATACAACCAAGTGGAAAAATTGGTTGCCACAAACTTGGTTTTTTACTATTTTCGATCATACAGTACACTTGCTGGGCATTTTGCCCAATTATGCAAAATTTATATATATAACATCATACAGCCAACACACTCCGGTTCCCTTAGACACATTTCTGCTCATAATTGTACCGTACTAGTCAAAAAATATAAGTACGGAACCTAACTAATAAAATTTCGTAGCAAACAAACACAAACCAAAAATCTAAGTAGTCACTCTCAGTCTTAATTACTTATATATATACTAATTAAATTGAGTAACTCCACAGTGACACATCAGCGTCACTTTCTTCTTCTTCCTTACTATCCATCCCAGATTGAGGTGGCGGCAACAACATCCCCTCTGCCATGTTTGCCAGCAATCCGGGCATCCCAAAAACCGCTTCTTCATCCATAAAAAACATATCATCCGACGTTGTCGTCACCCTCCTCTCTTCTTCTGCCATTTTCTCACTTCCCTGCCTCAAACCTTCCTCTGATCCCGCCGGCCTGAAAGCCTCTGCTGCTTCCGCTGCCGCCTTCTGTATATCCTTCGGTTCACTCGAAGCCGGCACAGGCAGCCGCCAAGCCGAGTCTGCAAAGTTCAAACAAGCTGTCCGTCCTCTCAACGCAATCGCCGCCACGTCATGTGCTCTCGCCGCCATTTCCGCAGTGGGAAACGTTCCAAGCCAAATCCTCGACTTCTTGTTCGGCTCCCTCACTTCGCACACCCACTTGCCAGAATTCCTCCTCCGCACTCCACGGTACACGGGGTGTCGAGTCTCCCGAAACTTCTTACGGCCCGCGCGCTTCTTCGGGTAACTTGATGCCAACAACACATCTTCATCAGAAAAATTCCCTAGACGAGAACTTCTATTTCCCTCGGAAACAGGAGGAGATGAGACAGCCAACTCTGACTGCCAATACGGATGTGGGTCCGAAAAACTCGAAAAATCCTCCATGTAAATGTAAGAGAAAATAAGATAATAAGTTGAGTGTAGGTATATGAGTGTCAGTTAAGTAGATTTGGATAGGATATGAGGAAAAAGTATGCATGGATTGCAGATTATATACGAAGGTTAGCTTTGCACTTGAGAAACGCGAACACGGAGTGGTGATAAGGAAACAGCTGGATAAAGAGTCCACGGTTTTAACATACTAATACTATGATAGAAAAGAAAATTTTGAAGTTATCTACCAGCTGTTTTGAGACAGCTTGAGTGAATGTGTGCTTTATGGATTGACACGTGTTCATTTTGTCCCTTTTTTTCAAGACTTTGACTGATAAGCAGCACTCGTGGATTGATTTTTTCTCTTTTTACTTGTTCTTATTTTTCTTTTCTCTTCTCGATGGCATGAACCTGTGCCTGTCCAAGTCAAGGTCAGTCTCAGTGCCACGAGCTCTATTCTTGAAATTATTAATTCATGATCGCACCGTAACCGCCCTTTCTTATTTTATTATTTATTTTTCTTTAGTTCCTTCAACATACAGATTGAGAAATTTATTTTTCTAAAAATTTTTATTTTTTGTTAATAAGTTATGAACAATAACACATCTATAACTTATTTATAATTATTTTTAAAATAAATTGAGTTAACAAATTATAAAAAAATAAAAGATATTAAATTAAATAATACGATAATTATTCATCTAATAATATCTTATCGACTCAGATTATATAAAATTTTGATTACACATAAGTTATAAGTTTAACATTATTCATAAAATTTACGTGAATAATAATTTATAAAGTTTTTTAATGAATTAAAAATTAAGTTTAATTATCATCACAAAGAAAAGTTGTTCAATAATAATATTTGCACGAGGGAAATTAAAGTGGAGAAAGGGGAGAAGAATGGAAGGAAAGAGCGGAAGTTCTGGTTCTAGTTTAGTTTAGTTTGAAGAGGGGAGGTGACGTGGCGGATAAAACAAGGGGAGACCTTTTAGCGATGACGTCACACGCTTGCCAAAACACGGGTTGACAGTTAACGGCCAGCCCAACCAACCACCACAGATGGCTGGATTTCCCGCGGTTTCGCGTGGACCACGTGGCTTATGTGGCCCCCAATGAGGATCTCATCTCTTTGAAAATAAAATAAAACGAAATTTGGTTACAGTTGATGAAGCGAAACGGAACGAGACGACAGTTGGAAGAAACTGAAGGAAGTTGGTGAGGAAAGTGAGAGAGTCAACATCAAGAGAGTACGGAGCAAGTCAAGCCCCCCAAAACTAAAACCGTGTTTGGAAAATGGAGGGGTAAGGGGGGTGGTGGTGGAGACTTTTCTTTTTCTTTTTTTACTTCGCTTATGGCTTTCCTGATATACAAACAAGATACTTGAAATTGAATAACAAAGCGGAGAAAGTGAAAGCTATGAGTGGTCACCACCTGACAGATTATGAACCACATGCACATGCTTTAAATAGCTTTCACCTTAGCTAGAAGGACCATTGCTGAAAATGACTTGTTTGTCCTTTTCTTAAGCCCATGACTTAATTGACTACTCCTCCTAAGCCAAACACACCCCTTCAGCGATAGTAATTGATTAGCCAGCCAGTTGGGAAAAGGGAAAGCTCTGTTGAATTTAATTCAACTATGACCCAGTCATGATTAAGAAAGAAATACGCGCATATGATATCAATATATGTATAATGATTATATTATTATTGTTTTTTATTCAACTTGGTACGTATCTTGACACATGATTTCAGATTTCTTTCTTTTTTATATTTTTTTGGCCGTTGATGATGATCGAGATTATCATCGTTCAAGAATTACTAAAATAACATGTAATAATTTGCAAATGATTTAAAGAAAAAGCATTGCAGATAGGTTTAATGATGTGAATCAATGTACCAAATATATTTTCTATAAAATTACTTCATAATCATTTATTGGTTAAAGTAACATAGACACCATTGCCAATTATTAAATTTTAATGTCCGTTTCGAATCAAAATCCAGCTACCCATATTGAATGTCGTCTGCATCTCTCTGGGGTTTTTATTTTTTTGCTCTTTTATAAAAAGAAAAATAGCACAAAAGGGGAATTATAAAATTAATTTGTTTAAAAATGAAAAAGCAAATAGCATAAGTACTTCTGAATATCCTCACAATATGGTTTTCTATAAGTTTTAGAGTATTGATGAATCTAAACACTTAAACTGATTAAGATTAAATTTGATTTACAAAATTAATATATATATATATATATTATAAATGACACATGAAATATTCAACTATTTAAATGCTTGCATCTAATGATCCAATCAGAGTTGGACATATAATAATGAGTTATCGAACCAAACCCAGTAACCCTTCAAGCAAATTTTATTAATTCAAAATGGGTTCTTGACATAGTTTCAAGAATGATTGAAAACGACCTGTAAAAAATGAGGATCTACATGTATTTATACCCAGAGAAAGAAAAGGTACTTAAGTGTGTCAAGAGTGAGATTAGATCATTTCTTTAATCTTATGTAAGCCATGACGACGGATTTCAATCTAAATTAAAAAGAAAAAAGAAATAAATAAACAAATAGGAGAAAGGCTTGAAAGCAATGGTTCAATCTCTATAACAAGGAAGCCGTAGTCCTTATCATGTAGATATGATTTCCCTTCTATGTATATCCTAATTGTTTTGCCTCCTTTTCTATAGCCGCTTTAGGAACAGTGCTGGTTGATCTGATGCCGATTGCCAAGTGAATTGAACCTATCCACTGCCGAAATATATAAATATATAGACACTCGAATCTTTAAGAATAATTCAATAAGAGTTATCTCTCTGCTCTCTGTACAAATTTCTGCCTAAAAGAATCTTACCGGTGACTGGGCCACCCCCTTCAATTTCTTTATCTCTTGTGCTCCTAATTTTTAATTCAAGCTCTTAACATCCCACTTTTGGAAAGCAGACATAATATTCACTACTCCATACAAATTATCATTCTTGGAGTCTTTCTTCCTTAATTTGGTCTTTAATGCTTTTCATGAGGAGCCAGATTTGCTTTCGGCTTTTGCTGTGCATTATTATAAGCCTTTTTCTATTGCAATCGTTGCTTCCACTGAAGTTTTACCAAACTTCAAAATTATCAACTGAAGTTTGCCATTTGAATTATTCCCCCACACAAGAAATTAACATTATTAAAGTTCTACATGCAAGAAGACAAACACCAAAAGTTATGCTTCTTATCTTTCCAAGATCTCGAATCCAAAGTTTAATCTCATTATATTTCATCTAATTTTAACATGTATAATATACATATTAGAAAGAAATCTTACGAATCTATAAAATTAAAAAAAATAATTTTTTTCAATGAAATCAAGCCACATAAATTTGTCATTTTATATGTTGTTATAATCATTATTATGTTGTGCATAGGGTGTGGCTATTTAAATTCAAGGAAAGACTCATGTGGACAGGCATACCGGCTCAAAACAGTGATTTGGTGAACTTATATATCTAACGCAATGAGGACATATGATCATGCGTGAAATGAAAAAATTGGTAAAATGAGATAACTTAGCAATCTTATTCAATGAAATGATGATAAAAGATCATTGATGGTTGAGAAAACTGAGACAAAAACTAAAAAGTCAACCACCCTTAACACTGACTAAATATAATAATGTTAGACTTACAACCTAAAGTTTGACAGTCTAAGTGACAAAATCCTACTATATATGTTATTTTTATCATCCATTTTTTTCTCTTCCAATGAATTTTTTGCTATTTAGACTATCGTATTAGGTTGAAGACTTTTAGTTGTATTTTGAGTTGGAAATTTAGCACTACTGAGCTAAATACTTGTGTTTAAGAATACTTGCTAAGCAAGATGTCTATCCTACATAAGTACATGTAATTAAATGGAACATTAACCCATTGATTTTAAAAATGATTTTTTTTCATCAACTTTGAATAAATTTTTAATTCTCATACTATTTGTAATTGAATGGAATACTAACCTATTGATTTTACAACAAAGACAATTTACGAAATAGAAATCTAATTTTAATATAATTTAATGGCATTTATTTTAAAATGTTGCTGCATGTGTTAAGTGCATTGTATTGGGTACGGAATAGCCCTACTACTTACTGTATTCATAAGATGTTTTTTCAAAACGGAATATTAGTGTACAATCCTTCCAAGGGGTCGATAAAAAAGTATCAAATTAATTCATTAACAAGATTGTCATGCAATATTTTTTACAATTTTATCACTTACTATCAATAAATAGCTCAATGAAATCCGTTAATCAAGATGTCTTTGATAATTTTGTAAAAATTAAAGAGAAATTTGATCAAAATCTATTTGGGTTAACACTAAAGCAAAATAAAGAAAACTTAAGTAAAATTAACTCAATAGTTAACAGACAGATTTCACCCTTTAGGGTCTATGGTGCACCGATTGTACCAGTGCATCACTTTTCAAAATTTTTGTAAATTTAGTGTAAAAGTTGTAAATCTTTGTATATAAATCGTAAATATGAAAAAAAAAGTTGTAAATGATAATTTTTCATATTTACGACTTTTATACAATGATTTACAACTTTTACACTAATTTACAAAAAATTGAAAATGGTTATACAATTTTTTATTTATAACTTTTTTTTTCACATTTACGATTTTTATACAAAAATTTATAATTTTTACACAAAATTTACAAAAATTTTGAAAAGTGGTGCCTGATACCGTAGCTAAAGCCATAGATACCAATAAGACATTTTAAACTAAAACTCTGTAATCTAAACTTCAGTTAACGGAGACTTCCAATCCATGGACTAGCTGCCAGTACTTTTTGTTGGGATATGATCAGAATTCAGAGCATGTCGATCGAAATTAGATGTGATGTTTAATTAGTACAAATCGACTTGGGGTTGTCGACAAATAGAAACAGTAATCAGGCCGACGCAGAGTTTACTACATCGTTTTTATTTTCCAAATTTTGTACTGGATTTGGATTGATTTACTGCTTATGCCTTTTCACATTTGAGTTCACTGTAAGATATTTTTAGTCCACAAGCATTGAGTCGATCCTTGAAAACAACTTAACAATGTGAGCACTCTGACAAATTTGACGGTCTTCGCAGACAACTTGGTCAAGTCGGCAGCAGAAGTAAACAATGGATGTCGGTACTACGGGTTTTCCGGCTCATTTCTTGTCAAAGCTTCTGGAGCACATATCTCAATATTAGGGTTTGAAAAATTAACTAGTCATTGGTATTGAAAGTTCAAATAAAGCTTAAGAATATAATAGTCTATGTTAAAATAAGATTATAGTTTTTTATTTCTAATTAATTTAGAAGTCATGTTAAGAGAAATGTTTAATATTTCTAGTTAATTATGGATTAAGAGTATAGTTTATTTAAGAATATTAGTATTCATGATTTGAACAGGATTATGATGTTTTTATAATTTATCAATTTTATTAAACAGAAATAAGAAGAATTAAGAGAAATAAAGTTAAGAGAGTTTATAAAGTAAAATTTCTTCTTCAAGTTATTGTATTATTATGTTACTTAAGTTGGGTTGTTTGAGTAATTGTCCAACAAAGTGGTATTAGAGAAAACTAAATTTTAATAAATGTATATATCAATGGCAATCTGCTCATTTTACTCAACCGTTCCTAATGATGTCTCACACAAAAATCTTCTCTTGAAGACAATTAGGATGAGTTTTAGAAGAGTTCTCCAAGAATAAACTCATTAACTCATTGGAGAAAATCTCTTCTAGCTAGTTTAATTTAGGCTATTTTGTCTAGGTTTTTTTTTTTTTTTTGTGTGCCGTAAAATGACCAGTAACACAACTTTTGCGGGTTATTCTGTATCATTTTCTTTCGTTTTCGTCATCGGATTCATAAATTGTTTGATGATATCTTTTTCGGACACAGATTCATTTTCTAAGCTATCCTTTAGTGAACCTTTCCAACTCATAGATTGTGTGTACTATCATCGGTCAAATGCCAATCTAATAACTCTTGTCATTGTCTTAAGCGGTTAACTAACCATCTGAATGAGGTTGCTCCATATGTACGCCTGCTATTAATTTATGTCTGGCCTTGTGTCTATATTCATCCCTGGACATTATAATATTTCCCTTTAACTTGTTTTAATTACACATGTATGTTTTATTTGATGTATCATTTTATGTGAAATTATTGTGTAAGGTGGATTGCTGATCTATCAGAATAAAAAATGTCCAAAAAGGTGTGTAAAAGTAGCACATGCATGCTCCCCAATTGATCCTCTCCTATCTAATGTTATTTATTACTCACTGGCAAAGATTCACAGGCCCTAGCAATTATATGTCACAAGGCAAATAGATAATGAATTAAAATCCAAGACAATGAGATATTTGCACATCCAACTTTATCCCAATTAATGGCAAAAAAAAAAAAAAAAAAGGAAAGAAAGAAAATCAATCTCTTTGATAAAGAAATTAGTGAACATTTGTAGTTTTTTAAAGTAGACTTGAAGATCCCTTAATTCCAAAGTAAGACATGTTGGATAGAGGCCGGATTAATCTCCTTATTACAACCTAAGATCTCTCTATAATGGACAATAATTCCCTATAAACCTAAGAACTCTCGGTACAGTTATTCAATGTTAGACAAAAAATCTCTAGTTATGAGCATTCTCTTGAGAGACATAACTATGACAATACTGATCACAGATGGTGCATCACAAAAGTTAGAGGAATTAGGTTACCAATCCAAACGGTTAATTCAGGGCTTAATAAATCCTCGTATTAAACCAAATTAGAGCTTTTACCTTGCTACAAGCTCAGTATGGGGCCACTTATATATACCAATGATAATAAATATGACAAATATGAAATTGCTATCAGCACTACTGGATTCTCTAATTCTCAGAATTCATTCTGAATGTGATCGTATCTTACAAGTAACCTACCCACTTGCACAGAGTAGGTTGAGTCAAAGAGGATCATTATATACAGTATATAACATTAATAATTCAATGTTCTTTTCCAGGTATTCAAACCTTCTCCTACATATTATAACTTTATCTTTTACCTAAATTTGGCTAATACTGTCCTGCACATTGAAGGTTTCGGCATTTTAACAGCTTTTCGTTTAGGCTCAAGCTTTGCCTCTTTCATGAGAGAGGTATCAAATGAATGACTACAGATTTAGGCCGATCGAATTAATTAATTTTCACTCCCGCATCAATTTCTAGGGCTCTTTTTGTTTGTATGAAGCATATAAAAATTCGACATGTCCAATACAGTTTTGGTTGAGAATCAGTCGCTATATGAGCATGCATCTATTTGCTCCCAAAGTTCTGAGTTGTATAAATATTATATACAGAACGTTAAATGGTCCAAAAACATAAAACATAGAACAATTTCATGTCTCAGCTCCTGGAGCCAGCAGTCCTACCACTCTCAGTCAATCATCGAGAATTGAATTCAAGCCTTTGCTTTGCAACGCTTTTTAGGAAACTTTTATTGCCATGACTTTTGCTTCCATGTCTGCCACAACCAAATCTGAAAACGTTATTTGTGTTTTCAAGCAATTTAACAAGGGGATAGAAGAAAACACAAATCAACATCCTCACTGCTAAGGACGAGTAGCATAAATATCAAACTCCAAGGAGTCGAAGGGCAATTACTACATTGTTGGAAGTTAAAGAAAAACAATGTCTCCTCATCTTTAAAAAACAAAGATGGAAGAGAGCGTACACTGCATAAATACCAAAATATAAACATCATAATTATGCGGCAAAAATCACCTAACAGTTGTACCACGCCTCAATACTCCGTGGTAACTGGACCCTAAACGGCACTCGACCGTCTGCAGCTTCAGCCAGCCACCACATTGAATACCCATCAAATTACATTGCAAAAGAAGTGTGCATTCAAGTGTAGCTCCACAAACTTTCCCCATCTGAATTCCCTGGTGAGTCATCCGACGCCGAGTTTATCCTCGGCGGACTCACTAGCATTCCCTCCGCCATATCCACAAGCAAATTAGGCATATTCAGAAGCTCTTCTTCATCAACAAACTGCTGTTCTGAAGCCATGCAAGTACTTGAAGCATCCCTACTTGCTGGGCGGCCCGGATCTGGATTTGCCGCAGCATCTGAACTATCCAAGATCGCTGCAGCCGCTCGACTTGCAGCCGCTCTTATGTCGCTGGCGGATGTAGAAGCCGGTATCGGATACGAAAGAATCTTATTTGGAAAGTTTAACGGAGTATCTGGACCCTTCAAAGCAAGAGCAGCCACATCATAGGCGCTGGCTGCCATTTCAGGGGTAGGGTAAGTACCAAGCCAAATTCGAGAAGATTTACGTGGCTCACGTATCTCAGAAACCCATTTGCCACTCCTGCTCCGAATTCCACGATAATCCGAGTGTCTCCCTTTGGCAGGCTGACCCGAGGATCCGCCTGGAGTCAAAACGGGTCTGGGAGATCGACGGGTTGATGAAGAGAGGCGTGGTGAAGGGTTCTCTGTGGACACTACAGTTGAGGGATCATGGTGAGGGAGTTGAATATTTGGTGTTGGTGGATGGTGTGCTGGGGGCAAATGATCCCTTGGACTAGGAGGATTAGCCATATATAACACATGTGTGTAATGTTTTAAATCAGAATTATTTATAAAAACTCTTTGTTAAGATTGACAAAAAAAATACTACAATTTATTGGGTTTATAAGTGGAAAGTGAACCGATGGGGAAAATGCGTGGGCAATTCGCGGTGCTACCGAAACAAAAATGAGACCCTAACTTAACTTTATCTCCGTTTGCTTTGGGTTATATTTGGTTTGATGTTGATAGTAAGGAGAGGATACAGTGCATACACGTATTTGGCACAGCCCAAGCAAGCCAAGGTTAGATTGATTAGCTGTAACCCTGTCTGGTTCCATGGATGGAATTCTCTTCGTTTATAAGTATAATTTATATAATCTACACTATTAAAACTTGGGTTTCATTATTGATGATCATAAATCTATACCTAGCTAGCTAGGTCATGCTTACCACTCATGAGTCATGCCCGTTAGCCGCCAGGTATCATTTCCTTTCACATTTCTATATATTTATTTGTAGCTTCAGCACATGCTTGGTAGTTCAAAACTTGTTATTAATTAATTGATTAATTGAAAACTTAGAAGATAGGCAGTATATCAATGATATTGACAGTCGTCTCTGCTTCATTAAATCCAACTAAATAGTTTTGCTAGTCCTGAGTTGTGTATCATCTTCAGGAGTGTAAAATAATTTTTTTTTTCAGGTGGACTAAAAAGTTTTTAAAAATCTGCAAGAAAATTCAATAGTGTGAGTAGATCTTATTAATTGAAAAAAAAAGATACATCTAATTAAAAGAATATTTTATGCCTTACCTTTTAAAATATAAATTGAATATTAGAAAAAAATAGAATTATAATATAGTAAAATAAAAGTAAACACATATATCATAAAAATGAGATAAAAATTATCAAAAATTTATTTTAATATGCTTAAAGAGTAAAAATAATCCATTATTTATGAAAAGAAAAATTACAATATGATAAATGAGAAATTAAAAAAAATCATTATTTATGAAAAGAAAAATTAAAATATGATAAATGAGAAATTAAAAAAAAACCTAAAGTTTTGAGAAGTAAAATACTATTAAAGTTTTTCTATATTTTTTTCATGATCTAGACACTAGGCCTGACAAATTCTATACGATTCGTTAACACGACACGAACCCATTTGATAAAAACATGTTTTGGATATAATATTATTGAATTGGGTTGTTAATGGGTTAACATGGAAAAACCCGTTTGATATTAGACCCTGTTTGGGTTTATCCTATAAAAAACAGTTTCACCAATTTAACCCGTTAATATTAAGGATAATATAATAAATTTATTTATAATACATAAAAAAATATAATAAAATGTAACAAATACTAATTTATAACTCTGTTTAACCTAATTAAAATTATTTTAATACAATTATGTCATCTTTTTCTTAGGTGTGTATGAGTATGATATTTTGATGGAAAATACAAAGAAGAAACTTATAAAATGTTCTATTTCATTTTCAGAAATCATTCAATAATTGGACATTATCAATTATTTATCTTAAATATATTTTAGATGGATCTTTAAATGATGTTGGATACAAAATTTTACTTATATTTTCGTATTATATTAAATTTGGATATTTCAATAGATTTCAAAACATTTTTTAGATTTTAAATTTATAAACTATTGGTTGTATTATTTGTTTAAAATTTATACAAATCATGTTACACATATTATTGTCTAACTTGAAAAAAAAATGATTAAATGGATTAGATTCGAGTAACACGTTAAATTAACAGTCGGGTTTTGGTTTATAGATTTAAACTCAGTAAGTTAATAGATCGGATTTGAATTAACATAATTTGATATGACATAAATACGAAATGATACGAAACCGCTCTAACATGACCTTTTGCCAGATCTACTAAACACAAAACCAAAAAAAAAAAGGAAACTATTGGATTGTAATTAATATAGTAAGTAGATTAGAATTAATTGTACTTTATAAAACTTAAGGAGTTGGATTAATTTATTCAATATTATATCAGTTGTTATTTAACAGCATAGTGCAAGTATATTGGAGCTAGATTACAAAACGATTGGATTTATGGAAAATTAATCAAACCTCGGATAACGCGAAATGCCCTTTTTATGTCATAAAACTCATCCAACTCTCCTTCTTCCGCCAATGATCATCTTACCTGCGCTTGGGTTGGGATTTTCAAGATGAAGATTGTTTGCCCTCTCTCTTACTACTAGAAGTTATACCCTATAGAGTAGAATGCTTTGAATTTACGATATGGTGTAAAAAAATATGCAAAACAATATTTATTGGGTGAAATACCAAAGATGCGAAACATCACCTAAGCTACGTAAACATATCTTATTCTAATTCAACTTTGAAATTTTTAATGTTAAAAATATATCATATCACTTTATGTATACAATTAAAATAAGAATTTTTTTTTCTGATAACGCATGGATTTTGGGTCTTGTGTTTTCACGGAGTTTTGTTCCTAAACCAATCTGCTACACAATATATATAGAACAAAGTCACCATCCTTAATTAAGTCCCAATAATAATAATATATATACTATTAATTTATTAATTTTTATATGTTTGAGGTTATCAATGTTACGCTATTTTGAGAAACTAAAATTAAAATATGAATTTCACTACAATGGTGTCACATTTATTGACATGACATGGTTATGTTACAAATTTATTATTTTTGTTGCAAGTTTGATAATTATAGTAATAATGCTAAACTTGTAATATGTTAAACTTTATATTTGTAAGAAATTATGTGGAAACAAATTGGACATCTAAATTGGTAGCAAGTAAAAAATAAATCACACACACAAAGAGACATAATGTTGAAAGTGATTCTGGATCAATTACCTACATTTAAAGATGATGAAATAAATTAACTAGGCCATAAATATACAAAAGTACAAAAGATCACACACCAAACTTAGTATTATGCTGATACCTATTACTAATGGAGTCCTGAAACTATTTACTATTGAAACTATTCACCGCGCTTCACCTGCTGCTCAACCAAGTGTTATTTAATCATCTCTTCTTTGTCTCTTATCGTATCCTTGCAAGAGTGTTTGTCTTGGTTAACACTTTATGTATAGTCCTTCTCTCAAACCTGAAATTGATTCTCAATCTTTATATTTATAGGTCTATATGGGGTTAGTGGTGCACACATGTCGGGTCGGGTCGGGTCAGGTTTTTTCAAACCCGATCACAACCCGACACTGTTTAAACCCGATTATTTTAACCCGATTCGAGTTACTATTTAATACTGACCTGATAAAAACCCAATCGGGTGGTCGGGTTGGATCGGGGTTAATTTCATTAAGCCACATTATTCAAACCCGATTACGAACCAATAATATTTTAACCCGATTCGGGTTACTATTCAGTACCGACCCGACAAAAACCCGACCAATTCGGTCGGATCGGGTCGGGTCGGATCCGGACGGGGATTTTTGAACACCCCTATATGGGGTTATGTTCTATTCCTAATAGAAGTAGACCTCATATTTATTTAACAACTTTAATTTCTATTCCTTCTATTTTCCTATTACATGTTGGAGTAAGCCGAATAAAAAAACGACTCATAGATCCCAACAATATTAAACTATAGCAATCAACAATAGACTTATAACATATTAAACAGTATTTTGTGAGGGACGTCCAACAATCGATTATATATAACACTTAACATTTATAAGACTTGTCAAACATATTTTTACACCTTTGATTCAAAACTCATAAGAAATATAAGGTAGATTTATCCCAATTAATTCTTTACTATTGCATTATAAGGTCACAATTGAAAATATCGAGTAAGGTTAAATTAATGTAACATGAAACCTATTAGTCCGAAAGCACCGTGGAGAGCTTCAAAAATCTAAAGACCGTCTAGTTGATACCAACAAGTAAAATCCTCTAGTGCTTTAGGACCTTATAGTAACAACAAAAAATGTGTTAAACTATTAGTAGGAGTAGAAAATGCGGCGGTTAAGAAGTTGCAATCTCTCAAAAAGAAACTGGCCAATCCATGATATACCATGAAATTACAAAAATTATTTTTTTTTTTCATGTCAAGAACTATACGTTCTCCTTTCTCAAATCAAAAGATATTTTGTCGTTGTTATTATTATTATTCTACATGCAGCGGAGTTATAGAATAAACGAATACATTGACTTTTTGAGCAATTTAAGGAAAAAGTCGATATAATTTTGAATATATGTAAAGAAAATAAAAACAGAAAGCAAAAAAATCAGAGTCAAATATTGGGTAGAAATGAATGAAAATCAAAAGGAGAGAAAATGGCCCCCCAGCTGCCCTCTCCCAAATTCAAAGAAAATGGGGTTATACAGCGATCAATAACTATCAAGTGAACAATAGCTTTTTTAGATTTTTAATTTTTAATTTTTTGGATGTTCTGCTACATTGTGCTCTATTCAAAAACTCTTGCCCCGTCGGCCCCATCTACTTTAAAACTTTAATGAAGCAGTTATAGTCTCCAAATCAGACGCGGTTCAACATCCGTATCCGTTCACCCGGGCCCGACTCCTCCTCTTTCCTCTTACCAGACTGCAAAGCTGCTGGCGGAACGTCCTTTCGTATCACCAAAACCAATACGACAAATTCTTATTTACCCTTTTTACGTCTTTTTTCCTCTTTTCATTTTTTCTTTTTCTTTTCTAAATTTGGAGGACAATTCTATTTCTAGACTTAACCTTCTGCTTCTAACCAAAAATAATTTACAATCAAGAAATCATAATTTTGATGCATGTAGGTTTCAAATTTACCTATGCCATTAATCCTCTAACATTATTATTATTATTATTGAATCCATAAAAATTATTAGATAAATTCAAACATTGTTATCATCTAGTGGAGACATATTTCATAAGCTATCAAATCAATACAAAATTTTATAGATTTGACACAAATAATACAGTAACGTAATTGGTTTTTTGAACCTTATATATATTTGTGTTTTTTACTTTCCTTTAATAATTTATAACATGATTGGGTTTTGAATATTGTATAGTGACAATTCCCCTTAATAATTGGTGTGAGAAATTTTTATATTTGCTTGAAAAGTTACCCGCCCAAGTGGGCGTGGAGAATAGTAACAACAGTAGTAATGATAGAGTGAGTGATTCTGGAAAGGTTCAATTTTTTTTTGTACCAAGGCTAAAGAGTGTGTTAAAAGTGTTCACGTGACGTGCATTAACTTCGTGAAATCACCATCAATACAATATCATTCACATATTAATGGACCAATGGACCAACGGATATTTTGTCAAATCAATGATGAAGACCTACCAGAATCAAGAAAGGCGTCCCCCACATTTGATGATTTCAACAATCAATAATTCAATACCTTTTCTTGTTTAGGAGACAGAAGGGAAAAAAAAAAGAAGAAGAGAGAGAGAGAATTATTGGATCCGAGAATCTTGAAAATAATTTAAATTTTTGTTTCAATTCTTAATTATTAAGACCCTTATATAGTTAATATTTATTTTAGAATCCGATGGTTTTAACTTTTAATTAACTCTATCATATAAATTATGTTATTGAAGTGCAAGTTCTGTCATTATTTTCCCGTTAATAATTATAAATTAAAAAATAAGGTTTGCTTTTTGGTTTGTACTATTATATAAATATATATATATATAAATATAAATACAAAATTCATGCACATAAAAAGATTAAAATTCTTTTAAAATAAGCAATTTTAGTAACCAACACCAAGAGACATTTAGATATTCTAAGAAAACAAACAAGATTAATAATTAGCTTTGAAAAAAGTAATAAAATACTGTAAAACATAATATGAAGATGCATAATATTATGTTTATTAGCTTTTTTCTTTTTAACCCTAAAATGCTGGAGAAAAAAAAATGACCACTTGTATATATACGTTGGATATTTAGTAGAAAATGACCACCTAATTATTAACTAAAAGTAAGGCTTTGATTTATGAGTTTTAGAGGCCAACTGACTCTTATCTATAGATTCCAGTTCTCTACATCTACTGTGTAACTTAACAGCCGTTATTTCGTTATCCAAAGTTGGGAACGCTAGAGTTTCCCAATACTACAAAGTTCAGCGGGAAAACTGAACATGCTTAGCATTTTCACTTCCATGGAGACTCTTCTGAAAACAACCTCCTCCATCTTCTCCACAAACCCAAATCTATTCACAACCAAACGTCTTCGACCTTTCAAGGTGTCAATCAGGTCTCCACCACCAGGCTTCGATTTCAGGACACAGATCCTGACAGACTCTAGAGCCACCATTGCCAAGACTTGTCCGGAATTGCTTAACTTGGCCGATAATGGGACCTTGGTGTTGATAGAGAAGCGGCAATTTGGCCCCGTTCCAGCCTGGAGGTCGGAGTTTGTTGAACCTGAGACAATTTGGTTGATTGGGACCACTCATCTTTCTCGTGACTCAGCTGCTGATGTCGAGCGTGTCGTGCGCGCAGTCAAACCGGATAATGTCGTGGTGGAGCTTTGCAGAAGCAGGCAAGTTTGTTTTCTTTTCTGGGTTCTTTGTCAAACTTAGAACTTAATTGGATCTCTAAGCTGAGCCCAAGCAACTAATAATTAACTTTCTTATTTGAGTTTTGTCAAGATATATATATATATATATATATATATCAAGAAAGCTTTGTGTAATGTGTTGAATATTCCTTTTATAGTGTTACGTTTTCAGCCCCTGTTTAATTTATAGATTTAGTTAATTTTCGACAGTAATGGTAGTTTAACATGACATCTAATCCAGCTGAGGCAGTTCTTAATAATTTTGAATCTTAGAAGACTTTCATTAACAATGGTGTTTTGTCTTCAATCTTCATTCCACATTTTAACTTCAATTATTGCACAGATCATTTCAGAGCTGGGATTATGTACATTTCTAGTGGGGATGAAACTGACAAAGGGTTACGGTCAAATATGTTTTCTCTGACTGGTTCTGGGTTTTTTGGTGCGGTTGGTCGTAGCATAGACTTGGGTGAGGACTAGTTTATATTGTAAATTTTTATGGACATATGATGGTCCAATGCATAAGTTAATTCAAATATATGATGACAGGGGGTCAAACAGCACTAGCATTGCGTCTCCTTTTGGCCCTTTTCTCATCCAAAATTTCTTCTGATGTCAACCGTCCTTTTGGCGACGAGGTAGTGGACTAGAAACAAAGTACTGTTAGCGGTACAATTCTATAACAATCTCAATTATGAAATTATTCTCTGATTTGCAGTTCCGAGCTGCTCGAAAAGCATCTGAGGAAATTGGTGCTCAAATTGTCTTGGGAGATCGCCCAATTGAAATAACGGTATGTGTATCCTGAAGCATGCATTTGCTACTTCATTATCATTGATAATCATGAGCTATACATATTGCTTATATGGAAGCTGGTATTTATATTTGCTTTTATGTTTGTCTAACTAATTAACAAGTTGACTCCCATGATGTGGTTTTTTTCAGCTTCAAAGGGCTTGGAATTCTCTGAAATGGACTGAGAAGCTTAGTTTAGTGATCTCGGTTTTTCGTGGAATAACATCATCATCTGAGATACCATTGAACAATATCAAGGTTTCTCTCTCTCTCTCTCTCTCTCATATTTTCTTATTTTCAGTGTAAACTTACTGCTATGCATCAGGATAGCATCTTTATAACTATAAGCCGGCTAAAGCCTACTTGCCAGTTCTCATTAAGTCTTGACACAGTCTGGATGCTGCCCGTCAATGAATAAGGAATATACGTACGAAAATTTTGTATTGATTTGGTACCTTATGAAATATGTCTCCACTAGATGACAATAATCTTTGAATTTATCTAACCATATTCATGGATTCAATAATATTAATAATAATAATAATAATTTTTTACAACAATCTTTTTCTTCGTCATCTAGCTTTTGCTAGATTTATCTTAGGTCATTGCTTTTAATCTATTGAGTTATTTATTTAATTTTTTTTTAAAGGAAGGGATGCATTGGGTCAATACTTACTGCTCAACGTTTGTTGTCTCCCATTTAATTCACCAACTCTTTGACCTTTTTTTTATCAGAAGATAGACGGTTTTTACCTATAGGTAACCTTGACCTAACTTTCTCTTATTTTCTTCTTTTCTTAGGTTGCTTTGACTTGGCTTCCACTTCTTTGCTTGTTTTTATTTGTTGGAGTATTTGTCTAACCTTCACATTGGTTTTGATACTATGTTAAAATTTTAAATAAAAATACAATTTTTTGTATATGTATATATGCCCATATGTGTCAAGGATCTTGGTGATGACGAGGATAGATTAAGATATAAAATTTGAAGCAATAGCATAACTGATAGAGTAAAGAAAGAGTAATAAGAGTTATAATTTTTAACTTTTCATTTCGCTCTCACTTGAGAGAGATTTTTCTCTCTACATAAGCATGTACTTTACAAAACTATTCATTGACGTTCTATGGTGCATTGTAAAAGATGCATTACTTACTCATTACTAATTAAATTATTACTTCATCAAATATAATTCATAAACCATCAAATGAGAATGTACCTCACAAATCTATTCTATACATGTGACTCTTTATTTTTAAGATAATCTAGTATTATCTAGATTTAATTTCAAAATGACATTCTCTAACGCTTATTAGATAAGGTTAATTGCAAGTTTTAATACTACTTAAATAGAAGAACGTGGAAGAGAGTAATGGATTGCTATCTTCGTTTGATGCTGGGACTGTTATACAAACTACAACCACCCAGTAACCAATTGTAATATTCATGTGGATATTTATTAGTACCCAAAATTAATTTGTTGAGTTTTCTTATGTTCATCGAGTTTTGAATTTATTAGGACCACTTCCAGACCCTACAATCTTGACGGCCATAACCCCAAAGGACAAGTCTTAACATGTCCTTGGCTTGGCATTTAAACTGACGTTGATAGTTTCCAAGTTATTTGTGCTTTTCGGTTCTTTGAATCACGGTGATTAGATCGACAATGCTTTTATTTGATATGTGCTATTTGTCAACTTTAAGATGTCTCATCTACCAGACTGAATCATTATCTCCTGCAGGAACCAAGCCCAGATGATAGCAATTTTCAGCTTTATGAGCAGCTAAGCTTTTCATTTCCATCACTCTTGCAGCCTCTTATACATGAACGTGACACGGTAATAATATCTGAGCCAATGCAACCAAGAAAACCTTGAATGTGTTCCATTTTTAACATGTATAAATGAACTTTCAGAGCTTGTATTCAAGTAATTAAGAAAAGAAACTTTTTTGCGCACGAACTGATTCAGTCTTATATATCATCCATTCTTTTAATGGAAAGTACCAGTAACCAGAGGAAATATTAATGCTGTCTTTATTGCTTACCATGCATATTGACAGTATTAAGTAACCACAAATTCGAAAAGTCACTCGAAAACTTTAGCTCTAATACCTTGTTTTGTAATCTTTTTTTTTTTTTTTTTGGTTTAAGAAGTTTAAGTTGTTAGGTAAAAATCCAATATTAACATTTGAGTCTACCTGCCTGCTTCAATAAATAATCGATTTTCATTTCTCTTTTAAGATATAACCCAAGAAAGTTAAGTTACATGTTCTTGACTTTGTTGCATCATTTGTGGAGAAATTAATTGAAGTGCTTTTGTCTTCTGAATTCTGAAGGCTTTAGAATAGGCCATCTAGCAAAGTTAACAAGCTGCTGCATTTTCAGTATCTTGCATGGTCTCTAAAACGGAGCAAAGCAGTGAACAACTCTAGGAAAGTGGTCGGAGTGATCGGAAAGGGTCACATGAATGGCGTAATATACGCACTAATATCAGATCAAGGGAACTTGCGATTCAGCGATCTTGCCGGGAAGAGGCCTTCTGGTGATACCTCTAATGGCTTAGTTGCTAGCCTTCTTAAGAGCTTGGTTAGAGACACTGCGATTGGTATCCTGTTGTGGGCATTGTATGAACAGATCATAAAAGGTTTCCTCTAGAGGGATTGGCCTCAAATTTTGTATTAATTATTTCATGATTTGGCCAAAATTCAAGTAAATAAACTTGCAGAAATCAATTCTTTTGTAATTACTGTAACTATTCTTGTGTATTTTCTATTTTGGTAGTTATTATATTAATTTGTATTCAAAATTCAGGAGGTTTCCAAATATATTCCTCCAGACTTCTATGGTATATACAGGAATTAAACTTTTGATCAATATTTGGAACATTATGATTCAATAGTTGTTCTTAAAGCAAAAGTATACAAAGAAAGCTGCTTGTGAAGTGAAATGCCTCCACTGACATGAAATGTGAGGACAATAGATCGATAAATTTATGCCCTGAAGTTTTAAACTGAGGATTGATTGAGAGAGGATTTACCTAATTACTTTTTTTCGCACAAAAATTTCATTAAAATAAATAAATAACTATATAGTTTTTGGAGTAGGAATGAATATTGGGCTTCAATGATGGCCTTTATTAGTAGCCCGAATCAAAATTATCTAATGACTTCTCAATTTGATCTTTTGACAAGTTTTTTCTAATATTAGCTAATTTTATAACTATGTATTCTATCTTATTATTAGGTGAAAAATGATTTTGTCGATTTTTTTTCATGATCTTTCTAAAATTCATATAAGGTATTTCTACTAATGTACTTTATCATATCATTGGTTAATACGAAACGATAAAGTTATATAATAAATTGTTTACTACTTTTATTAATGGATTCTCTCAAACTATTTTTGCTTTATCATAAGTAAATAATGTAATAAAAATCTATTAATAAAGATATTTTGATATATTTTATAAAGGACAATGAGGAAATTATAAATCTTTGAAACTTTTTTTTTTCCTACTATTAAGACAAAGAACATGAGTATTCGATAAAATTTACCCATTCTATGATAGAATAAATTTTGTATATGACATCTGTTACATCCCTTCTTAGAGTTAGATGCATAACATATTGTTTGACAATAAAAATAAAAACACAAAAAATAATAAAGCATTAAATTAATTAACTAAAAAATCAATTAGTGTCCAATGTGACACATTGACATATGTCATGCACATGATTATTTTAGATAAACTTATAATTAAAACATTAGATTATATTCTTCCTTATTTTACTATTTCTAAAAGTCTATTTTAGGAAGTATTAGATTCATATTGAATACCTCTTATTAGATTAGGGTATTATTATAGTATCCTAATTCACTTAGGAGTATATTTTATTTATGTCATAATTTACTAAGGAGTTTATCTATATCACTTCCTATATTATTGATCATTATCCTGTCCTTACCAATTGAGTTTGATTAAGATTCTACAGGATATTGATGAGAAGGGCAACTGAATTTCACACTAGATATATAATTATATTTCATATGACATATATGTATGTATGTGTGTGTTACCGCATTTCAAGACATTAAGGTAGAGCTTTAATGGAAAATTGGAATGCAACTTTGATTATACTTTGTGAGAGTTTTATTCATGTATAAGAGGTTGTGATCATATATGAATTTTGTATTAGTCTGTTTAAGGTAGTATTCACTCGAGAAAACTTGTGAGTTGAGTATTTATATAATTCATTATTAGACATTATTGTTATGTATTACTTAACAGTGTGTTGTTAAGTTGTCAGCAATAGAGAGTGGGTAGTGTCACTAGAGTTTAAAATCTTGTTGGGATTTTGTTTTACAAAAATTAGGTCAGTGTGTAAGATTGAGCCGGCATTATAAACTACATAAAGATTGTACAAACAAGAACTTAGTAAATTATAGCTCTAAGCTATCCGTGGACGTATGTTTTTATAACCGAACCACGTAAATCCTCTTGTGCTATTTTATATTACTGTAATATCCTAAGTTTTGTAAGGTACATTATATCATGTGTTGTGGTTATATGTGTAATAATATGTATTAATGTATTGGCGATGTATTTGAATTGTAGTGTAATAGATGAGAGATGATGGGCTTAATGGTAATGAGAAAGGGAAGAGAGAACTAAATGGAAATTTGCCTAATGTTTACCTATAAATAGGAAGAATTCTAGAATTCTTTCATTCTAGCTCTTTAGCTCACGTTCCCAGCTCTTCACTCTCTCTAAGCTTTCCACACAAAAAACTACCAAGAACTTAAGGAAAGGAAGGAGAAGAAAGGAAGGAAGTGGTAAGAACTCATCTCTCCTTTAGAATTCTTGTTTTATTGTGTATGTGTTTGCAAGAATTATTTTGGTTTGTGATGTGAGTATAAGAATTGTTGTTTGTATTGCTGGAAACTTGTGTGAAAATATGAATTTGAATGAGATTTGAAGGTGTCTAAGTAAAGGGATGAGGATACAAGCTAGAAATGAGAGTTTGGTTCAATCCTGCAGTTTTTTTTTTTACATTGAGCAGTGCATGTTCCGAAAATCCCCATAAATTAGGGGGATGTTTTCTTGTTCTGAAATTTTTATTGATGAAAATAGACATGTCTAGGAGTTTATAGAAATTAGATTCACTCAAAAATTCGAAGTGTGTGAATTGTAGTGAATATTTGAACTTCTAGTATGGGATGTGCATGTCTCCCCTGTTTTAGAAACAGAGTAAGGGAGAAACGGTTTGAAACATGGCTACTGGCAGTGTATCCGACAAAACGCATAGGTGAGTGTCGAGTGGTTAGGCGGCGCGATGTTGAGCATCGAGTGCTCGACTGTCTGGTGCTCAAGTGATGTAATGTCGAGTGTCGTGTGCATTATCGAGTGTCGTGTGGAGTGTCGTGTGCATTATCGAGTGTCTTGTCGAGTGTCGTGTGTAATGTCAAGTGTCGTAGTGCCCGACTGTTTAGCGGTCGAGTGATGCATTGTCGAGCATCGAGTGCTTGACTGTGATGCATTGTCAAGTGTCGAGTGGGACTCGACGTGAGATTGTCGAGTGTCTAGTGGGACTCGATGTGAGATTTCGAGTATCGAGTGGGACTCGACGTGAAATTTGTCTAGTGTCAAGCGAGACTCGACGATAATTGTCTATTGTCGAGCGAGACTCTACAGTAATTGTCGAGTGTCGAGCACCAAACTGTCGAGTGTCGAGCGAAAATACAGAATTGCTCCGAATGCACCTTTTGACAGGGCAATTTGGAATAATCGGGTTTGAATGAGTTAAACACCTTGAAAAGCCACGATTTTTGGTATGGAGGTATATATATGTGCGATATACCAGCCTATAAATTGTGGTAGCCATTTAAGTAGGATTGTAATTCCTACAAATTTTTAAGTTTGTACTGCTCAGTGAAATGAATGCAATGGCAGAGTCGTTGAGTTAACGAATTTGGTTATTTTGAGTGGGCAAATTACCTCAATTGGCTCTAAAAATTTTAAGGAGACATGATATATGAGTGTCAAAGATGTTTACACAATTGTGTGAATTTTTGGGAATAGACAATTGTTGTTGTAAATTGTTTGACAGAGTATATATAGAAATAGAACCAAAAAGGGAAAATGTTTTACAAAGGTGTATAGTGACCTAAAAGAGATTTTGTTTTGTTTTTAAGTCAATCCCAAGCATCGAAAAGGAGCTGTACAAGGTAAGTAAGCTAACTATTCTGATGCCACAATAAATTGTGTTATACTGTATGTAATATAGTGGATTGTAACACAGTTAATTGCTAGCACCTTGATGCTTGAATATGAGATATTGTGACTGATTGTGAATTGTGAAACGTGATTGGCATGCCAAGACCTAGGAAGCTTAGCTCTCATAGCTTGAGGGGAGGTCTGGTGTCACAACCCATACTGGACATACAGAAAGTAACATTTTATGTAGTCATTTAAATGTGAACTCTAATATTTCTTTCACTAATTAATATTAGTATCACACAAAACAGAGTTTCTAATCACAATCACACCAATTCACTGTAGCTAGATACATTCAAAATCAAAAGGATTCCTACAGTATGGCTATGATAATTTAGGCAGCGGTCTATGGTTGCCAAGGGAACTCTATCGATATGCCAAAAGTCCTCCATCCAAAAACTCACTCTACTGCTCACCTGAGGCACACAACAACTTCAGTGAGTAAAACTCAGTAAGTAAGCTAAGTGAATATACGACAATAAACAATAACATTGGAATTCAATCTACAGTATGAAATTATCCACTTCTAACTACACAGGCATTAGCTAACTTGTTAAAGAAGAAATGCTCCGAACTCACTTCGGTTACATTTGCACTCCTTCGCCAATTTTCTTTCTAGACCTTTGTAGGTCGATTCAATCTCACATAAGTGAGTTCACATTTCCCTACTCATCGCTTTTTCATGTACAATCACAATCACAGAATGAGGAAGCTTCCATAGTATCAGTTACAGTCACCTAGGGAAAGGCCCTCTAATCAAGGTAGGACTTTTCATTTCACAGTCAGTTCCCATACAATAGCTCAAGGCTAGTCTGACAATCCGGGTGATACCGAGCCTATGCTACCGAATCTCGTCTAGAGAAACACATGGTCCAGACCTCCCCTCAAGCCATGGGAGTACGGAATGCTCAAGACTAGTCTGACAATCCGGGTGATACCGGGCCCATGCTACCAAATCTGAACTAGAGAAACACATAGTCCAGACCTCCCCTCAAGCCATGAGAGCTAAACTTCCTAGGTCTTGGTATGCCAATCACTTTTCCTCATTCACAATCAGTCACATTAAAGAAGCTCGATATCAGGCTTCTAAAACAGTCACAATATCTCACATTCAAGCATCAAGGTGTTTACAATTAATAGTGTTACAATCCACAAAATTACATACATACAGTACACAAAATTTATTGTGGCCTCAGAATAGTTAGCTTACTTACCTTGTATAGCTGCTTTTCGATGCTTGTGATTGACCTAAAAATAAAACAAAATCTCTTTTTAGGTCACCATACACTTGTAAAATATTTCCCCCTTTTTGGCTCTATTTCCATACTTACTTTGACAAACAATTCACAACAATAATTATATAATTCCAAAAATTCACACAAGTAGGTAGACATCTTTTACACACATACCTCATGTCTCCTTAAAATTTTTAGAGCCAATTTGGGGTCATTTGGCCACTCAAAATAATCAAATTTATTACCTCAACAACTCTGCCACTGCATTCACTTCACTGAGCACTATCAACTTAAAAATTTGTAGGAATTTTAATCCTACTCAAATGGCTACAAAAATTTACAGGCTGGTATATAACATATGTATATACCTCCATACCTAAAATCAGGGATTTTCAAGATGTTTAACCCATTCAAATCCATTTATCTCTAACTGCCCTATTTTGGAAACTAAAAATTCCAGTTTTAACAAGCCAACTTTAAAAAATCTATAACAATTCACACAGAGCTTCAATCTCAGTGAAAATTTACAGTCTCATATATGACACATAGAAGAACTTGAATACAAAAATTCAGGCACTTTTACAAAGATTTGGCCCCTCAAATCGAGTTCACTCTCCCTACCCTGTTTTAAAACAGGGGAAATTCACAAATTTCGAACCAGAATTTCAAAATTCATTACAATTTACACACTATGAATTTTTAAGTGATTCCAATTTGTATAAACTCCTGGACATGTCTATTTTCATCCATAAAATTTTCAGAACAAGAAAATGTCCCCCTGATTTTTGAGAATTTTCGGAACATGTACTGTTCAGTGTAACAAAATTTCCAGGATTTGAACTAAACTCTCAATTCTAGCTTATATCTTCATCTCCTTACTTAGATGCATTCAAAACTCATTTAAATTCACATCTCTATACAATTTTCCAGTAGCACAAACAACAATTCATATACTCACATCACAACCCAAAAGAATTCTTGCAAATACATACACAATAGCACAAGAATTCCAAAGGAGAGAAGAGTTCTTACCACTTGCTTGCTTGGATTCTTAGTGAAATTGTGTGTGTTGTGTGGAGCTTAGAGGGAGTGAAGGGCTGGAAACGTGACCTGGTAAGTTAGAATGGAAGAATTCTAGAATTTTTCTCATTTTATATATAAACACAAGGCAAAGTTTCCATTTAGTACATCTCTCCTCCTTTATAACCATTTAATCCATTATTCTTCTCATTAAGCCCCTCATTCTCTCATCTATTACATTAAAAATCTAACACATAACTAATACATTAATACATATATTACACATGTAACCATAACACATGCTATAATGTACATTACAAAAACTTAAGATATTACATCTGGACCATGTGTTTCTCTATACGAGATTCGGTAGCATGGGCCCGGTATCATCCGGATTGTCAGACTAGCCTCGAGCTACTTTAAGGGTAGGCATCTGAATGTACCTGTACTGTTCCATGTGGCAGATAGAGTCCAGCAGGACTATATGGCTGTCACCTTTGGGTGATGACGGATTCGTGTAATGTGAGAATGTGATAAATACTCACTGCGACGATGCCCTGCCTACGGATGCCGCCGATAGGTGGCTAAGTGATTTGGGCCTACATATAGGAACTGAATGTGAAATGAAAAGTCCTACCTTGATTAGAGAGCCTTCTTTCTCTAGGTGACTGTAACTGATACTGTGGAAGCTTCCTTACTATGTGATTGTGATTGTACATGAAAATGCGATGCATGAAGAAATGTGAACTCACTTTTGTGAGATTGAATCGACCTACAGAGGTCTAGACAAAAAATTGGCGCAAGAGCGCAAATGTAGCCGATGTGAAACTGGTTAGACAGAGGGAGTGGGCTCAGGTGTACCACTTATATGGCGTAGAAGCACCAAGTCGACACATAGAAACGGTTACAAGTGAATCCTAGGTCATTTCCCTTTTAATAAATTAACTCATGTTTGTATACTAAGAAATGAACAGTCTTCGTACTGTGAACCGACTTTTACTGTATATTGTTGTATATTTGCTTAGCTTACTTACTGAGTTTTACTCACTAAGTTATTGTGTGTGCCTCAGGTGATCAGTAGGCTGAGATCAAGATGGAAAACTTTTGGCATCACTGACAGAGTTTCCTTGGCAACCACAGACCGCTGCCCTATATTATCATAGCCATACTGTAGGAGTTCTTTTGATTTTTGAATGTACCTATATACAGTGAGATGGTGTGGTTGTGATTAGGAACTCTGTATTGGATGATACCCATATTAATTTTTAAAAGAAATAACATAGTTCATATTTAAATAACTGTATAAAATGTTACATTCTATATGTTCAGTATGGGTTGTGACAATTACAGTTTATTGTCATATTTCGTATAACTATTCCATATTTTAGATCTCATGAAATCTAAGCATAATTTCAACTCTAAAATAATTTATGCACAACCAAATGGAGTTACATGCAGCATAACAAAACCATCCCCCAGTGCTTCTCTTTTAAACTATGGGTGGTTTCTCTCTCTTTTTTTTCTTGGAATATATGATTTTTTGTATATACACGCAGAAATTTCTTACAATGTAAGGAGGTAATTAAGATTTTTCCAATTATGGTCCAAAAGTTAGTTGACTTAACTATCTAAAACAACAAAATTAGAATTAATCTTAACTTGTAAAGACATGTCCCAAATTCTCATATAACTTACCATAAAATTAAAGTTACTTTTAACTTATCAGCAGATGGCCTAAGATCTCAAATGACTTCCCACTTACCATAGCTTTTTGACGCTTTTTAAGGTCAACTAGCTTTGAGATAACAGTATTTATAAGTATGCAATCAAATTGTATAACTCAACTTATACAATCTGACTTGACACAAAGTCATTAGATGGATAAACCCTACTTTATTTGATAAAATTTATTTAATTCATTTTTTTATTTTTATTCACCCAGTAAATTTGTATCATGTCAAGTTGTATGAATTAGATTGTATAACTTGGTTATATATCTAGTATCACTACAAGAAAAAGGGGTATTTACTGCAGTTTTTAACGGCGGTTTTTAAAAACCCCGTAAATGGTGATTCGCGAATACTATTTACTTCGGTTTGTCAAACCGCAGTATAAAGAGCGCAACAAATCCCAAATATGTTCTACCTTAAGCTCGCTTGTTCTCTCAATTTCCATCTCCCCCATTTCTCTCTAAACTCTCTCAACACACTGTCTCTCTCTCTCTCTCTCTCTCTCTCTCTCTCTCTCTCTCGTGCTCTCCTCACAGCTTCGCAAGACTAACAAGTGTTGGTTTCATTTTGTTTTGCTCATTAGACAACTTTGGACTCCAACTTTCTCATGATACTTGTTGGCGAGGAGTTCAGCAGTGTTGGACCTTCTTCATCTGCCTAGAAGCCCAAGCGATCCAAGATCAAGAAGTGGAGCATCATAGCTTTCTGGTTCTCGATCTCTCTGTCTCGATTCTTATTTTTTATCATTCTTATGGTGAACAACCTTTGTTTGTTGTGGTATTTGAGGGACCCAGGTTTGTATTTACAGTCATTCACTTAATAGGTGTAGTTGAAGATTTTGGATTGTTTTTGTGTCTAGCTTGATGTTGATAGCTAATTAGTTATTGTTTATTGATTAATCGGTGCTTTAACTCTAGAAATTTTTTTTTTCATGGTGATTATGGCTTGGGTTTACGAAACTGGTGGCAAGTTGGAAAATCTTAGTTAATAAAGTCCCTTGTAAAGCACTAAGCGTAATGTGCCAGAGGTTCGATTTCTTTCCTAACAATTCATTAGTTATGGCTTCTATTGACTAACTGAGTTTGTATATATATATTTTTTTATTTTTGACTTTTTGTGTATTTTTTTATTGCAATTTAAAAAAGATTTTATGGATAAATAAAAAAACTAAGCTATTTTTTTATCAGGTCTGTTAGATCGTTTTTAAGGAAGTTTTGATTTGTTAAACTACCTTCATTAATTTAAGAAGATAGTTTACCAATGAGTTATATTATTTTTAATGTAAAGTAAATGAAGATAGTTTAGATGGAGCTTTTTTAGATGTTTCGACTGATAGCTACCAAGATACATGTACTATGTGCAAACTTTGTGGAGAGCTCTTGTGAGTAAAACTTTTTGTCTTTTTAATTATTATGGTTAATATCCTATTTTTGTTGCTAGTGCTTCTTAATGATTACTCTGGGCAGATAAACATAGGCATCATTATCCATTAAGTTCTGCTTTGTGATATCTTTATTTGTAAAGCATTGAAGTTAAAGTGGAGAATCTATTTATGTAGTTTTATCAAGTGAATTACAGTTGTAGTTTCTTCCTATAAACATGACATACGTATTCCTAAGAAGATGGTAACATCTGTTGGGTAATACAAAATCTCTTCTTAAATTTCCTTCCCCTACTGGCTACTATGTAAGCCGCCATGCTGGGTGGAACCAAAACTGTGCCAAATAATGATAGAGTGGTAGAATCAAAGTTTTATAGTCACTGAGAGATGTAGTAAAAAATAGTTGACCATATGACCACTCTCTTTGTTTGGAACCAGCCAAGTACAATGTTTCCCTTATCACTCCTAGCAGTAAGAATGCAAGTGGTAGGCAAGGAGTGAGGTACAAAAGTGGCTTCAGTAGGGTAAAGAATGAATTATTCAAAAATTTTTAGCAAACGACGGGCAATTATGTTTAGTGATTGCATTTGTAATTTTTAGTAAATGTAAGATAACAATTCTTGTTGGATATTTTATCTTTGTGTTTTTTTAGCAGTTTTGGATTATTTTATTATATGGATGATTTTTGCAAGAATTGGAGTTTCTTTGTTAAAAAAAAGTGATTTATCCCACAGTCATTAAAATTCATTGTTTTTATCAGGGCTTAAGGTTGTACATTGTTACTGTTGTTGTGATGGCTTATATTCCACCACATAAGCAGCATTCAAAAAGTTCAGATAGGCCATCTCCAACTCTAGAGCAGCTTGTTCCTCAGTTCAAGAGAGATTTCAACTTGAGATCATCACAACGTAATGTTGAGAAAATCAGCAAGATTATTTATGCTGACCAAGCTGTATCCAGATGGTTCGCTATTGATTTAGATGATGATAACCAGCTTCCTTCTTCTGTCCAATTTGAGCAGATCTCAAAACCCATAGAGGGAAAAATAGGAGAAAAGCCCCTGGTTTTAGTGAATGTAGCTAAAGGTTTGTCGTCTATCCTCTGTAGAATTATTGAATATGTTCGATTTATGTGCTTGAATTATGGTGTGGTCTTCTACTTAGTGATGTTGAACCTTTTGGTTTTTTATTGGTGGAAACTGATGAAGTGAGAAGGAGTATCTCAAGACCTACATGGGAGTCTATTGCTGAAAATGTGTGGCCAGATCTATTATCTTCTTTCAATTGTATAAGCAACATAATTGAGGGCCTAGAGCTGGAGATAGAAAAGCCAAAAGTGATCGTAAGATTTGGCAAAATTCTTTCCATAGGTACATGAACTGTTTTCCCCTGATGTTACAACATGAATGTTGAATATTGATACATCTTTGGTTTCTCTTATTTAAAGAAACACAAACTTCTCGCTCATATAAGAATCTAATAAATAGCTTCTAATCAATTAATTAAGAATTGTATGTTAAAATTTGGCATAGCAATGAGGTTTTCCCATAATTGAAGTCCCATGAAAGAGATAGTGTAAATTAATAAAATCTCAGAAGTGGGAAGTCAGGGTTAGATTTCTTTGAAACTAAAGAAAGCAAAAAAAGTGCAAGGCCTATTATGCATTTATCTCTCCCAGGCTAGAAATTAATAGTTTATTTGGTCATATTCATATTTGTAACTCTCTTTTAAATCATGATTGAATCCTTTCCTTTTACTACTTCACTCAAATATGTAATTTGACGTTGTTGACCCCATGTTTTTAAGATGGAAACTCATTATAGTTAGGAGCTTCTTGCCTCGTTGCTTTAGTAATTCTTGCTGTAATCATTAGGAAGTGATCAAGGATTCTATGGCTGTTAAATTTTAGCAATTATGTTGAGTTTTTGTTTTAGCACCTGAATGAGCAGACCGGATATAAGTCTTTTGTCTCTGTGAACAATGTTCTATTTGATAGCTAGATTGAGTTCACTCTGTCTATATAGTTATATTTCTCTTATAATAATCACTGACCTGAGTATTGCTTGATTGCTCGTGCTAAAAACATTAGTCTTGTTTTGGTTCGTATAGGCACAGTTCTAGCACTGCTAGCAGAAAAAAATTTATGCCTTGTCTTGCCTAAGTGTTGCTTGATTGCTGATGAGACAAACAAGTTAATCTGCTTGCTGCTTGACTTTTCTTGATTGACTTTGCTTATAACATATATTAGTGGGACAGCCATCAGTCCGCTGGTTTACCAGTTTGTTACCATGTACTATTGTTGTTGTATCTTGTATGTGGAAAAGAAAATTTTCACGTCCAGCTTCTAGTTGAAGTTCATTCAGTTTCTAAAGTGAATAAATTATATGCGTGTAATAGGCTTAACATAAAAGAAATCTAAACAGTAATTACTATATTAAACTTTGTGGTTCAAGGGCAACGCAGTGAGGTTAGAAAGTAACAATAAAAAACAAGTTGCTGAAAGTGTTTTGAGACGATTGAGAAGAAGTTTTTACACAAATGTTCCTACGCATATATGGAAAACATTATGAGTGAAGTTGTGCTGAAGATTGGAGTTGATTTTACAGCAAACAAGGATATATACCATGTCAAGGTGCTTTTATGCTAAACTTTGTATATGATATGTTTCTTGGATTTCTGCTTATTAGATATTGAATTCCTAATTTTATTTATTCTTTTATTGTACAGGTTTCCGACAGAGAAAGACCAAACTCAGTTATTTCGTGCAAATGTAGAATAAAAGAAGATAATAAGTTTGAGCTTTGTAAGGCAAGTTTTCTGCTACTTATTGCCTGATAATACCTATACATAATCCATCTGGTCTTATGTATATGTTGGATCTTCTATACTGGGTATGCTGCAAAACAATCCTTTTATTGTGCGAGTACTAAGCAACACTGCAACCATGAACAAAGTTGTGAATAGAGTGGCTATGAAGGTTATTTTGATGGACTAAATTGATTTTGTGATGAGAATGTTACTCTGAAAACAATGAGTTATAGTTAAAGAAAAATCATATATTAGGATTTTTAAATATTTTTGTGCATTTAGATTGAAATAGGTTGATATTTGAGAATTAGATTTAGAGTCTTTATGTTTGGTTATCTTTGGCATCATGTATATACAAGGTTGTCTTCTACATAAAATATTATGGACCTCAGAAACTATTAAGTACCTTGTTTGCCTCTTTGTTTAATCTATCTTATAAATTTGAGCAGTTTTCTCTTCTTTTTTTAACATAATATGTAAATAATATAATCATCAATTAATTTGAATAAATATTGAACTATTTAATTGGCTTTCAATTAATTGGTTTGTGTATTTATAATTACATTATGAATTCCAGCGGTTTTTTTTTTGGATAATTTCTTATGTTCAGTCATAAATATTTTTCTTCTAAATGGAACTAAATCCAGTCCGTCACATGGTCGTGGACGTATCTTGCCTCGAAAAGAATTTAGACATCAGGTTGATGCTTTGCACCAAGAAGATTTTAACTGGTCTAAATGTAAGTTATATTTTAAACTTGCACATTATGTGCCATGGGTAGATCAGTATCATTTATCATTTAACATTTTTTCATCTGGTAATTTCTATTTCTAATCAGAATTTCTTCATTCTATATCTTTGTTTAACTTAGCAACTCTATTCTGTATTTTGTCCAATAAAGTCTAGTTGCTAAGGGATGGTGGCCATTATGATTGCTAGGAAACATGCTCTTGATTGCAATGCGATCAATATCTTATCAATTTACTGTTCCATTTGTTATTTGTTTTGGTTCTTGTATCATTTTGAGAGCACGGAATGTGGACGGTAAAATCCTTATTTCTTTTGGATTTGATAACATAAGAGATTTGATGTCCAAAGCTTTTAATTGGTAGGTCATGCTTGGTGGACCAGAAGATTAAGTATAGAAGTAACTAAACATGATACAAAGAGAAGAAAAGGGACGTTTAATTGGTGCCCATTAATTTGGTTTCATTGTTATAGGCATTATTTTTGGTTTGCCCAAGCATCTGCTGTAATCAGTTTTTGCTTTTAATCAACGGGTTCATGTTGGCTGATTTATCACCATATTACAGTTTCTGTATTAAATTTTAGATGATATTTGTGGTAAGGGACAATGATGTAATGAGCCTCATATACAATAGTTTGTCTATGAGACTCCAACGTCTCCTTTTTTATTTTAATTCTTTTTATATGATTGTATTGTAATTCAGAGTCATACTCTTTGGTGTTATTGTAATTCAAAACAATATATCCTTTGGTACTTGCCACTATTGTATAGTCAGTCAGTTTTGTTATGATGCGTTGCACCATTAATTTGTTTGTATATATTGTTCTTGAGTTGAGTTCCTTCCTGCGTTTATTTTTTTCTAATATTCCATGCATAAAAATTTATTTCAGTAGCAGGCAAATGAAAGCTAGCAAATGTTAAAACACCTAGTTAAAACTAAAGAAACTAGAAAGCAAAATTTGGATATTAAAAAAACAAAAAACCACAACAAACATTAGTGTTAGTAACATTGATATTATTTTATTGGAAATAACAATAAATAAATGAATAACAAAGAGATTTCAACAAACATTACATTTTAGTTGAGTCCATCGATATTTGATATATCTTGATATTTGATTTGATTTTATTATATTCATTGAATGATCGAAGAAACATATCAAAACATTTTTTTGAGACAGGTTAATTAATCTTTAGACAGTAAATAATATTAAACAGCAAACCATTTCCTAGAAAAAAAACTTTTACGGCGGTTTTTTGATCGTCGTAAACAATTTTGGAGAACTGTTCACGACGGTTTATTGGCTAATTTACGTCAGTTTTGTAAACATATGAAAAACTATTTGCAGCGGTTTTTACACTTTTTACGGTAGTATCATCAAAGCTTTTTACGGTGGTTTCTATACCTTTTACAGCGGTTTATTGTTCGTCGTAAAAAGACTAAAATATATACGGCGGTTCTAAACCGTCTCAAAAAGATGTGGTAAATGCCAATCGTATTTCGTCGTTCTTTTTTACGTCGAACACCCAAATCGCCGTAAAAAGATTTTTGAGACAAACAAAAACCACCGTTAAAGCTTTTACTGCGGTTGCTTTTGCGGCGGTTGAGAACCACCGTAGAACCGCCATAAAAAGGTTTTTGCGATAGTTTTTACCCTCCGTAAAAAGTCCTCGATGTTGTAATGTATTACCCCTGAGATAATTGAAAAAAAAAATATATATATATATATATATATATAATAACATAATAACATATGTAATTTTTATATCAGATATTAATTATTTATACAGTGACATAATGCAATAGAATATATTAAAATAAATAATTAATATAAAAATTATAATAAATAGTAATTAATACTATTCTCATGAAATAATTATTTCAATCTCTGTGTCAATGGTACCTTATTTTATCGTCCATATAATAATACCATAAAATTTAATATATAATAATACTGTTCTTTCTAAAATATTAGCTCAAATGTCATCTTAAATGTAGAGGCGATGAATATAACATAATGATGTGTTAAGTGAAATATTAATATCATATTAATTACGACATCATTTGGAAAGAATAAAATTATTATTAACTAAATGATACGATGATTACTCATGTAATATGACTTTGACAATTCAAATTATAGAGTAGGATTGGATATATAGTTTTATTCATTATCTAATAATAAATAATAAAATTAATCTTTATTATTTTAACTTTTTAACATAGTAATGGTCAAAATTACATTCAAAAGTTATTTATTATACAAAAGGTAACCCATGAAAAAGTTAATTTTCTTTTTATGAGAGATATGTATCATTTACTCTTTCAGGGAAACAGTATCTGGATGATATTAAAACCAAATATGCATATATTTAATTCTTCTAAAATATTTCAATTCAAGTCATTTTGAAAACCACGGGCAGCACCTGGTTTCGGATATGGATTACTGTGGTTTTGTAATTTGACATTATATGATGGATACAGATAATCCAAGTTAATACTTGTTTCCTCTATTTATAATATGTACAAACTTTAATAAATTTAGAATTAATTATTGAAAAAGTGAATGTTTATGACCCTTTTTTTAAACATATCTAAACGAGGTAACTTCATAAATTTCTTTAACAAGGTAAGATCCATTTTTTCTAGCCCAAACTCCGGCCGAGTTGACCCGACAAGTGCTCCGCATTCTAAAGATACACGTGTCTTCTTTAGCAGGGGTTTCATGGTTTTTGTGTGAGACTTTCTGTTATCATTTGAAAATGATATCTCTAGAATGGAGGTATGACATGTGTAACCATAAAACTGGTTTAGATTATTTTTTCTTTTCTATTCTCCAAGGACAATTATGTATTTATAGATTATATAAAAAAATTGAAATAATGTTCTTATAGTTTTTAAGTTTTCTAAAAATGTATACCTAATTAATTGTCAAAGATTTGATAATGCATCACAATATATAATAAGATAGAAGGTTAACGGTTTTCTGTTATCACATACTTTTATAATTGTTAGACCGTTATTCTTCATAATTAGTGTCGTTTTCTTCGTTAATCATAAGAATCTAAGATTCACATGATCTAACCTTTAGATTTTTAATCACACGTGTTTTAAATATTATTTTCTTTATAATGCTCTTCCTTCTAAAAACTTTGACATTTTTTTTTTTACTTAAAAATATTTGCACTAGAAATTTAAAAATAAATGGTGCTATAGTGTGGTTTGTATATGTATAACTTCTACTATTGTGGTTTTTATTCAACAAATTAAACAATATTATAAGTAAGTAGCCGAAATATGAACATCACAACAAATTTAAATTATCATATATATTTTAATGTGTATAGAAGAAGCTCAAGCGATAGTATAATTCTTATTAGCTTAATGAAAAATCGTAAAAAACACAAAATTAAGATTGTATATTTAACAATATTTCTCTTCTAATATATGTATTATTTCAACAAAAGCAAAGTTTATAGATAACTGTGAATCTTAAGCCAAAACAGAAATATAATTTCTAAATGGAAAGTGAGGAATTAAGAAGAGGTATTTAAATAAAAGATTGCATAATCTTCTTTAAAAAGAACTCCTTGTAAGAACCACTCTAGTTCTGGTAATTTGCATTAAATGTTGATTTTGCGCTAGATTTTCGATATTAATTCCTTAAAAATTCAGGGGGTGTGCACGTACATATGTTGTCTGTATATGCTATATTATTTTGTTTAGAATCGAAAAAAATTAAAAAGAAAATGTAAATAGAAAATTGAAGGGTTGAAAAATGAAAATTGTGTACTACCACTTTCTATCTGTTTCTCTTTACAAAAGCACATAAGCTATCTTGCGACAAATGTAACATTTTCCTTGTGCCAATTACTGGCTTTACCTTCAACTTCTTCTATAAAATCATCCTTGTTGTAGTCACAGTTCAAAATGTCATCAAGCTAGCTAATATGGGTTTTCTGAGTGCTACAATGCAGGGTCGATCTTCCAAGACCAAATCCTCTGTTGAGAGGTGTAAAATCTTGGTTGTGGATGATGATCCTACATCTCTGGTTGTTGTCTCAACTATGCTTAGAGCATGGCAATATGAGGGTACTTGACGGAAATCCCATATGCTTGTTTTAGTTAGCTTCACGTTTACAAATCATCATCATGCATGTATGTATTGGTGATGATTTGATAAAATTAAAATTTGCACATGCATGTGAATTATATTTGCAGAAGCTTTCTCTCATTTTCAGCCAACTTTAATTAATTTAACTAATAGAATAAAGAGCAAGTTCATTTTGTATTCTTGGTTAATTTCATTTGTCTTTCTATTCGATACTCACGCTTCTCATCCTTTCCTCACTACGTCTAATATCGTTTGAAACAATGGTTATTTCTGTTTTTTCTTCTCTTCTAATGACTTATTTTCTTTTCTTTGTCTCCTTCTCTTCTCCTCTAGTGCTTACCTTTCAAGCAGATTTAATACATGATTGAAAATCGTAGCTTCGTTTGTTTCTTTCTACATAATTAAGGTTTTGCATGCATGAATTTTGTAAAGGATATATATATATGTTCCATTTTCAATCATTTCCTTTACTCTATAACTGAATCTGAGGGGTACTTCAAGTTCGCAAATTCATATTACTTAGATTTATAGAACTGATTCTTTTTTCCTGCTGCAATATTGTTGCGTAGATCAAATTACAAATTTTCCATCTGCAATAACCACGTCTTGTTGTAATTCAATGTTTGTTCTTCTTTATATGGTTATTAGCGACATAACAAGGTGGCTTTGCTTGCATGGTTCAGATTCCTTTATAAGGCAATGTATTTTAGTTATCATTACATATAAAACTGTAACTTAAATTTTCTCCATTTTTCTCAATAATAAAATTATCGATTTTTTTTTTGTTTTATGCCATTTTTATTTTATTCTTAATGGGTGAAATTGTCTTCTTATGATCTTAACTTTTATTATTACTTATAGAAGTTGAAACATTTTTTACAACATGTGATGAGATAGTTTCGTTAATGTGCATGCATGTCGAACATCAATTTACTAATCCTTGATACTGAATAATCATTTTTCAAATATATATATATATATATATATATATTTTTTTTTTTTTTTTTTCTTCTTTGAATTCCAGTTGTGACTGTGAAATCCCCAGTGGACGCCTTAGCTACTGTGAGGACACAGAAGGAAGAGATTGACCTCGTTGTCACTGACCTCCATATGCCTCAGATGAGCGGGCTGGAACTGCAGCAACAAATTAATGCAGAATTCAAATTGCCTGTCATTAGTACGTTTCATCTATTGTATTCAAAGTTATTATTTTATTTTATTTACTCTCACTAGGTCTAGGTCGAGGACATCTACATTGTAACATATATATATCGGACTATATATATCCTTCGTATAATTAACGATTCTGTTTGATTAACATAAACATATATCAATTTCTTTCCCTTAATTGAACTAATTTGTTCGTCTTTGAATTGCAGTAATGTCCTCAGATGATCGAGAAAAAATGATACTCAAATGCTTACAGAGCGGAGCTGTATTTTATATAATAAAGCCAGTCAGCCAAAATGACCTGAAAAATGTGTGGCAACATGCAGTTCAGTATAAGAAAGGACAATCTATCTTGATCGAGAGAGTAGGAAGCTTTCAATTGGGAAGGTCGTCATCGTCATCGTCATCTCGTAAGAATACATCTTATTATGGTGGCGATATTGCATCTGCAGCGTCTGTGAACGAAGACAATCGTGGCAGCAAGAAGAAATATTGCAAAAGAAGGTACTCCAAAAAGAGCAAGGAGTACCTGCAAGGAGACAACTCCAATGTTGCTCCAAAGAAGGCCAAGGTCGTTTGGACAAATTCGCTTCACAATCGCTTTTTGCAAGCCATTAAACATATTACCCTTGAAAGTAAGTTGTAGTTAACTATATATAATGTCATTATTTGCTTTTTACTCTTAACTGTTATACACGTTTATCGCTTCAAGTTCAACTTATGATGGTGTGTATAATACAATACTTGCATTAATGTTTGTCCCTTCTTGTTCTATTTAATTAATTTTGAATTTCATGCAGAGGCTGTCCCCAAGAAAATCCTCGAGTGCATGAATGTGCCTGGCTTAACTAGAGAGAATGTCGCTAGCCATTTGCAGGTAATCAATGCGCTAGCTAGTTAACTTTTTTTTTAAAAAAAAAAAAAAAACTATACTTAACTAGAGAATACTTAATGAAATTCTCTGATTAAACAGTTTTTTTTTTTTTTTTTATACTTCTTAAGATTATTTATGTAAATCAACTTTGAGGGTGATTGATTTTATATAGCTATAAATTAACTCTAATAATACAAAGGAGAGATAAACAAGTGCATTTTGTTTTCTATAGGTATATGCTTCCTATTACTTTTTGAGATCCTTTTTCAGAATACTTTATTGGAAATGTTTATGGCTGTGGGTACAAATAGGAATTTGCCCATTGATGATTTTACTTACAATAGTATAAAAGGTCGGGCCTCCAGTAATTAAATTAGGGTAGACTAATTAAACTTGGATTAGCATCATGTTAAATTAAAATAGATAAGAAAATTCTCTTTAAAAAATGACCAAGAGTCAAAGATTAATTATAACTTATTAAATGTTTATCACTTTTAATGACGTCAATGCCTATTAATGGTAGTATATATGCATGTGTCTGCGCTCCGCAGAAGTACCGGATCTTCCTAAGGAAGGTTGCAGAGAAAGGGGCTAGTGCCGCAACGAAGAAGTTCTCTTCTAGGAACTTGAGATCCAACTACGGCTCAGGGCAATCCTCTTTGCTTTTAAAGAATTCTGAAAACAAGGAAAAGAAGCAAATTGGAAGTACAACTCAACCAACATATGGAAACAATTATATGTCTTCTCTTAATCTTGGCAACTTTGGTGCAAGGCACGGAGCTTCAAGCAGCAACAATGTGTCTCCACTGGGATTATTGAGCAATCAAGCTAGTCTTCCTCAACCATTCTCCAGCTACACAAAGCCTCTTTATCAAGCAAATAGCACCACTGCTTTTGGCGTGGGATCAAACAATTACATTGACACAAATCTGTTGTTGAGTGGAGGTATGTCACGTGGTCCTGTGAGTGGCAGCAATCCAATGCAGATTCACCAACAGCAGTCTCAAGCAAGCTGGTTCGGTCTCTATAATAATCACGGAGCTCCAATATTGGGAAGTTGGAAACCTAGTTACAGTACTTCGGGCAATGAGAACATGGAAACTTTCAACAACCCTTGTGCAAACTATGCTGAGAATAACAATATTATGGGTAGTGTTGGAGCAATGGGAGTTCCGGCATTTGGTTATTGGGCTCTAGGAGAGTCTTCTTCTTCAGGGTTTTGTCATGCAGATTACTACCGACACGCACCAGCATTTGGTAGTGTTAATGAACAAGGAAATACTTCAGTGCAGCCACCACCACAGCCACAGCAACAATATGGCCGACAAACTGACTTCGCTGATTTCGATCTTATGAATAATTTTATTGGTAACTCGGCTTATCCAAATCCATTCGGGGAAGGTGACATTTCTGGCTATCTGTTTGGGCCAGCCAACTATCAATTCCCCTATGAGGTAAATCTAATCTTATATGCTCTCCTTTCACAAGTCTAAAATATTTAAGTGGCAACTACATGGTTCCTTTCTTTGCATAGTTAAAAAGCATTAATCTTTTTTTGCTTATTGATTAGTGGTTTTGATATTTAATTATAGGAACATGCTGGCGAAGGTGACCTCATGAATCCCAATCTTCCAAGTAGCTCATATCATGCTGAAGTGAGTTCTCCGAGTAATCTGTCCCTGAACCTATTTGCTAGTGGCACTGTTGAAGAAAATGATCCTTGGATTGCTGATCAACCATCTCTTGAACAGGCATGTTCCAGTTCTTTAACTTTTCCATTTCACGCTTGGTTTTGATATTATAAATTTATGAACATACTCTAGTTATTTCGGTTTCCAGAATCGATATTAATTGTGTGATATATATGTCACTCCTAATCAAATTGATTCTTGGCTCGATGCAGCTTCAGAATATTGAAGAAGCTGCTGTGGACGGAGAGATGGAAAATGACACAATTAATCCCTTCAATGACTACTTTCCAAGCTTTGATCCAAAACCTGGTGATCAGGTAATTAATTATTTTATTGATCACATAATATGATCAGTCTCTAATTGTTTCATGGATTATTATAATTGCCGTATAATGCCTTTGGTTTAAATCCTAAACCAATATTTTTTCATAATTTATGTAGCAAGAAGGTGATGATGCTCACACAAACTCCGAGCTCAATAACCTGAATGCTGCAGACAATTTTGCTTCAGGAAATCAGGCATGCCTACCATTAACCTTCAAATTAATGGCTTCATTATGAATCAAATTTCATGGACTTTTTGCACACTTGTCTTAAAAATCTTGTTTTGGTTTCCACTGCAGGATTGGCATGATGAATTCCTGGACTCTCTGTTTGGTGGTGATCGCCCATTCTGAGCTAGAGAAGCACAAGCCTCTCCTCTCCTGCTCTCAATCCGCTCATGGAGAATCTTGTATCTTAGTTTATTTTGAATTTCAGTTTATAATAAGTTATGTGGTCACATTTATATATAGGAATGGATCATTTACAGCACATTTTTACATAAATTATATGTGACATCATTTGTGAACATTAGATCAAAATACTTTTGACAGTATATTGATACAATATTTATAAATGATGAGTACAATCGTTTATATAAAAAATAGAGTCATTGATCCTTCTTATATATATGTATCTAGGTTGTTAAACAGCCCTTGTAATTGCCTAGTTCGATCGTTTTGTTGTTGCTGAACTTCCGTTTGTGGTAGTTTATGTTGCATTTGCTACTGAATTAAATTGGAAACTTCGAATACTTGCTGTTTAATATCTGTCTTTATCGTTTTATTTTTCAAAAATAACGTCTTAATTAGTGACAAGCTTCAGTGAATGGTGTGTTTCGTTCAATTTTATCTAATTGGTATATACTAGCTTGCTAGCTGCTGTTGTGATCAATTTTCGTGGTGTGTAGTGTTTTACTTTCCTTTGACCACTACTTGCCCTTTCCATTTAGTTCTTAATTTTTTTTAAAAAAAAAAACTACTTTCATTTATCTTTTCTCATTGTAAAAGCTTCCCCTTAAACTACCCTAAACAACAAGAGTAATTTTCTGTGTGTATATATATATATATATATAGTTCATTCTTTTACATTTATAATAAAACATTATCTTCTCCTGTTTACCGATGACAACATGCAATTCAGTTTGTTAATTGTTAAATGCTTTATAATCGACTCTTCATCTGTCACTTTCTTTGAAACAAAGCTTGCCCTTTTTATTTAATTCTTTAAAATCTCACACAAAAGCTAGTTTTTTTTATCTTTTTTTCTCGTTAAGCTTCCCCTTAAACTATCCTAAAAGATATAACTAGTATTTTGTTCTAAACCAACAAAAGTAAAATTTTATCCTTCATTTTTAAATTTATAAAACAGCTTCTTCGTCCGAAATTTTTTAAAATTTAATAAGAAATTTATATATATAGGAAATTATTTTTAGTTTATATATGTAATCAAGACACATGTAATTGCTATGTATCCATGCAATAATTATAGAGACTGGCTATGTTTGGAGATGGCAATGATCCAGCCGACTTTGTCCAAGTCCACTTAGTCATTAAAACTATAAATTCGATCGATTCCTATTATGAGTTTACTTTTTCTAATCCTAGATCTTCTCATTGGGATTTAAATGTCGTCAAGTTTGAGGGCCAAAATAATATTTTTAATAATTTTTATATTATAAAACCGTAATCTGAGTTAGTTTGGATCTGAGTGAAAGTATATTATAGGTTCACCTGGTCTAAAATCAGACCGAGAAAAAAAAAATTCCATCCTTATTAAAGCTTTATTTTTCCTCTGTCTGACATTGATTTGTTTTAGCTTAGTTATTTGACGACCAAATCTAAACCATATATTGTCTCCTAAATTATCTCCATAACATATATAAACTTTTTTATAAGCTATATATAAAAATAATAACAATAATAAGGGTTTATTAATTGTATAATTATGTATTTCTTTTTTCAAATTTATATGATATAAATTTAATATGTTGAACCAAAAGCCAATTATATAAAGGCAGCTAAACCCAAATAAATTTTAATCTTTTTTTTTTTTTTTAAATAAGCTACTGTTGGAGTCTTCCCAAATTGCCAACTTTCATTTCTTCAAAGTTTCGACAAAATAGGAATCACTGTCCATCCTCCCAAACTTTCCATTCCAAATCCTGAATTTTTTTGAAAGTAAAAACTAGCCGTTGGAAAGTCTCTTGAAGATCACCTAGCTAGCTCACTTCAAATACTTTCACCTAATAATATGAATCTTTTAATAACAAAGAAACTACAAAATCTTCCTCTAAATTTGTTCTCAAAAGAAAAAGAAAAAAGATCATCACAAATATTGAGTGGATCTTTGTGAATACTTTTTAAGATTTGGATTATATTTTGTTGCAATCATGTCTAGTAGCAGTGGTGGTCGCTGTGCAGCTTGCAAGTATTTGCGAAGAAGATGCCCTTCAGATTGCATTTTCTCTCCTCATTTCCCTGCTAATGACCCTCAAAGATTTGCTTGCGTTCACAAAATCTATGGTGCCAGCAATGTCACAAAGATGCTGCAGGTAATGAACAAATACTATATTTGTGATCAAATTAACTTCTATTATTACTTTACTTTAGCTTTATAAATCTTTGTTAATTAGTTTATTGGTGTGACTTTTGTTTAATTTGATCATAATATATGAATCATATATTCAATCAGCAACTCCCAGAGCAACTACGAGGGGAAGCAGCAGATGCCTTGAGTTTTGAGGCACAACAGAGAATTGAAGACCCAGTTTACGGTTGTGTTGGAATTATTTACCTACTTCATCAAAAAATCCACAATGCAGAGGCCCAGCTAGCTAAGGCCCAAGCTGAACTCGCAGTTCTCGTCAATTCGCATGCGCAACCACCTCGTCAACCTTAGGGGATCCATCCACTTGGGTCTAGTTTCAACAGAACTATTAGCTTGCCAAAACAAGGGAATTAATGTTACCCATTTTGGTCCCTATCATCAAACTTGACGTTGGAGGTTAATTTAATTATCATTGTTGCAATTTCTAAATCACTACACCATGATCCTATCCCTTTAGAAAGTAATAAAATGACGAGTTTAATTGTAAACTGTTATAAGCTCAAACTATAATGCAAATAATATATGATATTTATGCCTCAAGCCAATTGTTACCCCCTGTCCATACTTTGCTGCTCCTCTAATTGGCATGATCTCACTGCTTGGCTTTACTTACCCAATCATTTGCCGAAGATCTTTAATTTTATTTGTTGTATATTGGTTTTTATATAATTAAGATATGGAAATTGAGTTAATAATTCATATGGGGTTAAAAAAAAAATTATTTGAAATAAAAAAAAGTTGATAAAATTGATCATACTCCAATTCCAACCCGGATACCTGTGTTTTACCCTCAATTTTCTTTCTTGGTTTTCTCCCTCTTCATTAAAAATTCCAATCGTTCATTTTTTTGTTACTGTTACCTTTACCTTAATCTCTCTCCCAACCCACTTTCATTTGAAATTTAAATCTTAAAATTGATACTTTTGCTTATTTAAAATGGGCTTACCGTCGAAAATAGGTGCAGGTTTCGTATTTTTATATTCTTTGTGCAATTAAAATATAGGAAAATTAGGATTAACAATTATTGAAATGAAAAACGTTTGATGCCCTGCCACCTTTTCCATGGATTATTCGTAATATTTGACCATACTACAACTTCTGTGATGTTATTAAACTAAATTGGAGAATAGATATCGTATTCTTTGCCAATGATATTATTTGAATTAATTTAACAAAATTTTAAGCAATATAAATAATACTAGACGTATAAAATTGAACAATAGAATTTGGAATAATGGTAAATTTTTTAAAAGATATCTTCAATTTTGTGTATCAAATAACATATAATTAATTAATTAATTGGTAATTATCAAATAATATGTGATAATGTAATAAATAATATAATAAATTTAATTTAATGATAAAACCTTGAAATGTATATCAATGCTAATAAAATTTATATGGCAAATGACAGGACGGACAAAATTTTATCATCATTGTATCACATATTTTAATTTTATAATAAGATAATAATACACAAAATATCAACAAATGATATATACAAATATGTTCAGTATTTAAAAAAATTAAAAATTAAATGAGGCGTGCGATGTGACATATACAGGATATATTAAATATATATATATATATATATATATATATATATATATATATATGAAATTATTTTGCGAAAATTGAGAAAATAGACAAATTTAGGGGGCCTGTTTAAAAAATGGACACGTTCTGAAATTTTTTCATCCCATAGACACTTTTGTGTCTAAAAGACAAAAATACCCTTGTACTATAATAAATTCTCAAAACGTTTGTTATTTCATATCCCTTCGGACGAATTTGAAGAAAGACAGTAAAGTAAAACAAAGAACAAAGAAACCAGTAACAGCTCGAATCACTTCACTTCATTGTCCCGAAACAATCTCAATATCTGAAACAGTAAGCAAAACGCGTAAGAACAACTTTCCTTAATCTCTCTGTAAATGGCATAAAAATTTAATGTATGTGTAGTATTTTCGTTATTGATCGCTTTCGTAACTGACAACCGCATTATATAGCTTAAAAATGGGTTATGTATGTGAACTAAGGGTAGAGATAGTGCCGTCTGTGTGAAAAAATGCTGGAAATTGGTTGTCGGTGTGCAAAAATGTGTTTTTGCAGTCGAAGGTTGAAGAAGACGAGTGTCTTCGAGTGTCTTCGAGTATCGTCAAGTCTCGTCGAGTGTCGAGAAGTTCTATCGGACCGAATCTCGACAATTCAGATGGTGGTGTCGAGTGTCTAGGCATTGCGTCGATTCTAGGTTCGAGTGTCGTGGGTTCGAGTGTCGTCGAGGGTCTTGCGGATTGACGACGTCGACGAAAGTTCGTGTGTCACGTGTCGAGAGTCGAGTGTCGGACGCGGGGAAACCGACCTGTAGATGTCTCGAACCATGCATGTCGAGTGTTTCGAGAGTCGTCGAGACTATTTTGTCGAGCTTTCGAGTAAGCGGGTCGAGTGTACAACTTGACGAGTGTCGGATGCAAAAGATAGTCGAGTTCGAGTGTCGTGTCACATATGTCGAGTGTCGAGTGCGTTTGTCGAGCGTCGTCGAGCATTTTGGCAGAACACTCGTTTTTTCGACTTTTGCAAGCTATTTCGTAATTATTTTTTATCCACGGATCTTATATGATATGATATGTCTCAATCATGCAGGAAATGAAAACTTTACGCATACTCATTGTATACAATAGTTCTTGGACTGTGTAAGAGAACGGTAGTTATTTGTATGCCGGTGAGATGGCGAAGCCATTGATAATTCGTAGGTGTGCTACTTATAACGAGTTGGTTGACTGTATTAGTACTAAAATGGGTTGGGATCTTCGTAAGAAAAGAATGAGTTTAGAGGTTCAATTTGCTTGTAAGGATGTTCTTCCAATGCCGATTCATATTGAGACTGACGACGATGTTTGTTTTTTCATACAACATTGTTTGGAGGACCAACAATCATATACACCATTAGTTGTTAAAGTTGAAGATAGGGAGAAGCAAAGACAGAGATCAGGGTCAGGATCCGATGCAATACGTAGTCGAGAAAGATCTTCTCATCCCTCTTTGTTTCGTTCAGCAAGTAGGAGCAACCAATTAAGTGAGTCTACTCCTGTTTGTGGACAACCAGAATTGAATGACGATGTTGGCATTGAGTTTGAGCAGTGTTTGGGCATGCAGGGCATGAGTCATTTGGGGTAGGGGTGTTATTTGAAAATGAAGAAGGAGTACCTCCATCGATACCATCGAGATTGGTACGTCATCTTGACAGCATTAGAGAGTTTGAGAGTCCAGGTAATATTGATGATGTTAATGATGACAATGGTGGCAATGAATATTATGAAGATACTGATGATGTTAGTGTGCATGTTGACGATGACAATAATGATTGCACGGTTCATATTGAGAATGATGTTGAGGGATTGGATGATTTTGTTGTTGATGGGCACAATGTAGCCGGTCCATATTTCGATAATAAGGGAGAACGGGAGATCTTGAATGATGTGAACCAGGATGAGCCGTTTACCGTGCCTTCTCCAATTGACTCCGTACCTACCGTGCCTCCTCCAATTCACTCCACACCTACCGTGCCTCCTCCAATTCACTCCACACCTACTCGTCCAATATATGGACATCAGGAAGATCCGATGTCGAATAATGACAGCTCTCAGGCTAACACATTCAGGTGGATGCCGCCTATTGTGCATCCACCCTCCACAGTTGGCGATGATGTCTCATCGTTTGTAGTTGACAAGATTGAGGTTGGGGGTGGGCAGATGTTTAACAGCAAAACGGAGTTTCGAGAGAAGTTAGCGATGTTAGCATTAAGACGAAACTTTCAATTCAATGTGAGGAACTCCAACGCCACAAGGTTTGAGGTTGTATGTCGTGCTGAATCTTGTAAACGGCGTTTACGTGCCATAAAGGTGGCCAATTCACATTTCTTCCAAGTGAAAAAGTATAAGAACCACCACACGTGCTCCGGAGCCGGACTTCACCCAGTTCACAAACAGGTAACTGCACATGTCATTCGCAAACATATTAAGAGCAAATTCGTTGAGACATCGAGAATATATCGTCCAAAGGATATTATGTCCGATGTTCAGGAGTCATTGGGTGTTAATATCACGTACAACAAGGCATGGAGGGCAAAGGAGATAGCTTTGCAAGAACTTCACGGATCTCATGATGAATCATTCACACTACTCCCTCAGTACATGTACATGATTGAGAAAGCAAACCCGGGGACCAAAACGTCGTTAGAAACTGATGAGGAGAACCATTTCAGATACTTTTTCATGAGTATGGGGGCCTCGATTGCTGGATTTGCATCGTCAATTAGGCGAGTTATTATAGTTGATGGTTCTTTTTTAAAAGGGAAATATAGGGGTACAATGTTTTTTGCTTCTTGTATGGATGGTAATAAACAAATATACCCCTTGGCATTTGGAATTGGGCATTCTGAAAATAATGACTCGTGGAACTGGTTCATGAGACAGTTGCATGATCATGTTGTACAAAATGTCCAAGATCTTGTCTTCATTTCTGACTGTCATCGTAGTATTGAACGCGCTATGGTAGCAGTTTTTCCTCATGCACTGCATGGATTGTGCACTCATCATCTTAAGGGTAACTTGAAGGCAACGTTCAAGGACAAGACTTTGTTAGAATTGTACTACCGAGCTGCAAGGACATATCATTGTGCAGATTTCAACTATCATATGCGACAAATTGAATCGCATATGCCAGCAGCAGCAACTTATCTTCGAGAGATCGGAGTCGAGAAATGGGCACGTTCACAGTTTCATGGTCGGCGGTATAACATAATGACAACAAATATAGCTGAGTCGATGAACAGCTGTTTGCGACACCATCGATTCCTCCCGGTGACGTTGTTAGCTGATTATTTTCGGGCCAACTTGCAGAAATGGTTCTATGAGCGTCGATAGCTATTTGCTAACTCAGAATCACATCTCTCACCCTGAGCAAACAAGTTGATGGAGGAGCGTTTAAAAGAAGGAGAGCGTATGAGGGTTAGTGGTATATCTCTTACTATGTATGAGGTTAGAGGCAATGACCGTGTTTGCATAGTTGACATGCATGCGTGTACATGCACATGCCGGGTGTTTGATCTTGACCAGCTTCTGTGTGCACATGTATTAGCGGTATGCAAACGTATGAATCTACTTACGTGCCATGATTACTGTGCCCATTGGTATACCACTGAAACATTACTACATGCATATGCTCTCCCAGTAGTTCCTGTTATAGTTAGTGAGGATTAGGTGGTTCCTGAGGAGGTTCGCAGTAGAGTGGTTCTCTCGCCAGTCATGAGGAGACCAGCCAGTCGTCCTTGGAGGAATCGAATCCTTTCTGTCGGTGAGTCTAGCTCCTCTCGATCTTGCGGGCGTTGTGGAATTTCTGGGTACAATCGTCAAACTTGCCGAAACCCAGTTCCGCTGCATGACAGGGGATGATGCATACCAAATGTTGATGTTTGCAACATTGTCTATTTTTTTTATAACAATTCCTAAGCTTTTGAAATTAATATATTTCGGGTGTTGGATTTTGTCACTGTAAAGCAATTATTGTATTAAACACATCTTTATGTGCGTTGTCGTTAAATTAAATAATCTTACCTGACCTTCAACCAAAAAATCATTTCGAATCTGATTCGAAAACTCGAAAAAACGAGTGTTCTGGCCAAACGCTTGACGACACTCGACGGACTAAACTCGACGCTTGACATATATTAATGGAACAGAAAATGAAAACGAGTGTTTGGGTGAAACGCTCAACGACACTCGACGGTAAAACTCGACACTCGATCAACACGACATGGGAAATACGACATAAATGAGTGAAGCTCGATCAACACGTCACACGAACCCTCGAAGCTTGATCATATTGAACACGAACACGCGAAGCTCGATCAACACATCACACAAACACTCAAAACTTGATCATATTGAAAAGGAGCCCTCGAAGCTCGATCAGCACGTCACACGAACACTTAAAACTTGATCATATTGAAAACGAGCCCTCAAAGCTTGATCAACACGTCACATGAACACTCGAAGCTCGATCAACACGTAACACGAACACTCGAAGCTCGATCAACACGTAACACGAACCCTCAACTCTCGACCCGAAATCCGACAATTTGACTCGACCCTCGACCCTCGAAGACTGACACGTGACAAAAGATCTCGAACTTTAGGGTTTAAAGAAATCTCTCGATCGTCACTTCCCGCTTCACACAAATTTACTTCTACACACCGTGTCAACTCTCGAAACTCACAGAAACGCACAGACAATGGTTGGAGCGCAAACAAACGCGCAACGACAATCATCGAAACTCCAAGAGACGCCGACCGCAGCACCCATCGGCATTGAGGTACGGCTTTATCGTTGCTTTTGACATACTTTCGTTGCCATGCACGTTGTTTTTTGTCATTGTGCATACAGTTTTTGCCTTGTTCGATATGGGAACGGTCGGGGTAAACCGACTGGCGCCGCGAGGCGCCGTCGCGAGGGCTGTAATAGGATTGAATTTTGTGGTTTTTACATTATTGTGTTGACTAGTACAGTGGTTTTAGAGAAAAATAGTGACGTTTAGGCAGTTTATGTTTATATATGTGGACGGAAAATGTATAGTATTCGGTTAGTTTCGGCTTTATCGTTGCCGGAAAGGCGCTGCCATTTTTTGTAGTAGTGACACTCGACACTCGGCAAACGAGTATTGTCGAGACCTGTCAAGGTTTATCGAGACCTTCGAGTCTGGTCAGATTTTGTCGAGTCATGTCGAGTTTGTCGAGATTTGTCGAGCTTTATCGAGCGTTTTGGCAGTTTACATGGTTTTTTACTGTTTTTTTGCCTTTTTGTGTCATATTGAACTATAATGGACTTGTTTTTGCCAATTGAAGCAAATGGCTGGTAAATTTGGACTGTCCTTCACGCTTAAGACACCGGATATGGAGCACTACCATGCGGTGATCACAAACATGGCAAGTTGGGACTGTATGCAATGGATCCGGGCGAACTTCAGTCCGAGGCAACAAGAGATGTTTCGTGCAACATGTTTCGGATTTCTCCTAGACATCCGTCGGCTCTCCTTTCCGTCTCAGTTGGCGCACCACGTGCTTCAGTGGGAGGTTAACACCGTGGGGTACGATCAGGAGATGTGGTTCCTTGTTGAAGGTAAAAAAATGGTTTTCAGATACAATGTTGTTACAAATTCATTGTTTTACACGTATGATGTTTTTAGTTATTTTACTGTACCATAGTTGTCATCTTATGTATTTTTTTCCTTCTTTCCAGGACGATTAATTCGTTTTTCTGCGCACGAGTTTGGTTTGGTAACCGGATTATGATTTGCTTCCATGGTGCCACCAATACCGACTATGTTGAATCCGTGCCGATTGTTGGATACATACTTCGATGGCATCGACTTGGAGCTTAGGCATTTCTATCCCAGACTTAGAGACTTGAATGTGTCTCGTATGCCAAACGAGGATGTCGTGAAGCTAGCAGTGTACTACGTACTTGAGTGTTTTTTCATGGCACGGGATAGACGCCGACACGTGACCCAGACATGGTTGAATTTTGTGGACAGACTGGATGAATTTAATACGTATCCATGAGGTTCGTTGTCCTATGAAAAGACATTGTGCTCAATGAAGAGGGCTTTGGTTGGGAGGTTAGAAAATTACAAGAGGCGAGCCCAAGCGAAGACGGACCAGGTGGAGAGATATAACTTGGAGGGGTGCCCGTACGCCTTTCAGGTACATACTACTATCCATGAGTGTGAACGTGTTTATTTCTGTTTGATGTAATTTTAGTACATGTCACTAACTAACCTGTTCGATGTAATTAAGGTTTGGTTGTACGAGGCCGTGCCTTACTTTGGCACTAATTTTGGAAGAGTGCCCCAGGAGTGCGAGCGGAGGATACCACGGTTGTTAAAGTGGGAGACAGTTAAGACCCCGTCCCAGAACGTTGCCTACACTGATATACTGAGGGTTAGGAGGCGGGTTAGTACGAATCCTCTGTTACATGAAATTGTCTTGTTTTTTGTTCACCCCACATTAACTGTTTCGCGTGATGGATTATATGTTGACGCAGGCTAGGCAGCTCGTCGTTTTAGAGCCGTTCGAGGTGGAGCAGCAGACGGAGTGGTATATACGGCTCGCTAAAGTAGTTGGCATCCGTAGAGGTGCACATGTGGCTTAGGCAACAGCTGTGGATGCTCCATTATTGGAGGCGAAGAGGGTCCTGCAGCTCCACCTCCGAAGGGACCAGTAGGTCCACATCCTGAGGGCCCATCAGGTCCACATCCAGAGGGTCCAACAGGTCCACCCGCTGAGGGACCAGCTCCACCCCCTGAGAGACCAGTAGCACCACCTCCGGAGGGTCCATCAGCACCACCTCCGGAGGGACCGCCAGCTCCACCTCCTGAGCTCTTATTCGCTTCACCTCCTGTTGGCCCTAGTTCCCCTGTTGAGCCAGATGTGGAGCTAGCAACAGACACAGCCAGTCCTGACATGGTCGTAGGGCCTTTCAGTCCACCGTCGGAGCCTTTCAGTCCACTGCTAAAGCCGTTCCATAGTTTCAGACATCTAAGAGCATCGACGATGGCGTCAGGTCGGCAGATATGTAATGCGAGTTTGCATTAATATTCTTATCCGTATACATTTGCTGCTCTGTTGGTTAATGAAGACTCCTGTTACCATTCTCATGCAGGTGCCACCGGTCCATGACGACTTCTAAAGCACAGTTTTGCGTGAACTTGCACTGCTACGGGTGGAGAACAAGGAACTGCGTGAGGAGATAGCTCTTCTCCGTAAGGCTGTTCTGGACCTCGGTGCCAACTTCGGATACGATGAAACGGTACGTTTCAATATTTACATACCGAAATTTGACCAGTTCCACACACGCTTAAGCTGATGGTTATGTTTGGCTGATTTCAGGATTCAGATGCTGATTCCGACGGAGGTTCGACTAATGATGGTGAAGGTCAGCCGCCCGCGGAACCTGATTCCATGGACCGGACTGTTCCTGCAACCGATGCTCCTCCGACGGCCCTAGTTTCACGCCGAGGTCGCCGCCTCCTTCTAGCAAAGCATAAGAGGAGCCCCTTTATGAGTCCACCGGGTAGGAAGAGGCCGAGGGTTCAACAGCAAAAGGAAGCCGTAGACCACCAGCAGCTACAGTCCGAGGCCCCTGTTGCTCAGCCGGAAGACAATCGATCTCAACGGCCATCAACGGATGTAGGAACCAATCTCATCTTGTGCCCTTCGGTTCCACTTTTCGACCCACGTGCCCCGATAGTAGAAGTTGACCGGCTACAATTCAAGGCATGGCTAGCGGACTTAACCAAAACGGATTGCGTTGATTTGGCAGTCTGCACCGCAGATCGTAAGTTTTTCAAGACGCTGCTCGGGCCATCACACTGTCTTGAAGCTGAGGTAGTTTCATACCATCTCCTGCTGTCGAATATTGTGATATACATTTGGATTTAATATTGATAGCAATTATTGTTTTCAGCATATAGACAGCTACTTGTGGTTGCTACGGTGCCGAGCTCGCGCCGTGACCGGAGCTGCTGTCCAGAGGTCTGCTTTCCTAGACACCACTTTTTGGGTACGTAATTCGTAGACATCTTAATTTTACATTTTTCACTTATAATTTCTGATTCCTTCAATGCGCTAACTGAACTCATGATCTTGTAATTGAAAATGAAGTCGTTGTGGCAGATGTACTCGGACAAATTGGACGACATTAGCTGGGTGAATGAGGAGGACATAGTCCAGTATGTGCTGGGACAGATGCCCCCCGCTGGAACACCATGGGTCGACGTGGACAGGGTGAGAACATTTATATTCACTGAGTTAGTATGTGCCATCTTATTTAAAATGTTGTGATTGATTTCCATTTCTATGTTGTCAATTCATTTTTAGCTCTATCTCCCAGTTCACCTCACTGATGATCATTGGGTGGCAGCTGAGGTGTAATTTAATCGCCGTCACATATCCATATATGACTCATCTATTGGTCATACTTCTGCAGACACAGTCATGCAGACAGTCCGATGCCTCGATGAGTTACTACCTCGTATGGTGTCAATGGAGGTTTTCGATATTCCTGACTATCCCACAACCCCATTTGACATTATGCGAATCGAGGATGTAGACCAGGTGCCACAACAGGAGCCTGAGGGAGGGGCATGCGGCGTGTACTGTTTGAAGTACATCGAGTTCTTAACGGGGGGCGTTCCACTTACTGAGATTAAGGCATTCCCCAATGACGAATGCCGGAAGAGAATGGCGGTACAACTTTAGCTCAGCCGCGAAAACCCACAGGCACAAGAGGCCGCCCCGACCATCACAGTGCCCTACGACCTCGAGGCGTTGTTGCCTAGACCTCCTATGCCTCAGGCGCTGTTGCCTCAGCCGGTTGTGCCCGCTGATGTTGCAGCCACTACCGCGACTGTTGATGATGTGTTAGGGGATGTTATGACCACTATTGCCCATGACGACGTTGATTCAGCAGAGGTCGAGTAGCAGCCGAGCACGTTGGGACCATGAGATCACCTATTTTTTGTATATATTATGTTTAGTTACACAATTTTTTTTTTTTTGTTTATAGTTTCTGGACACTAACACATTATTGTATAGTACTTTTTTTTATATTCGCACATGGTTACGATGTATAGTTGTACGAGAACTTGTAAATACACATTATTGTATAATGATATTTTTTAATAGGCTAAACACACAGACTTTCCCTGGGTTTTAGCTTAATTTTATTCATAAACACTGTTTACCACTTTTCATTGTACGATACCCCTGACTTTTTTGAAATTAATCATGGACAGCCCTTCCGTCACTTTTACCGTTAATTGTATGAAAATAAATGTAATGAATATGGTAAAAAAAGTCTTTCCACCTAATTAGTTCTGCTGACCAGTCCCACAGGAGCTGCTCACAGAATCCAAGTGCTCTTCGCTGCCTCCCCTGCACTGCGCACGCTAATAGCAAAAGTTGAGTTGATGCAAAATGAAGTTTGACATAGCAAACCTAACCACTGGTTGCCAGAACAAGCTTGAGATCGATGACGATCAAAAACCTGAGCTTTTTTTGACAGGAGGATCTCCCAAGAATTTAATACAGATGCTCTGGGTCAGGAATTCAAAGAATATGTTTTTAAGATCATGGGAGGCTGTGACAAGCAAAGATTCCCAATGAAACTGGGAGTTCTGACTCCTGGTCGTGTTCATCTTTTGCTTCAAAGAGGAACCCCTTGCTTCAGAGGTTACGAAAGGCGCAATGGAGAGCGAAGAAGGAAATCTATTCGTGGATGCATTGTTAGTCAAGATTTATCTGTATTGAACTTGGTTATAGTTAATAAGGATGAGAATGATTTACCTGGGTTGACAGACAGTGAAAACCCAAGGATGAGGGGTCCAAAGAGGGCATCCAAGATTAGGAAGCTTTTTAGCCTCTCAAAGGAGGATGATGTTCGGAAGTATGTGAGCACCTACCGTAGAACATTCACAACAAAATCTGGCAAGAAAGTTAGGGGTACCGTATGATGTCACTTAACGGCAAAACTGACGGAAGGGGTGCCCATGATGAATTTCGAAAAAGTCAGGGCTACCGTATGATGAAAAGTAACAAACAGTGTTTCTGAATGAAATTAAGTCAAAACCTAGAGGGGGTCTGTGTGATAGTACATACATGTTTCTCATGTTTTCTGGTCCAAGAACCATTGTATACAATGAGTATATGTAAAGTTTCCATTTCCTGCATGATTGAGACATATCATATCCTATAAGATCCGTGGACAAAAAATAATTACGAAATAGCTTGCAAAAGTTGAAAAAACGAGTGTTCTGCCAAAACGCTCGACGACACTCGACAAACTCACTCGACACTCGAACTCGACTATCTTTTGCATCCGACAATCGTCAAGTTGTACACTCGACGCGCTTACTCGAAAGCTCGACAAAATAGTCTCGAAACACTCGACATGCATGGTTCAAGACATCTACAGGTCGGTTTCCCCGCGTCCGACACTCGACTCTCGACACGTGACACACGAACTTTTGTCGACGTCGTCAATCCACAAGACCCTCGACGACACTCGAACCCGCGACACTCGAACCTAGAATCGACGCAATGCCTAGACACTCGACACCACCATCCGAATTGTGGAGATTCGGTCCGACAGAACTTCTCGACACTCGAAGACACTCGTCTTCTTCAACCTTCGACTGCGAAAATACATTTTTGCACATCGACAGCCAATTTCCAGCATTTTTTCACACAGACGGCACTATCTCTACCTTTAGTTCACATTCATAACCCATTTTTAAGCTATATAATGCGGTTGTCAGTTACTAAAGCGATCAATAACGAAAACACTACACATACATTAAATTTTCACGCCATTTGCAGAGGGATTAAGGAAATTTATTCTTACTGCTTCAGATGTTGAAGTTGTTTTGGGACAGTAAAGTAAAGTGATTCGAGCTGTTACTGGTTTCTTTGTTCTTTGTTTTACTTTACTGTCTTTCTTCAAATTTGTCCGAAGGGATATGAAATAACAAATATTTTGGAAATTTATTATAGTACAAGGGTATTTTTGTCTTTTAGACACAAAAGTGTCTATGGGATGAAAAAATTTCAGAACATGTCCCTTTTTCAAACAGGCCCCTTAAATTTGTTTATTTTCTCAATTTTTCCAATTATTTTTAGTTATATATGTAATCAAGACACATGTAATTGCCATGTATCCATGCAATAATTATAGAGACTGGCTAGGTTTGGAGATGGCAATGATTCAGTCGAGTTTGTACAGGTCCACTTAGTTATTAAAACTCTAAATTCGATCGATTTCTATTATAAGTTTTCTTTTTCTAATTCTAAATCTTCTTATTAGGATTTAAATGTCGTCACGTCAAGTTTGACAGTCCAAATAATATTTTTAATAATATTTATATTATAAAACCTTAATTTGAGTTAGCATGGGTTTGAGTGAAAGTATATTATAGGTTCACCTAGTCTCAAATCAAACCGAGAAAAAAAGAATTTTCATCCTTATTAAAGCTTTATTTTTCCTCTGTCTAACGTTGATATGTTGTTATGGCCATAACAAAATTGGGCCTCAATTAAATCTAGGCCCACTTTTTAGAGCCCATTGTTTGGCCTATTATCTGGGTCTCACAATGACTCATCCTGACTCCTATATAAACCCTTCAAATTATTACTCAAGGTATGCACACTTTTCTGAATTCATTCTCTCTCTAAATTTCCTTTGCTTTTGAAAGCTTCTCTCTCTAGGAAATTCTCCCAGAAAATTTCGGAGTGCCGAAAACTGACTTGAGCGTCGAAGAGTTTTCGTCGGCACCACCGCCGATAACCCTGACTATTTTTCTTTGCTCACAGGATTAGACCCGACGTATAATTCGAGCTCCGACCCGCTTCCCGATCGTCTGGAAATTGATAAGTGTCTATTTATATATCATTTTCATATCAATTCGTCCATGTTTCTTTGCTATATTCCTTGGTATTTTTATGTTTTTGTGTGGTTTTGATGTTTGTAGGAGTTTTGGAGCAACTTGCACAAAAATGGAGTAAAACCCTTCATTTTCACCTCTGCTAGTCAACCATCTTCTCGGATTTAATTGTATTGATATACAATGAACCCGATGACATATCATATACCGTTGAAAAGCTCTCGAAGTCTACTTTTTGGAGAAATTTACGGTTTATGAATCCATTCAGTGTACCGAAAGTTGTAATCAAAACAGTGTGAGAAGTGTAGAAATGTAATTCCACACATCACTGTAGCATGTATAATACGGGACACTGTAGCACGTTACTGTAGCAGAGTATTTAAACACATTTTAGGGTTTTATTTCATAACTTGAAGAGGGGAGAACGTGGTGGAGGCTGCAGCTCTGGAATTCTTTCATCTCTTGGAGTTCTTGAAGGAGAAAGGAAGCTTGGAAAGAGGAAGAACTACAATCCAAAGAGAATTACATCAAATTTGCTAAGTTTTTCCCTTCCCTTTCATTTTCTGGAATGTCTCCATGTTGTATTGTATTTACCACGTTCTTAAACATGTGTAACTGAATCTGAATTGGTTGAGGGTGATTTCAAAGCCCTTGATATGGTTTTTGTGAATTGATTGTGCTGATATGGTTTTTGTAAGTTATTGTGTAAGAATTGTTATCCAATTCTCTAATTGAAGTTGCTTGTATTTTCCCATGTTTAATGCTTATGATTGCTTGCTGGATTGTATTTGGGTGGCCAACTGAATATAATCTGGATATTGTCTATTGCTAGACTAGAAATCTTGATCCGTAATTGTCTTGAATTTCTAATCTTAGTAGCAAAATTGTGATCAGAGATTGCAATTGGAGAATACAACCTAAGTTAAATAATCCGAGCTTGTGTGTTTATTGCTTAGATCAACCTATCTTTCTTATCGTAATGCATCCATTGAATTAAATTTAGAGAGCTTGTTCTAGGTTGTTTAATGGATAGAGATTAAATAAAGAGCCTGTTTTATTTAACAACAAAGTAAGGAAAGATTGGGATAACAGAGCTTGTTGTTATCTACGGTTGATAATTTCAATGGTGTAATTGGATGACAATTCTATGATTAATTAGCAAATCCATATCTTGTGGCAGAGAAGGATCCCTTAACCAGGTTTCTCTCATTGAGTTTTCACTCAAATTAACTTTCTGTTTTGTTATTCTTTACTTGCATTAATATTTCATCTAGTTAATCAATCAACAAAACCCCCCTCATTTAGTTTATTGTTGCTTTCGAATAACAAATTCAATTAGAATCAATCCTCGTGGGAACGATATCTTACTTATCACTTTATTACTTGTGCGACTAGTATACTTGCTAGTTTCGAACGCATCAAGTTTTTGGCGCCGTTGCCGGGGATTGATTTTCTAATCGATTTGTTATTTTGTTTTCATTGTTGATTCATATTTTCTTTGTTTTTCTTTTCTGATTGTTTGTGTTTAGACAACATGGCAGTAAACTTCTATCAATTCAGTAGCGGATTTGAGCCACAAGTACCATGGAGAGTAAATGAGGTAAGCACTCCGAACATTGAACAACAACTTTCTGAGCTAACCTCTCTTGTGGAAAACATGGCTGTAGGAGATATGCAAAAATCTTATGAATGTGGGATATATTCTACGATGGAGCATCCAATCGACATGTATCCAACTTTACAAGAAGAATATATGGAACAAGCCAATGCCATGGGTGGATTTCCAGGACAAACGAGGCAATGGTATGATCCTTTCTCTAGCACTTACAATGCTGGATGGGAAGATCAACATAATTTCAGTTACTGGAATCATCAACCAATCACTCCAAATGTGATACCAAATCGGCCACAAGGTTTCAATCAACCTAGAGTGCAGCAACCATTTCAAATGCAACCACCACCAATGCCACATCCAGCACCACAACCAGCTTCACAAAACTCAGGTATGTCTCTCCAGGATATTGTTAATGCACTTGCCACTAACACAATGCAATTCCAGCAGGAAACTGGGGCAAGTATCCAAAACCTCGCAAATCAAATGGGACAATTGGCTACTAGCATGAGCAAATTCGAGGGCCAATGCTCAGAAAAATTATCTTCTCAAACGGTGATCAATCCAAGAGAGAATGCTTGTGCGATAACTTTGCGAAGTGGAGAGCAAATTCGAAATGGAGAGCAAATGGAAACTGGGGCAAGTATCCAAAACCTGACAAAGAAATCACAAACTGATGAAGGAGATGACACCACTTCCACCATGAACAACACATCATCTTCTAAGGTCGATCTTGAAACTCAAATTCCTTCTTATGTTACTCCTCCACCATTTCCTAGCAGATTTGCAAAATCAAAGAAGGAGGAACAAGAACAAGAAATCCTGGAAACTTCTCACAAAATCGAGGTAAATATACCACTTCTGGATGCTATCGAAGCAAGTACCTCGTTATACAAAATGTCTCAAGGAGTTATGCACCAGCAAGAGAAAGTTGAAAGGAAATGAGAAAAGATGTTTCAGCTGTATTGCAAAGAAAAATTCCTCCGAAATGCAAAGATCCAGGTACGTTCACCATTCCATGCACCATTGGTAAAACCAAGTTTGAAAGAGCTATGTTAGATTTAGAAGCATCTATTAATGTCATGCCATATTCTATTTATGCTTCTTTAAATCTTGGACCTTTTGCAGAAGTTGGTATTACCATTCAAATTGCTGATTGTTTTAATGCATATACCAAAAGAGTTGTGGAAGATGTGCTTGTGCAGGTGAATCAATTGGTTTTCCCAGCAGACTCTTATGTTCTTGAAATAGAGGATGAGACATCTCCTAGTCCAATACCGATTCTTTTAGGGAGACCATTCTCGAAAACTGCTAGAATCAAGATTGATGTTCATGATGGCACTTTCACCATGGAGTTTGATGGCAAAGTGATCCGTTTCAATATTTTCGAGGCAATGAGGTACCATAGTGACTTGTATTCTGTTTTTGCAGTTGACATTATTGATTCTTTGCCACAACAATGTTTTGAGTTAACTTGCAATGATGGATTGGAAATGGCTATTAATGAGCTCATAGGGACAAAAAATTCCAAAGAACCAAGAAGGTTGATACAAATGTCCAAAGAAATGGAGGAAGCTATGGCATGCTTAGATGCTGTCTCTTATACACATCTAGATGTGTATAAGAGACAGTTACAATGGAAATGGGCCTTGCACGAATACAAGAAGATAAACTCGTCCGAATACTTACAGATCACAAAATAGCTATTGAGTGGACAATTGTTGAAATCCAAGGCCCATCCATATGCATTGACTGTATCTTGTTAGAAGAGGGATCCAAGCCCATTAGAGAAGCACAACAGAAATTGGATCCTCCCATGATAGAACCAACGTCGGGCTGAGGACGTTAAACCAAGCGCTTATTGGGAGGCAACCCAATATTTTTTGAAAAAAAAAGAAAAGAAAAATAAAATAAGGAATAATGATCAATTTTTGTGTCTCGAGGAGATTCCTTTCGTAGACCATCAAATTGACCATGTTTTATCTCTCCTTGCCATCTGTCTTATTCGTTTATATATATATATATATATATATATATTTTACTTGTTTTTGACTTTTGTTTGCTATTGTGTTGTTATCTCTTTTATATGTCTTTAGTTTCGTTTCTGCTCTTTTCTTTTCCTTCCTTTTGTTTAATTTGATTATTCCGTACTTCAAATTCATTTGTGTAGCAACTTGAGGAAACATTCAAACGGGAGTTAAAGCCATTGTTCGAAGGTTTAAAACGTGCATATCTGGGAGAAGAACAAACTCAATCGCATTATCGGTAATATCTCTCCTTTTCTTCTCTTCAATGGATGCTGATATCTTTCTATCGAACCTTCGTAAATATTTCCCTTCACTTCCTCACAATGCTGTGTTTAAAATTTATAAAGTACGGATGACTAGACTTTGGGCGTTGATGCTCCTAAATGTGCCTGCTGATATCCGATGGCTTATCGAAGCCAAGGTGAGATTGTCCGGTGAGCCGGACATTAATCTCGCAAAATACATGCCTGGTCTAGGAAAAGAGCTACTACGCCAAGAGGCGAAGAGCGAAAAGGTTACAAGTATGTTATAAATGTGCTAGATGGAATTGTAACCAGACTTGTCGTTCAGTAGGTTTTGTGTCCAGAAATAGAGAAGATAAACTGTCATTTATTAAGAATGGTCTGAGTAATGAGTCGCTGGATAATGTTTTATTAACTCTTGAGTCACATTCTTGTGGACTTGTCAGCGTGAATTGCTTAATCTTTGGACACAATTTCGTGATGAATTGCAGTATTATAGTCTGGGGAATCTGACTAAAAACGACCCTGTTTGCCAGTTTATAAGAAAACTGGATGGGAAGCAAATCCCCGACTCATAGAAGGCGTTTCAGCCGTTACTGGACGTAAAACCAGAGGAAGATGTGAGCCACAATCACAACTACTTGTATATTGGAATGTGTGTTGTTGTTGTCGAATTTTATTTCTTTCTTGTTTCGTTTGATCTGATTATCAATGTTGTTTTGTGTTGTTGTTGTTTGTTGATTTTGTTTGTTTTAATTTCAAGTTTTCTTTTTGACAAACCAGATGACTACCCCATGATATAATCACACGTGGAAGACAAGTGTGGAGGTTTTGTCAACCTCCGCCGAAAGTATATCTTTACTTTTCATGCTTCACGTGGGAGACAAGTGTGGCGGTTTTGTCAAACCCCACCGAAAGGATATCTCTAATTGTCATGCTTCACGTGGGAGACAAGTGTGGCGGTTTTTTTCAAACCCCACCGAAAGTTTATCTCCATTGTTCATGCACACGTGGGAGACAAGTGTGTAGGTTTTGTCAAACCTCGCCGAAAGCATATCTTATTTTTTCAAATCTTGGGGCGATAAATCTGCATCGAGCAACTCCCACCGAAATTATGTTCCCACGTGTCAAATTTGAGAGTTTTACGTGTGTATATATCCATGCTGCATATTTTGAAATGTCATTTTATAACCTGTCTTGCACTTTAATTGCATAATACCTAACCTGCATCATTGTCTTACATAAGTTTAGAGCACTTTTAGAAATGGAGAAAGCACCAATTCGACGATTCCAAAATATAGGTGTATTTTGTGGATCGCAATTTGGTAAAGATGGAGAGTTTACAACAGCAGCTCTTGATCTTGGTAGGACATTAGCTGCGAGGGGTATTTATTTGATTTACGGAGGGGTTAGTCTTGGGTTAATGGGGTGTGTGTCGATAGCTGCATCCTTAGGAGGAAGCAAAGTTCTCGGCATTATCCCTAAACCATTAGCTGTACGAGATATCGTAGGCAACACCATGGGGGAAGAGTTACAGGTTTCTAGTATGCATGAGCGTATTGCACATATGGTCATTAAATCTGATGCATTTATAGCTTTGCCCGGTGGTTGTGGTACATTAGAGGAGATTTTTCAAATCACCTCTTGGGCACAGTTAAACATCCATCGGAAACCCATTGGTTTGTTAAATGTCAATAATTTTTTTGATGGTTTGTTGTCTTTTCTTGATCAAGCTGTAGAAAAAAAACTTCATCTCACAGTCGGCGAGCAAATCCTGGTTACAGCTCAACTGCAGGGAGTTAATTGACAAATTACAAAGCATTCGTCTATTCGCCTGACCAGCAATAGCTCGGATAGATGGTTTGGAGAAGGCAATAAGAGGCGTAAACTTGGATTTAACACTCCATGTAATCTTTATCTACTGGTTTGCTTCACTTTTGTTTGCTCTCTTTTTGTTGTGTTTATTTGAGATTTTTCATGTTATTTCTTTTGACCTTTTTCAGGTTATTTCTTTCGTCCCAGGTAATATTTTCTAATCTCGGTTTTTAGAATGGTGGCTAAAAAAGTTCAAGTTCTCTTGAAAAGCATTCTGGATCTCTTCAATCCATAATGGCTGAATAAGGAGGCTACCTTCTAAACTTTTTAGACCCATTTAACTAACTTGTTTTTGTTTGCTGACTTGTTGAACTTTGTTATTTTATGAGTGAGTTTAGTTTTGCGTAATTTAGAGTTGTTATGTGTTTTTATCTTTATCAGTTTCAATTAAAAAAAAATAATTGTGGAAAAACCTGAGAATGGCGAATATGGGGTTTTCCTAACTCTTGAAACGCATTCTCTCTCAATAAATCTATAGTTTGTTTATTTCATGTTGTTTGAAGTGTCTTGTTTCTTGTTTGTTCTTTCATAATAAAGGTATATAGGCTGGAAACCTTAAGTCTGCAGGCTACTGGTTCTAAGGATTGTTGAAATATACAATCTTGACTCAAGTGTAACAACGTCACGTACCTCTTTTCTTGCATTTTGTGGGTCGATGATAAGGCAATGATTGAATTAAGAAAAACTCTTGGAAAATAATAAATGATGCATGGATCTGTGTGCTTGAAATGTATATTGGTTTTTGCTTTGGCTTTGATTCCTTGCGAAACATTGAGCACTGAGCTATTTATCACTGAGTTATTGTTCACTTAGAGAAAGTTATGTAATATTAAATGTTTTCTTCAGATTCAATGAATTCTAGAACTTGTTTGATGGTCATCACGGCGAAATCTAGGCCTGTGCAACATTCGGGGAAATGATTTAGGCCATCTTTGGACCGTTGAGCCTTAAGCCACCTGACAGAAATGATCCCTTAGTTACCCTTGAGCCTCTGTAATCCTTTTTCTTTGTTAAACTCACTAAAAAGATGTCCTAACCTAATGATTTTGTTTCCAAACAGTTAATCCCATTACCTATGGAGCATTGTAGATCATTCACAATTAAATTCTGAGCTATGTTTGGTTTGGGAAGTTAGAGGAGGTTGGGATGTGTCATGAGCAATGCAAGTGATTTCTATTGTGTTTGAAAAAAAAAAGAAAAAAAGAAAAAAAACCAATCTGTACTTATCGTCCACGTACTTACACATTGAGGACAATGTGTTGTTAAGTGTGGGGGAGGGAAAGTGTAAAAAAAAAAAGAAAAAAAAAGAGCAAAAGAAGAAGAATAAGAGATCTATACCCTTAAGTGTTCTTAAAAAGAATGAAACAACAAAGTGTGGGGTGTAGTTTTCTTTTGTTTTCTGCAAAAAAAAAAAAAAAGATTGAGTGTTCTAAATAAGTTTTGGGGGAGTAACCTGGTGAATTGAAATGAAGTTGCGTTATAGGGTTGAGCTCTACATAGTCTTGAATGATTTATGTGTTTGTGGGTAATTTGAGCCAAATTATTATCCTTTATCATACCTTCACCCAAGCCAAACGTTACAAGCTTAATAAAGTCCTACTTGATCTTTGGTGTTGTGTATGTCTACATTAGTGGAGAGTGACGTGAAAAGCAGGCATATGGAGTTCATTTATACACACATCTTCAATATTAAATATGATTCATTTTTATGCATAAAATCATCCTGGTTACAAGTGATTAGGTGAGAATGGCTCTACACACACACACTTGAGGAATTGAAATGAAGCGAAACTAATCTTTGAGATAAAATTCCTTGACAAAGGCATTATTTTGACAGGAAGTTTTCTTGGGTTATAATTAAGTTACAATATGTGAGGCTTATTTGCAGATGAAAGCATTTGTGTGTTTTAATTTTTTTGTTGATTCTGTTTCGGTTTAGTTTATTTTAAATTGTCGTAGCTTGCTCGAGGACTAGCAAAGTCTAGTGTGGGGGGAATTTGATAAAGTGTTATTTATATATCATTTCATATCAATTCGTCCATGTTTCTTTGCTATATTCCTTGGTATTTTATGTTTTTGTGTGGTTTGAGTTTGTAGGGTTTGGGCAACTTGCACAAAAAATGGAGTAAAACCCTTCATTTGCACCTCTGCTAGTCAGCATCTTCTCGGATTAATTGTCATTGATATACAATGAAACCGATGACATATAATATACCGTTGAAATGCTCTCGAAGTCTACTTTTTGGAGAAATTTACGGTTTATGAATCCATTCAGTGTACCGAAAGTTGTAATCAAAACAGTGGGAGAAGTGTAGAAATGTAATTCCACACATCACTGTAGCATGTATAATACGGGACACTGTAGCACGTTACTGTAGCAGAGTATTTAAACACATTTTAGGGTTTATTTCATAACTTGAAGAGGGGAGAACGTGGTGGAGGCTGCAGCTCTGGAATTCTTTCATCTCTTGGAGTTCTTGAAGGAGAAAGGAAGCTTGGAAAGAGGAAGAACTACAATCCAAAGAGAATTACATCAAATTTGCTAAGTTTTTCCCTTCCCTTTCATTTTCTGGAATGTCTCCATGTTGTATTGTATTTACCACGTTCTTAAACATGTGTAACTGAATCTGAATTGGTTGAGGGTGATTTCAAAGCCCCTGATGTGGTTTTTGTAAGTTGATTGTGCAAAGAATTGTTATCCAATTCTCTAATTGAAGTTGCTTGTATTTTCCCATGTTTAATGCTTATGATTGCTTGCTGGATTGTATTTGGGTGGCCAACTGAATATAATCTGGATATTGTCTATTGCTAGACTAGAAATCTTGATCCGTAATTGTCTTGAATTTCTAATCATTAGTAGCAAAATTGTGATCAGAGATTGCAATTGGAGAATACAACCTAAGTTAAATAATCCGAGCTTGTGTGTTTATTGCTTAGATCAACCTGTCTTTCTTTTCGTAATGCATCCATTGAATTAAATTTAGAGAGCTTGTTCTAGGTTGTTTAATGGATAGAGATTAAAATAAAGAGCCTGTTTTATTTAACAACAAAGTAAGGAAAGATTGGGATAACAGAGCTTGTTGTTATCTACGGTTGATAATTTCAATGGTGTAATTGGATGACAATTCTATGATTAATTAGCAAATCCATATCTTGTGGCAGAGAAGGATCCCTTAACCAGGTTTCTCTCTTTGAGTTTTCACTCAAATTAACTTTCTGTTTTGTTATTCTTTACTTGCATTAATATTTCATCTAGTTAATCAATCAACAAAACCCCCCTTATTTAGTTTATTGTTGCTTTCGAATAACAAATTCAATTAGAATCAATCCTCGTGGGAACGATATCTTACTCATCACTTTATTACTTGTGCGACTAGTATACTTGCTAGTTTCGAACGCATCAGAAATCGTGCATCAACAGCTGGCGCCGTCTGTGGGAAAAACAATCTAAGCCTCTTTAGTTGTTGCTCCCATCCAAACGTAATCAAACACATCATGAGTCACGCATCCCAACACTCAACCTCCCTAGAGGTTAATGAAGAAATCGAGGTAGAAGCACCTCCCCGACGTCGAAGGATAGTTGATACAGGGAGAGCTTTAGTGATATCCTCTGGGATGGGCCCTAACCCCAAGCAAACTCGACTTCCACTTAGGAGACCAAGGAAAGGCAAGACGAGTCGATCGACGACCATGGAGCATACCATGCGAAATTTCGGTGAGCAAATGAACTGTATGGTGACCATGTTCAAACAAGCTTTTGGACAAAGTACTCAACAGGCTGCAAATACTGCTAGAAATAACCCAAGGAGTGCTATGGTAGTACCTAATATCCCGACGGATGTTGGTAGGCGTACTGACCTAGTTGCCCAGACTACTGGATTACCTCTCCATTAGGTCATTCAACCAAATCTTTCCCATCCTATTGTTCAAGGAGGGGATGGTCGCCCAAAGATTCCCTCTCCTTCGCACATCATATCTGAACAGCAATTGGCAGCAGTAGACCTTCGACACTCTCTAAACAAGAAGCGCCATACAAGCGTTGAGCAAGACAAAGGGGAAGTAATGTTGGTCAGCCAACCTATTTTTATCATGGTCCCTACGCTCCAGGGGGTAACTATCAGTCAAAAAGAAATCGCCACAGCTCACCACCTAGAGTTAAGAATCATCGCCCAGATGTTGCCCCAATGGATGTCTCAGAGGAGGAAACATCAGATAATCATTATGCGGAGTTCAAGCGAGAAATGGATGAAAAAATTCATAAACTGGAGAAGTTGATTAAGCGTTCAGGAGGAGAAGAGGATGGTCGTCCACAATGGGAGTCACCCTTTGCTGAAGATATCCTTAGGGAAAGATACCCGTACGAATTTCGGATGCCGCAACTTGAGCTCTACCAAGGGACGACGGACCCCCGAGAGCATTTAGACTCTTTTATTTCTCACATGGAGATACAAGGGGTCTCAAGCGGAATAATGTGTAGAACTTTTTCTCTTACCCTTGGAGGATTAGCTAAGTAATGATATAGGAGGTTACCAGCCGCATCCATCTCCAGCTTTGATAAGCTTGCTCGTAGTTTTCTCACCCACTTTAGCAATATGAAGACAAGAAGTCGACCAGTACAGAGCCTTCTTTCAATCAAGCAAGGTCGTAATGAATCCCTCCGTGCATTTGTGGACAGATACCAGCGGGAGGTTGTCCGAGTGGATCTATTCAATAATGGTTACGCTATGCAAGGTTTGGTTCAAGGAATCAAAGGAGAGCTCCCTCTAGCATGGGAATTCTCTGTTAACCTTCCGCGCACGTACCAAGAAGTATTAGCATGGATCTCTAGCCATGCTAATGAAGAGGAAATCTATCAAGCAAATTACCCTGGGCAGACTCCGGTGATACCTAATTCCTCCCGTACAGATAGACGACCATATGATAATCACAGAAGAGAACCTCATGATAGAAATTGAAGGACAATCTCGGATCGACGTTCTGCACGAGATACATTCAGAAATGACCGCTTCTTGTTGCAAGGGTCATCCACCTAGCCCCGCCAAGAGCAACATGATCGACCTCAGGAGGAACACCGTACTTTCACATTACTTAACATGCCACAGCAGGATATCTTGAAGGAAATCAAAGATAAAGGTCTACTAAAAGAACCTGCCCCCTTACGGTCGAATCCAAAAGCAATAGATAAGAGAAAGTTTTGTCATTTCCACCGGGCTCATGGTCATAACACTGCAGATTGCTTTGAACTGAGGAGACAAATAGAGGGTCTTATCAAGGATAGCCAGCTACAAGAATACATTTATCGACCCCCTGAACCATCCAACAAGAATGACAAAGGGAAGGAACCATTAGAAGAAGTAGTCACAATTTTTGGGGGAGTAGTGGCTGGTCCGAGTTCCCAAGCCCAGAGGCACCTAGCTAGACAAGCAAGATATGACCTCCCTCGCCACAAAGTCAACTTGACAGCCTCCTCCACCAATGTTGGGGATCGTGATGTTATCTCTTTTTCATCTCAAGATGCGCAGGGTATCCATCATCCTCATTGTGATGCCTTGGTTCTCACAGTAATAGTGGCCAATAAAAGGCTACGAAGAGTATTGATTGACAACGGGAGCTCAACTGACATAATATCGTTGGATGCATTTGATCGATTAGGTCTTAATCGTAAAGATATGGGAGGCATCCAAACTTCTCTGATAGGATTTGCTGGAGGAAAAGTTATTCCCGAATGAGTAATTTTATTACCGGTGACCTTGGGAGAAGGTTTCCTACAGACAACCAAGATGGTGAACTTTCTCGTAGTAGATCATCCGAGTATTTATAACGTCATTCTTGGACGGCCATCACTTTACGACTTCAAAGTAGTGATGGGTGTCTATCATCATGTCTTGAAATTTCTAACACCAGCAGGGATAGGAGAAGTTAGAGGTGAACAACGAACTTCTCGAGAATGCTACAACATGGCTTTCAAAGAGAAGGCACATAAGCTATGGATGATTCGAGGAGAACCTTCTGAGGGGATGGAAAGTTTGGATCCACGAGACCAAGAAAAAGAGGAGGCTGTAGCTCTAATAGAAGGAATGGATGACGTCCCTGTCTGTTTGAATAACTCAGAAAAGACAGTGAAGGTGGATAAGAATCTTCCTCTACCAATCAAAGATAGGTTGATTGGTTTTCTTCGAGAATACAACGACGTTTTTGCATGGTCTTACGAAGACATGCCCAGCATAGACCTGAGTGTAGCTGTCCACCGCCTTAATGTCAACCCTCAAGCTTAACCCATTCAACAAAAGAGGAGGCACCAAGCCCCAGAGCGTTCAGAGGTAATTGCCTTAGAAGTGGAAAAGCTCTTGACAAGTAGAATCATTCGAGAGGTAAACTACCCCGAATGGCTCTTTAATGTCGTATTGGTGAGAAAAACCAATGAAAAATGGCGTATCTGCATCGACTTCAAAGATTTGAACAAGCATTGTCTAAAAGATAGCTTTTCATTGCCTAGGATAGATCAACTAGTTGATGCCACAGCTGGCCACCAATTGCTGAGCTTCATGAATGCTTATTCTGGTTATAACCAGATTCTAATGTATTCAAAGGATGAAGAAAAAACAACCTTCATCACTGATAGAGGATTGTACTGTTATCGAATGATGCCTTTCGAACTTAAAAATACTGGAGTAACTTATCAACGATTAGTAAACTCTATGTTTACTTCTCTCCTAAGAAAGACAATGGAAGTTTATGTGGATGATATGCTTACCAAGAGTATGGACGCCAGATCCCACGTAGACGACCTTCGAACAACTTTTGACATCTTCCGGAAACACAATATGAAGTTGAATCCCACCAAATGTGCTTTTGGGGTATCCTCAGGGAAGTTCTTAGGATTTATTGTCACCCAAAGGGGGATAGAGGCCAATCCTGAAAAAATCCAAGCACTTATGCGGCTTGAGTCTCCCAAAACACCAAAGGATATACAAGTTCTCACTGGACGAGTGGCCGCCTTAAATCGCTTTATTTCTAAGGCAACCGACAAATGCCACCGTTTCTTTAAAGCGTTAAGGAAGTGCAAGCAGTTTGAATGGACAAATGAGTATGAGAATGCTTTTCTACAGCTAAAAAAGTACTTAAGTTCTCCTCCTCTCCTCTTTAAACCAATTATGGGGGAACCACTCTTTCTGTATCTAGCAGTCTCTGCATGTGCAGTCAGTGCAGCTCTTATCCGTAAAGATCAAGGAATTCAGAGGCCAGTCTATTATGTGAGTAAGGCCTTGACAGATGTCGAGGGAAGATACCCTCCTATGGAGAAGCTGGCTCTCGCTTTAGTTGTTGCTGCCCGAAAGCTTCGCCCATATTTTCAAGCACATACTGTTATGGTCCCAACTGATCACCCTTTACGATAGATCCTCTATCGTCCAAAGCTTTTTGGAAGACTTATCAAGTGGTCCATTGAGTTGGGAGAGTTTGACATACACTATGTTGCAAGACCATTTATCATAGGACAAGTAGTCGCTGACTTTATTGTAGAATTTTCAAGTAATGGAGTTAAAGAGGATGAAGAGACCAATGCAGGGTCAAGTGATCGACCAATGTCCGTGGGAATCGATCCGCAGAAGACATGGGTCTTGTTTGTAGATGGGTCATCTAACAAGATTGGTAGTGGAGCTAGCTTGATTTTGTCAACCCCGGATGGAGTAAAAGTGGTTGTGGCTCTACGCTTTAATTTTAAAGCCACCAATAATGTTACAGAGTATGAAGCTCTCCTTGGAAAACTTAGATTGGCGATTGCCCTTGGAGTAGAAGAGATTGTCATCCATAGCGATTCCCAACTTGTGGTTAACCAAATCCACGGAGACTATCAGGCAAAAGGCTCTACCATGATGGCTTACTTAGATAGAGTTAACTCCTTTCTTCGCAGTTTTAAAGGTTTTGACATCATAAGAGTCCCAAGGGTGGAGAATTCAAAGGCTGATAGTTTAGCCAGAATTGCTTCAGGGATAGACCCCCTTCTACCGGCCGCCTCTCATATGGTCATTCTAGAATCTCCAAGTATATCAAAGCATGAACTTTCGCCGGAAAAAACAATGACCATAAGCGGTAGCCTATGTTGGATGGACTCTATCATAAAGTTCTTAGAGACAGAGGAACTTCCAGGTAACCGAAATGAAGCGATCAAGGTAAGGGGGAGAGCCTCAAGGTACACTATGGTTAATGGTGTTCTCTACAAAAGAGGGTTCAGCCTTCCACTTTTAAAATGTCTTCGCCCAGAAGAAGCTAACTATATTCTCAGAGAAATCCACGAAGGATATGTGGTAACCATTCTGGTGGTCGATCTCTAGCTTATAAGTGTATCAGGCAAGGATACTATTGGTCAACCATGAAAAATGATACAAAGGCATTTTCAACTAGGTGCGACAAGTGCCAAAAATTTGCCAACACTCCAAGGAAAGCTCCTGAGGACATGACTCCAATGATGGCCCCATGGCCGTTCGCCCAATGGGGACTAGACCTTATTGGACCTCTTCCAATAGATAAAGGACAAGTTAAGTATGCTGTTATGGCAATTGATTACTTCACTAAGTGGGCAGAAGCTGAACCCCTCGTATCGATTACTGAAAAGAAGACCACAGACTTTGTAAGGAAGTCAATTTTCTATAGGTTTGGTATTCCTTACACCATCATTACAGACAATGGAAAGTAATTCGACAACTCAAACTTTAGGAACTTCTGTAAAGAGTTGAACATCTCTTTATGCTTTTTCTCTCTAGCTCATCCTCAAGCAAACAGTCAGGTGGAGGCTGTTAACAAAACGATTAAACACCTCCTCCAGACCAAATTAGATGCTAGGAAAGGTGCATGGCCGGAAGAGCTTCTATGAGTGCTTTGGGCATACCGAACCGCTATCCACACAGCAATAGGAGCAACCCCTTACTCCTTAGCGTTTGGCTCAGAAGCAGTCATACCTGTTGAAATTGGCCTTCCATCACCTCGTACCGAGGGATATGGCGAAGAACTTAATCATAGAAGCCTTCAACTTAACCTGGATCTTCTTGAGGAGGAAAGGGATCTCACCAGTGTCAAAGTTGCTGCTTACCAAGAGAGGGTTGCTCGATATTTCAAATCTAAGGTTAAGCGCCGATCTTTCTAAGAGGGAGATCTGGTTTTAAGACAAGTATTACAAAATACTCGAGATCCTACTGATGGAGCATTGGGACCCAACTAGGAGGGTCCTTATCGAGTCAAAGCAGTCATCCGACCAGGCACCTACAGACTTGTCACCATGGATAGGAGGTTGCTTCGTCATCCATGGAATGTTGAACACTTAAAAAAGTATTATCCATAGTCTCTTCATATATGTAATAACTTCTTCTAGGGACTTATGCATATGTAATAACTCCTATAAGGAGACCTATAAAGAGATTATCAATAAAGTGTTCAGTTTATTTCAAAACATACATCTTTAAAGCTCATGTATGATCAAGCTGTAAGAAGATGAAAAGAGTAAAAGAATTCAACACTAGAAAAAATTCTTAAAATTCTTATTATTTCAAAATTGGCTGAGGAATGCCACACATATAGTCCAAGTAAGGATAAAGTCTCACCTATGGCATTGAACCGAAAGTAAAAACAATAAAAGACAAAGTCAAGGCTTAGAAAACAGCCTTAATATGATTATTCCCTACGAATAAGCATCTACCTAGTTGGAAGAATTCCAACTATCTCTAAGAAATGGCTTCATCATCTTCTTCTTCATCTGAAGATGATGAGGTAGAGTCGCCTTGCTTGGCCTCCCAGGCTGCTGTGTCCAAAGTCGACTCGTAATCCTCATCTTTAAGGATGAAGAGGTAGAATTGCTCAGGATCAGAGTTCGCTGTCGGGATAGACTCTGCCACCAAGTTTAATCTTCAGCTATGGGAGACTGATCAATCTCTGGGTAGCGATCATGGAACCATTTACGTACCCCATTGACTCCATCAATATAGGAACGTTCCATAGCTTGCTGGTAAATACGACCCCTACGGAAGCGAGCAACTGCTTTGTCAATCCTTTTTGCTCAGCAACAGCCCTCTCTTGAAGCTCTTAACCAAGATCATTTGCCCTTTTATGCTGGATAGCTACCTCTTGCTTGGCTTCGACAAGTCTGCTTTCATTCTGCCCATCTGTTCTTTCATCTCTGCCATCTTTCTCTCTGTTTCAGTTAAATTGTCAAGGCAGACTTGATGTTTTCCCTTCCAGTCGGCAACCTCAGAAGTGAGATAATTAACCTCCTTGAGGAGGTTGGTGTTAGTAGTCTCTCCTTGAGCTAAGGGTCCTGTCGCCTACAGAAAGAAAGACAAAGAGAGGAAAGCAGATGAGGCATGTCTTTCAAAGGTATAAAAAAAAAGTCTTAGTAAAACCCAATCTGAAGTATGATGTCAATCCCGACAGCGATCGCATCGAAGTATGTAAGTTTTACACTCTCAGAAAAGACATTAGTAGGCATGAAACGCGCAGCACTTTGAGACAATTTGCGAAGGTAGTCTCCACATGTCGAGCTACTTTGAAAGCCCGTACTATCAAAGGTAAAACACCTAGGTAGCTGAGAAGTTGGGGGTAACTTATTTCCAGTAGGCTTTGAGACTGCTACTTCGTCCACAGGCTGAATAGAGGTTGACTTATCAGGAACAGACTTCCGTATGGGAATCTCCTTGTGACCACTGGCTTTCCTCTTCAAAGGTCCAAGAGTTGGAGGACTTCCACTCCGTTTCTTCCGGGAAGGACCAGGCTTGTCATGCACGAAGGGCTTAAGAGGCATCCTGGGTTCGAGTTGGGCAAACTGCTTCTTGGTAGGATGTAAAGGAAATAGACCTGCGCAAAAATAAAACTGGTAAGAAAGCAAACACATGCTTGATGAAGTGAGCTAAGATCAGAAAGTAATAATCAAGCTTACCTTCTGGAGGAATAGGAGGTGACAAGCCAAGGCGGATCAATTGCTCCCGATCAGCGAGGCTATTCACATTCTTCGAATCAATGGGTAGCTTGAGTACCTCTTACAAGTCGTTTCTTTCGTTTTGAGATAAAAGCGGGCGTTTAGTCTAAGGAGCTGCAATAAAAAAAAAAAAAAGGGTCAGTTGATCAGAGTTTTTATAATGAAAATAGATAAGGTATCATTATAATAAGGTACCACAAAAACCAAAACGCCTCCTAATCCTCAACTTCTCTCCCTTTGGACAGGCACCTTCTTGATACTTCTAATTGCCACCACACCAGAATTGTTTATACTTCCATTCTTTTACATGTGAGGGAATGCCAAAAAGACAGTTGGGGTCATCCGTCTTCCCCCGCTGGGATATGTAATAGTAACCTGTTTTCTCTCCGTTCGGTGGGTGAATGACAAAAATGTACTTAATATGGTTGGTGGTAGGATCACCAAGACCTACGTTTCTGAATAAACTTTGAAATGCTATCAGAAGTCTCCATCCATTGACCGACAATTGGGTAGGGGCAATGCCCATAGCACCGAGCATCCGTCGAACATAATTATCAAAAGGCACCCGGAGACCAGCTCTCAGTAGTTCTAAGCTTAAGCCGATGACACCTCGTGGTGGCCTACTCCACCGATCACCTTTCCTCGGAAGAAATAGGATAACTGAATCCGGGATAAGGAAATGGGCTCCATATATTTTCAATCGGTCATCCGGGAGTTGATTATCAATATGGTCAGCCTCCTACCACTTTTCAACTTCAGGATCACTATCTGAGGTAGCAGAGGACGACCAGTTGCTCTCCCCCTCAGCATCTACCACCTTGTGATTAACAAAATTATGCCCTAGCTCACGATCCTGACCGAAAAAATTCTGATAAAACTCATTAACCTTTTTACAGTTAGTCGCAGGATCCTTATTCCTTGTAAACTGGGTTTGATGACTCGATTCCCCCTATAGCACTGTCACAGTAGTTTTAATTCTAGCCATCTGCACAGTTAAAGAAGAGTCGTTAGTCATCAAACCAAATCTACTAAGGAAGGGAAGAGATGAAAGAAAAGAAATGCTAGGAGACTATATTGAAAGTTTTCCAAAATAGCCCTTGAAAAATACTTTTTGCCCTTGAAAAGAAAAATATTACATTGGTCCTTGACCAAAAGTATATAGTTGGTTTTCCTTTAAAAAAATTAAGTTTTAGGATTTTACAAAATGCCCCCTGTTCATAGTTTACAAAACTAACAGAATGGCCCCTATTCATAGTTTTCGAAATTCGTAAAATAGCCCCTCTTCATAAGTTTTCCAAAGTGGCAGAAAGACCCCTACAAGTGAAATTTTCAAAAGTTGCAGGAACACCCCCGCGACAAAAAAATGAAGTTTCCAAAATTTGCAGAAACACCCCTGTAACTAAAAAACGAAGTTTCAAAAAATTACTGAAACGCCCCCGCACTTATTTAAATTTTTTCGGAGAGGTCCCTGCAAGTCACGTAACCTCCACATGCCGCATGCAGCGCACCCAGCGCCTCGCAGGCTAGCCCTTGCGCACCCAGCGCCTCGCGAGCTCGCCCCTGCGCGCCCAGCATCCCACGAGCTCGCCCCTGCGCACCCAGCGCCTTGCGAGCTCGCCCCTGCGCACCCAGCTCTCGCGAGCATGCTGCACACAGCTCGCCCTCGCGAGCTTGCTGCGCACAGCTCGCCCTCGCGAGTTTGCTGCGCACATCGCTCGCCCACGCGAGCTTGACTCTCCCCTCGCCCTTGGAAGCTTGACTCTCCCCTCGCCCTTGGAAGCTCGCCTCTCGCCCATCACGTACGAGCTCGCCGCATGCTCGCCTTCATTCCCGCATGCATGCTGCTCCCTCTTAGGAGCTCACTCCTCTCCCTCATACGCTGTCACACTCACTTAGCGGAAGAAACACTTCGGAAGCCACTCTCGTTTTTTTCTTTCACACCCGAGCACACAATAGAAGAAACATGCAAACCTTTGCATGTTCTTGCACAATCACATGCACACACGTAGGGCATAATACGCAGAGCATTTTTACATTGATTAAAAACAAAAGAAAAAAAAGACAGTCACAACCACACAAAATTAAGCCTAATCCATGCATTCTAAAGCAGCCGCACATGTGGACTTTTGTTCATGTTGATCCAATAAGTTTTTTTTTAGTGGTTTCACATCTCCATCATGTAGACTTTTTGCTTCAATAAAATTTTTTCTCAAATATGCAATTACTATACGCAAGAAAGAAGGGCTTACTTGTAGCGGCTGGGTAAATTTACTTGCCCTGGAAAATTCTTGCTCAAATTGGAGAGTTCTACTTGCTTGGATCGCCTACACTGCTTGCCTCCAAGGTGCTCCCTCCTACTTTTGAGCAAACCCTACTCCCCAACACTTGTTATCTTATATATGGCACCAATTTAGGGTTTAAGCCACACTAAGCATGCATATATAATAAATTACATCTTCGGACCGGCCTCCTAATATATTTAATTTATAGCCCTGAATAACTAAATCGTCCCTACGTCGACCCGTTAGTCGACTTGGGCCTGGAGGGACTACTGTTATGACCATAACAAAATTGGATCTCAATTAAATCTAGGCCCACTTTTTAGAGCCCATTGTTTGGCCTCTTATTTAGGTCCCACAATAACTCATCCTAACTCCTATATAAACCCTCCAAATTATTACTCAAGGTATGCACACTTTTTTTAATTCATTCTTTTTATAAATTTCCTATGCTTTTGAGAGCTTCTCTCTCTAAGAAATTCTCCCAAAAAATTCTGGAGTACCGGAAACTGACTTGAGCGTTGGAAGGTTTTCGCCGGCACCCCTGACTATTTTTCTTTGCTCACAGGATTGGACCCGACGTACAATTCGAGCTCCGACCCGCTTTCCGGCCGTCTGAAAATCGTGCATCAACATATGTTTTAGCTTAGTTATTTGATGATCAAATCTAAACCATATATAGCCTCCTAAATTATCTCCATAACATATATAAAATTTTTTTATAAGCTATATATAAAAATAATAACAATAATAAGGTTTCTTAATTGTATAACTATGCATTTCTTTTTTCTAATTTATATGATATAAATTTAATATGTTGAGCCAAAAGCCCATGATATAAAAGGAGCTAAAACCAAATAAATTTTAATCTTTTTTTTTCAATAAGCCACCGTTGGAGTCTTCCCAAATTGCCAACTTTCATTTCTTTAAAGTTTCGACAAATTAGGAGTCACCGTCCATCCTCCCAATTTTTCATTCCAAATCCTGAATTTTTTTTAAAGTAAAAAGTAACCATTGAAAAATTTCTCGAAGATGACCTAGCAAGCTCACTTCAAATACTTTCACCAAATAATATGAATCTTTTAATAACAAATAAACTACAAAATCTTCCTCTAAATTTGTTCTCAAAGGAAAAAGAAAAAAAGATGATCACAAATATTTAGGGGAGCTTTGTGAATACTTTTTAAGACTTGGATTACATTTTGTTGCACTCATGTCTAGCAGCAGTGGTGGTCGCTGTGCAGCTTGCAAGTATTTGCGAAGAAGACGCCCTTCATATTGCATTTTCTCTCCTGATTTCCCTGCCAATGACCCTAAAAGATTTGCTTGCGTTCACAGAATCTATGGTGCCAGCAATGTCACAAAGATGCTACAGGTAATGACCAAATACTATATTTATGATCAAATTAACTCCTATTATTGCTTTTCTCTAGCTTTATAAATCTTTTTTAATTAGTTTATTAGTGTGACTTTTGTTTAATTTGATCATAATATATGAATCATAAATTCAATCAACAACTAAGAGGGGAAGCAGCAGATGCCTTGAGTTTTGAGGCACAATCGAGAATTGAAGACCCAGTTTATGGCTGTGTTGGAATTATTCATCTACTTCATCAACAAATCCACAATGCAGAGACCCAGCTGTCTACATCAATTCGCATGGGCAACCACCTCATCAACCTGAAGGATGCGACCACTGGGGTCTAGTTTCAACACGACTATTAGCTTGCCAAAACAAGGGAATTAATGTTACCCATTTTGGTCCTTATCATCAAACTTGACGTTGGAGGTTAATTTAATTATCATTGTTGCAATTTCTAAATCACTGCACCGTAATGGAGTGATCAACAAACGATTTTCATTCATACAATAAATATTCTTGTGGAAAATTGACCGATACTACCCTTTTAGAAAGTAATAAAATAACGAGTTTAATTGTAACATGTTATAGGCTCAAACTATAATGCAAATAATATATGATATTTACGCCCCAATAACAATTGTTATCCATACTTTGCTGCTTGTCTAATTGGCATGATCTAACTGCTTGGCTTTACTTATCCAGTCATTTGTCGAAGATCTTTGATTTTATTTGTTGTATATTGGTTTTTATATAATAAAGATATGGAAATTGAGTTAATAATTCATATTGGGTTAAAAAAAACTATTCGAAATACAAAAAAAGGTTAATAAAATAGATCATGCTCCAATTCCAACCCGATAACCGTGTTTTACCCTCAATTTTCTTTCTCAGTATTCTACCTTTTGATTAAAAATCCCATTCGTCCTTTCCCTTGTTACTATTACCTTTACCCTAATCTCTCTTCCAACACACTTTCATTTGATTTGAGATTTAAATCTTAAAATTGATACTTTTGTTGATTGAAAATGGTCTTACCATCGAAAATAGACGCGCTCTTCCTATTTTTATATTCTTTGTGCAATTATAATATAGAAAAATTAGGATTAATAATTATTGAGATGAAAAAAGTTTGATGCACTTCGACCTTTTCCATAGATTTTTCATAATATTTGACCATTTTGCAACTTCATTAATGTTATTAAACTAAATTGGGGAATAGAATCGTAATCTCTAACAATAATATTATTAGAATTAATTTAAAAAAATTAAGCAATATAAATAATACTAGACGTATAAAATTGAGATATAGAATTTGGAATAATGGTACGTTTTTTAAATAATATCTTAAATTCTGTATATCAAATAATATATAATTAATTATTAATTAGTAATTATCAAATAATATGTGATAATGTAATAAATAATATAATATAATAATTTTAATTTAATGATAAAACCTTGAAACGTATATCAATGCCAATAAAATTTGCACGGCAAATGGCAGGACCGACAAAAATTTATCATCATTGTATCACATATTTTAATTTTATAATAAGATAATAATACACAAAATATCAACAAATGATGTATACAAATATTAGCAATATTTAAAAAAATAAGAATTACATAAAGTATGCGATATGACATATACATGATATATTAAATAAATTTATATCTATAGGGAATTATTTTTAGTTATATATGTAATCAAGACATGCAATTACTATATATCCATACAATAATTATTGAGACTGGCTAGGCTTGGATATGGCAATCTATTTGAGTTTGTACAGGTCCACTTAGTTATTAAAACTCTAAATTCGATCGATTTCTATTATGAGTTTACTTTTTCTAATCCTAGATCTTCTTATCAGGATTGCATGTCGTCAAGTTCGAGGGGCCAAATAATATTTTTAATAATTTTTATATTATAAATCCTTAATCTAGTCTGGGTCAAAGTGAAAATATATTATAGGCTCACCTAAGCTCAAATGAGACCGAGAAAAAACAATTCTCATCCTTATTAACGCTTCATTTTTCCTCTGTCTAACGTTGATATGTTTCAGCTTAGTTATTCGAGGACCATATCTAAACTATATACAGTCCCCTCAATTATCTCCATAAAATATATAAACTCTTTTATAAGCTATATATAAAAATAATAACAATAATAAGGGTTTCTTAATTGTATAATTATTCATGTCTTTTTTCAAATTTATATTATACAAATTTAATATGTTGAGCCAAAAGCCCATGATTTAAAAGCAGCTAAAAAGAAATAAATTTTAATCTTTTTTTTTTTTATAAATAAGCTACTGGTGGAGTCTTCCCAAATTGCCAACTTTCATTTCTTCAAAGTTTTGACAAATTAGGAATCACTGTCCATTCTCCTAACTTTCTATTCCAAATCGTGAATGTTTTTTAAAGTAAAAAGTAGCCGTTGGAAAATCTCTGGAAGATCACCTAGCTAGCTCACTTCAAATACTTTCACCAAATAATTTGAATCTTTTAATGACAAAGAAACTACAAAATCTTCCTCTAAATTTGTTCTTGAGAGTTTTGAAAGTATGTAGTTATATAAAATAAAAGAGTAAACGGTTAAGTAAATTGGTACAGGAGGATTTTTTACGTGGTTCAGTTATAAAACCTACATCCACGGACAGCTATATAGCTGCAACTCACTAAGTTATTATTTGTACAATCTTTATAACCTTTTACAATGCTAACTCACCGTCACACACTGACCTAATCTTTGTAAAATAAAATCTTCGCAAAGATCATAAACTCTAGTGACACTGTCCACTCTCTGTCGTAGATAACTTAACAACACACTATTAAGTTATACATAACACACAAAGTTTGACATTGAATTACATAAATACTTAACCCGCAAGTTATCCCAAGTGTCTATTAACTCTCATAGACTCAATCAACAACTCATGTACGATTTCTATCACTCATATATGAAACAAAAGACTCAAAGAATCAAATTAAAGAAGCATCTCAATTTGCGTTGAAGCTCTTCTATCAAATAATAGAATGCCAAAGTTAAGACTCTCTCACAACCAAATCAGCTAACCAGTTAATCTTTGTTCAACGTCCTTTTTCGCCTGGTTATTACACGAAATATATATAGTGAGAGACCTGGACGAAATCTCTTATAAATCCTGTAAAATATCTAATCAAAATCATATTTGGATTATGAGAAATAAAATAAGGGGTGATATATTCAAACTCCTAAGGAATTAGGATAAACAAATATTCTCATATTCTAAGTAGAATACAAGATAGTATATCATAATCTAAAGAGATATTTATTACAAATGAAATCATTCCTAAAATATAATTCTAGAAACAGTAAAATAATAATCAAAATAATATTATTGTTTTATCACAAGTTGGTCAAAATATAACATGTGTATGACACATGAATGTTGACACAAAAATTCTCGTCGCCAACATTCTCGGTACAAGTGATTGAAAGACACCACTCGACACTCGACACTTGAAACTCGACACTCAACAAGTTTGACACAACAGACTCGACATGCGACACAATCGCGACACTCGACAAAAGCTTGACACTCGACGAAATCGAAACTCGACAAAGTCTCGACACTAGACGAAATCGAAACTTGACAAAGTTTCGACACTAAACGAAATCGAAACTCGACAAAGTCTCGACAATCACACTTGACACCAATAAACTCGACATGATCTACTCGACATATCTCGATATATCTCGACACAATCAACTCGACATATCTCAACACATCTCGACAATATTCTCGACACTTGATAAAACAATAACACGATATTGGATACAAGCTCGACAACAACACTTGACAAATCTCGATACGAACTCGACACACTGATATTAACAGTTCTAAAAAAAAAAAGAAAAAAGAAAAAAGATCATCACAAATATTGAGTGGGTCATTGTGAATACTTTTTAAGATTTGGATTAGATTTTGTTGCAATCATGTCCAACAGCAGGGGTGGTCGCTGTGCAGCTTGCAAGTATTTGCGAAGAAGATATGCCCTTCAGATATCATTTTTTCTCCTTGTTTCCCTGCCAATGACCCTCAAAGATTTGCTTGCGTTCACAGAATCTATGGTGCCAGCAATGTCACAAATATGCTGCAGGTAATGAACAAATACCGTATTTATGATCAAATTAACTCCTATTATTGCTTTTCTTTAGCTTTATAAATCTTTGTTAATTAGTTTATTGGTGTGACTTTTGTTTAATTTGATCATAATATATGAATTATATATTCAATCAGCAACTCTTAGATCAACTACGAGGGGAAGCAGCAGATGCCTTGAGTTTTGAGGCACGACGGAGAATTGAAGACCCAGTTTATGGTTGTGTTTGAATTATTCACCTACTTCATCAACAAATCCACAATGCAGAGGCCCAACCAGCTAAGGCCCAAGCTAAACTTGCAGTTCTCGTCAATTCGCATGCGCAGCCACCTCATCAACCTGAAGGATGCGACCACTTGGGTCTAGTTTCAACACGACTATTAGCTTGCCAAAACAAGGGAATTAATGTTACCCATTTTGGTCCCTATCATCAAACTTGACGTTGGAGGTTAATTTAATTATCATTGTTGCAATTGTAAATCACTACACCATGATCGAGTTATCAACAAAATTTTCATTCATGCAATAAATAGTATTGTGGAAAATTGACCGATCCTATCCTTTTAGAAAGTAATAAAATGACGAGTTTAATTGTAAACTGTTATAAGCTCAAACTATAATGCAAATAATATATGATATTTATGCCTCAATGCCAATTGTTACTCCCTGTCCATACTTTGCTGCTCGTCTAATTGGCATGATCTCACTGCTTGGCTTTACTTACCCAATCATTTGCCGAAGATCTTTAATTTTATTTGTTGTACATTGGTTATTATATAATTAAGATATGGAAATTGAGTTAATAATTCATATTGGGTTAAAAAATTATTTGAAATAAAAAAAGTTGATAAAATTGATAATGCTCCAATTCCAAACCGGATACTTGTGTTTTACCCTAAATTTTCTTTCTCGATCTTCTCCCTCTTCATTAAAAGTTCAAATCGTTCATTTCTTTGTTACTGTTACCTTTACCTTAATTTCTCTTCCAACCCACGTTCATTTGAAATTTAAATCTTAAAATTGATACTTTTGCTTCTTTAAAATGGGCTTACTGTCGAAAATAGGTGCAGGCTTCGTATTTTTATATTCTTTGTGCAATTAAAATATAGGAAAATTAGGATTAATAATTATTGAAATGAAAAAAGTTTGATGCCCTGCCACCTTTTCCATGGATTAGTCGTAATATTTGACCATACTACAACTTCTATGATGTTATTAAACTAAATTGGAGAATAGATATTGTATTCTTTGACTATGATATTATTTGAATTAATTTAACAAAATTTTAAGCAATATAAATAATACTAGACTTATAAAATTAAAAAATAAAATTTGGAATAATGGTACGTTTTCTTAAAGATATCTTCAATTTTGTATATCAAATAACATATAATTAATTAATTAATTGATAATTATCAAATAATATGTGATAATATAATAAATTTAATTTAATATCATATCATTTTATTTGAAACGCATGAGTTTAGATAAAACCTTGAAAAGTATATCAATGCTAATAAAATTTGTACGGCAAATGACAGGACGGGCAAAACTTTATCATCATTGTTTCATATATTGTAATTTTATAATAAGGCAATAATACACAAAATATCAACAAATGATATATATACAAATATTTTCAGTATTTAAAAAAATTAAAAATTAAATAAAGTATGCGATGTGACATATAACAGAATATATTGTCATGTCATTTATTATCTCATTATTATTAGAGACGATCCCAACTCGTGAATATACCATGACTCATCCAATATATACCTTATTAGTTTAAGTTATGTTAACAATATTCTAGGATTAAACTTGCAAATAAGAAAATAAAAAACAAAGTAATACTTATTTTATAAATAAATTATAATTATAATTTTTAATATTTTTAATTTATTACCATTTATATATGTATATTTATATATATGATATATGAATTCCGTTGTACTTTTCGTTAAACCTTTTTTATTTTAGAATTTCGATTTATTGATAATTTATGAGTGTTTATTGACCACTTGAAGTAAGAGGATACGTTTGTAAATAAGGGGAAAGCCAGGGGCATCTCCCAATTGCTTCGATTACATCAACGTCACGGCCCTTTATTTACTGACACTTCACTATACGGCCGTTCAAAATATCTCTGAAGGCTCTTTCGTTTTAGGTTTCGGAGCTCCATTCGTTGCTTCCAATCGCCGCTTTCGCAGGTATAAAAAAGAACCAATCGCCGCCTTTTCATGAGCCTTTCTCTTTAATTTTCTTATCTTCCGTTCATTTCCTGGCAAAATTGCGTGGTAAAGAGCGTAGTTTGGACTTATTTGAATATTTATCTGTACGTATTGTTGTTTTGGCGAGTTCTTTGTAACATAGGCTTAGGTTTTGCCCAGATCTGAGCTTTAGATATTCTTTTGAAGTAGATCTGTTGATTTGATGTTCTTAGACGTGGAAATGTTTTAGATCTGGTTTTGTTATAATCGATGTTTGGTGAGGATTGTTTAATTTTTCATCTTTATTTTGTTTTCTATGTATTCCTGTTTTGTTTTTGTGGAATCGTAGTGCTTGTAAGTAAATCTTGAACGCTGGGATAGAAAAATGTAGCTGATCTGACACAGCTGGTGTAAATGCTTGATATTTTGCTGTAATGATGTTTGATGGTTATATTTATTTCAAGAAAGACTAAGTAGTTTAAAGAATTTGAAAGAAGCCTAAAATACTGCTTGTATGCACATTTGAATAGAAAAGCATTTTCTTTTGCTGTGAATATTTCATTGATAAATTTAATTTGTGCGTGGCCACTTCATTTTGGATGAATTCGCTTCTGTTCATCTTGAGTTTAGCATTGGTTGATATGATATTTCTAAATTCTGCTGCTGCTGTGTTCTTTTTTTCTTATTTTAATTCATCAGGGGTAAATGTTGTTTGATGATTTGCCGATTAGCTATTGAAAAAATAAAATCTTTTGGGGAACCTGTTTTAATAGACTGAATTTGAAACTCACTTTTTGTGGAATTTATTTTTAGAAGTGGATTTTTGTTCAATAATATTTTTCTTTTCTTCTGTGCGGGAAATAGTAAAAGTGATGTCTTGTTTTCTGCCCAGGTAAAATGAGGCCAATCTTCTGTGGAAACTTCGAGTATGATGCACGACAATCTGATCTGGAACGGCTTTTCAGAAGATATGGCAAAGTTGATAGAGTGGATATGAAGTCTGGTAAATTCACATAGTCTTTTGTTGTTGTTTTGGTGCCGATGGTATCCATTTAGTTGTTTTTCTGTTGTGGTTTTGTTGACTGCTATTGCAGCTTTTATACTGAAATTGATCTGGGCACCAGATGTAAAATATTCCTGGATGATTCAGTTGCTTTTCATTGGCAGGGTTAAGTTTACATATTACTACATTTTTTTGGTCTAGATATGTAAAGGTGCTTTTCAGATAATTTAGTAGGGGAAGAACTCTAATGGTTTTTACATTATGAGCTTTGGATCTTGAGACTCTAAAATTTTTATTTATTATTATTTTTTTGGGTCAAATAACTTTTTAATGAAATAGCAGAAACATTTTATTTTTGGGTGGTAGTGCCAATGCTTTCTTGTAACAGCTACCCACTTCAAAGTGTGTATTCGAATGTAGTTTTTGTTCTTATGATGCAAGTGGTAGAATGGTTTGAATTGCGAAAATGTGGGCTCGAAAGTTGCTATTTGGACATTCAAGGGCCAGATGATAACAAGAGTTTAGTAGTTTATTATTTAACTTGGTATGATAGGAGAATGTGTTAATTGTCATGGAATTAAAATGACCTAAGTGTTTATAATTTGTAATGGTATTGTGTGTCAAAGATTTGAACAATTGGGTTCCATACACATATCACAAAGAGGCAGTGAAGTCCAGCAGTCACAAGGCAATTTGGTGGGTCCAATTTTGCCTTCTGTGAAGGTGGCAGCTTGTGCATGTTACCGGTTCTTCAGCAATAACATGATTCCGAATAAGTGACTCAGAAACAGCAACCATCCCTTGTTGAGTTCCAGTGGGGGTTCAGGATATGTTTGAGAAAAAAAAATCTTTTTTAAAACATAAACCCCCATACTCAACGATTTCTTTGGCGCAGGATTTTCTTGGAATATCCATACTCCCGGCTAATGGATGCACTCTCAGAAATCTTTTCCTGCCTGTGACGAGCTTCCTCTTCTTGTTCTCAAGAAGAGTCACTCTCATCCGCAATGGCACCACCATACCACATTTTTATCATTGATTTTCCATTCCTCACGACTTTTGCCCAGCCTTCAAATTCAGACTTGTTTCAAGGTAGAAACATTGCCGACCTCACAGCAGAGGCAGCAGAATAGGTGGAGAAGGCTCTCTATATTCATTGACCTACCATGAGACATCCACTTTTGGAATCTTGTTCCTTGACATCACTTAGTTCAGCGCAGAAGGTCTGTTACTACTTTTGCTGGTCACTTAGTTTATAGATTTCACGGAGGTTGCCAAATTTTTATTCTAGGGTAGGAGTTAGGTGGTTTGTATGTTGCTGAAGGGGAAATGCCATCTCCCATTGAAGATACCTTTCACAGGAGGATTCTTATCTTACTTTTTCCTTTTTAACATTTGTAAAAGTTATGACATTGATCACATTTTTGTGTTTAGGGTTTGCTTTTATTTACATGGAGGATGAGAGAGATGCAGAGGATGCAATTCGAGGACTTGATCGGACAGAATTTGGTCGTAAGGGACGCAGACTTCGTGTGGAATGGACGAAGGTAAAGCATCTGTTCTTAGTTTCAATTTTGAGTTTGGTCATCTGTCTTGATTTTGTTCGTTGAATTATGCATCTCATGGAAGTTCTTTTATTTCTAATTTGTAGCATGAACGTGGTATTAGAAGGCCTGGTGGTGGTTCAAGAAGACCTTCAGCAAATACAAGACCTTCAAAGACCTTGTTTGTCATCAATTTTGATCCATACCATACCCGCACTAGGGATTTAGAAAGACACTTTGAGCCATATGGAAAGATAGTAAGTGTACGAATCAGAAGGAATTTTGCTTTTGTTCAATATGAAGCACAGGAGGATGCTACCAGAGCATTGGATGCTACAAATATGAGGTTGATTTTTAGGCCTTTGTTTATCCTTTTTCTCTTGACTTAGAACGTCCGATCCCTTGCCCTTAATTTTTTTTCTCTAAATCTATTATTAATAGATTTTTATCTGCTTGTATGCAGCAAGTTGATGGATCGAGTTATTTCAGTGGAATATGCAGTTCGTGATGATGATGATCGTAGAAATGGATATAGTCCTGATAGAGTTCGTGACAGGTCACCAGACAGGGGAGGCAGAAGGAGATCTCCAAGCCCTTATCGAAGAGAGAGGGCAAGCCCTGATTATGGTCGTGGCTCTAGCCGAAGTCCTTATCGGAGAGAAAGGGCAAGCCCTGATTATGGTCGTGCACGTAGTCCAAGTCCATATAGGAGAGATCGTGGTAGCCCTGATTATGGGAGGGGTAACAGCCGTAGTCCTAACAGGAAAGAGAGGAGTGGTGCTGACCATGGCCGTGGGCATAGCCGTAGTCCTTATCGAAGAGAGAGACCTAGCCCTGACAATGGTCGTGGATCTAGCCGTAGTCCATATCGCAGAGAGAAGCCTAGTCCTGACAATGGTCGTGGTCCCAGCCGCAGTCCGTATGGAAGAGGGAGGCCTAGTCCTGAGAACGGCCGTCGAGGCAGCCGAAGTCCTTATGAAAGAGAGGCTAGCCCTGACAATGGTCGTGGCCCCAGCCCAAATTCCATGCCTGAACATCAGGACAGCCCCAATTATGGTGGAGCTGATAGCCCCGTGAATGACAGATTTCGCAGGTTCGTGTCTCATTTAATTTTGTGTTGGATTCTTCTATAAAATTGGTTTTTTATTCTCGAAATGACACACCGAGTTATCTATTTATGCAGTCGTTCACCCCCAGCAGATGACTGAACATGGTTCTGCTTATCTCATTAGTGACGAACAGAAAAATTGCAAGTGGTTGTATGGATGTTTTTCTGGTTGCTTAACCTAGTTGTAAGTGCCTTTTGATGACAACAGTGCAGAAGTAAATTTTAATGTCTGCACATGGAACTTGGGATCTTGTAGTTTAGATCTAAGTTTAAGTACTTTTTTCTGCTCAAAATTTTAATGGATTCCGTTTACTTTAATTGTTGGTAAACCTGGTATGTGATTTATGCGTCATTTTCTTCTGCTTGATTTTTGTTCTTTTGATGCTTACATTGACTGTTGCAGCTTACTCTATTTTGGCACGTGGTGTTATGTTAGCATAACATAATGATTCAGAAGGATGAACCATTTTTCCACCGTAATAGATGGTTTGCTAATATTAGTTTCGTGGTTGCCCTGCTTGGGTTAATGGCTGCTTCTCGCGGCATCAAACATAAGACGGCTAACTCTTTCTGCATAGGTTTCTGTATTCTAGAATTGGAAATATTTAATGAAAGACGTATAACAGTTACACTTATGTGGGATGGGATTATGCACTTATATCATGTCTGGGATGAGGTAAGACACTGTGAAGGATGCAATGAGAGGTGGATAAGGTTGCATCTTTTAAGTCAAACGAGTGAGGAGGTAAACCGTGGAGCAAGGCAGCATAACTCAACACACAGACGGCTGTCTCTTAAACAAACTCAAATATATTAATTAAATTAAATAAAATTTTGATCAAAATAATAAATATTTAGAATTAATAAAAATATTTAATTAATAATTAAAATAGTAAATACAATATAATATTTAATTAAATATAAGTAATTTACTTAAATTGATTTATTGATAGTAATTGAATTATCTTTTTATGTCCAGAATTGTTTAAAATTGATAGTAGTAGAATGGAGATTGCTTTTGCAGTTTCATGGGCCGCGAAAAATTTTAATCATCATGGATTTATATAGAGCTAATAGTATTCTTATCAGACCCTAGCTAGAGCCTAAAACAAAAGAAGATTATTCGTCAAAATAAAAATCATAGAATCTACCAAGCATTAAATTCTGGAGCGGTGGGCCGTTTTTGTTGCCTAGCCCAGCACCGAACATTGATTACATCAACGATATCTCATCATAATGTATGGATGGGTTTACGGTTAGAAAACTATCAATGATGTTGAAGGGAATGGCCGAGACCGGAGTGACATACACGTGTCGATCCAAGAATATACTTCAGGATCTGCCGCTAGAATCTTGCTAGAAGATTTAATTTTCTTCAATTATGAGCAATGACAATTCACATGATTAAATTGAATTAATGAGTTACCTAGGGGCAAAGAAGCGTGCACTAATAATGAACGTTGCTTCCCCTTCCCTCTATCATTATCTTCCTAGTTGCTCTCTGCCTAATTTTATCCGACACTTCAAAAGCAATCCACAACCGCGAATAGCAAATGTCGGTCTCACAATTTGCATTTGCTTTTTTAGACAAATTGTTTCAATTCTAATGCCAACCATTGCCTATTGCCACTACTTTGAATAAAATAATCGGTAATACTGTTCAAGGGAGTATTTTCTACGAATTTGAGTGGAGTATGCGCGAGATGAGGAATCGGACAATGAAGAAATGTGGTGGTTTCCGCCCCATGTATATCCATCAATCAAACGCAAAGCAGGGGCTATATGGCCCTAAGGCTAAGGCCTAAGCTGTCATATAAAAGGAGACACGGATGTGATTGGCCCACCTAAACATTCTATTCCACCGTAAAATTCGGCCCAATCTCACACGTGTCGCCTTCCCAGTCATCTCTTCTCCCTCTAATCATCTCAATTTCCACTTATCTCAACTTTCCTTCCCCATCTGGGGCCACGTTTCAATCTCTCACGCGATCCTCGTCAATCTTCTCCTCCTCTGCTCCCTTCTTCCAGAAATCCTACTCAAGGCTTGAATCGTCTTTAATTGTCTACTTAACACCTTTCATTCAAACACATCCCCTTTTAACTTTTCCATTTAAAATTGAAATAGACCAACCCTTTGTATTATACCTTAATTTATTGTTCCTTTACCAACTATAATGCCGCCATGCTGTGCAATTCGTACACAAAATTCTCAATTTCATCTTTCTTTTTTATTCGCATGAGTCACACCTTCAGCAACTTATGTATGCATCAATTCATGCAGACACGGATTGGAAAACTATACTTTCACGTGTTAACAACTAAAGCACTAGACTATATTTAATAATATAAAGAAATAAATTTTTAAATTAAAATTTGCCTTGCTCATTTATTCTTAAGTTACATCACAGATTAATATTAGTGATGGTAACATAATTATAAATGGAGACAGAGATGAGCAAGAATCTGAGAGTCGGCAAGGAAAGTTAGAAAACTTTTAATGGGGATTTACACACGTGGATGGACCGAATCAACGTGGTACATGCGTTGGGCAGACACGTAACACACACGTGCAGGATAGAGCACGTGTGGCATTCAACCAAATTTTTTTCTATTCACATTACTGTCTCATCCTCGGACAAAGTACAGACAACCGAATGAGAAAGGCTTCGATTGAAGACAACTACAGAACAAATCAAGATCAAGACTGGCTTTATCGAGAAGACAAAGTCAGAAGAGGGACTTTTAGGATGAGTTGCTTAAAGGGTATTGAATGGCTTTGTTTTGTTAGAAGAAACTAAGTGTGTTTAGATTAAGGTTAGGCATTATTAGTATTTTTATTATTATAGATACTGAAACTTTAAGAGAATATTATCTAGGTAACATCCTCATCGCTTTGACCTAATACGAAAGCAGTCAAATAATTAAAGATTAATTTGGATCCCAATCAAAAGAGAGACCAACTATGAGATAGGATATGATCATATCATATCCATATAAATGTTTGTGGAAGCAATGATATGACTAATGATGTTTCATTAACCTTATCGTCTGTTTTATTAACTTTTTTGATGGCTTTATCTACATTTGAGACAAAGGATAAGTAAGAATTGTTTATGTGAAGTTAATTATCGTTAGAAAAGCGGTTTAAACAAGATAATTCTTTGTGTCATCTATACTATCAAAAAGCTTTGTCGATCAAGATCCAAGCCTACTTTTTATTCTTTTCTTTTCCTTTCGGCGATATGGGGGTGATTGAGATTATCAATTCTTGGCTTTTTGTTGTCATATATAATAATCCACATAGTAATAAGCTTTCCAATACCGACTTAGTGAGAGCAGTTCGTTCTTCTAGAACTCACGAGTAGAGTGAAATTAAGAAGGTAAAAAAAGAAATTAATAAATTAATTTGATAGTGGGTGTTCGTCGACCTGAGACTAATGAATGGAATAGTCTATTTGAATACATTTATAACAACTTGAATTTCAAGAGTCTTAATGTACACTCACACATACAATTTGATTTAACTTCGAGATTCCTAATCAATTTGAATGAAGTGATTATCTAGATTCTGGAAATCCTAATAGAAACACATCTCATATCTTTAGACTCTACATGGACGATTAATTTGAACTTGTTTTAGGGGTCATGCATGTTGCTTTCATATTTAATAATTCTCCCGCAAGACACGGTAAGATTTTACTACGAGCCTATGGATGCGATCAAACCAAACCATTTTATTGACCTTAATTGACACAACAGTCACAAAGTGTAAGTATTAAATATTTAAAGGAAAAAAAAAAAGCTAGGCCTTTTTTGGGATACTTTTTTTTCTTTTTCTTCCTTCACCCTTATTTTACCTCAATTGATCACAATAAGTGCACCTAGGTATCCATTGTCAACAAAATAGAAGGAATAAAGTGGGAATTATATTTGTCATTGCTATAACATTGACCTCTATAATTTGTTACTTCATGCCAGATGAACTTCTAGTGGGTTGTTTAAACAACGTCGGTGCAATCCATGATGGTTTCAAACTTGATATCAAATTTGAGCTTACGCTTAAGATTCAGTCGGTATTGAATCATCCATATCATCATTGTTTGATATTATTTTCTTTACTAATTCTAGTGGTTACCTAGGTTCATTGTTACTAGTCTATTTATCTCATTACGTATATCCATGTATGAATAAAATCAATTTCTTTCAAAATCATAATCTATATATCGCTCATTGATTCTTTAAAAATAACAAATCGATCATTTAACGGTGATTGATTTTTCTCAATTAATCTTTTCTTTTATATTTGAATTAATAAGAGAGAGAGAGAGTGTGTGTGTTTTTTAATTTATAAAAATAAGGTGAAAGCATACATTGTATCATAAGTATGAATTTGATTCAAGCATGTGGCGAAAAATAAGAATTTTGTGGTTCTAAAATATGGTTTTAGTCATTGGGCGTTGACGCATGCCATGTTTGTTGGTTACACCCTAATTTGGTTTTCCTCGACTTTGTATTTGTTGTGTTGCTCCACTTCGTAGTTGATCATAAATGTTGTCAATTATGTACATGAAGAGAATTCAGTGGTTTCCCACCCATGCATTCCGAAGGATCCACCGAAAGTTGAATTGGAATAACCATTCAAACAAGCTTTAATAACTACAAAAATCAGTGGGACTAGCTATAGTTCTTTCGGCATCCACTTCTAACTTGGTTTAGAAGCAAACATAATTGATTGATTCAAAGTCATAAAATGGGAACTCAAATTTTGGGTCAAGCAAAGGATATCTTTATTACAATTATTTAATGGGGTGGCTAAATTAACATGCATCAAATTTCTCTTACTGTGATTTTACATGTAAACTTTTCAATTAAAGATAGTTTATTACAGTATGAAAAATGATTTTTTGAAAAATATTGAAGTGCTCAGCTAGCTAAGTGCTTTATAAAAATTAATTAATTTAAAGTAGTACTTTTCTAATGTAAAAAGGACTTTTGAAAAAAGAAAATTTGCTTGCTAACTAATGCTTTTAAATGCTAAAGCACAGCTTAGAAGTTCATTTCAACTAATCATAATTGACTTCTTCCATCTAAAGCGATTGGATAGATGGTCAAATTAATAATTGTTGACCATGCTTCTTATGGTCAATTAAACTAAGAATGAGTCCCATAACATGTAAATGTGAATATAAAAGAAAATGCATACTTCTAATAATTGATTCCATACAAATACTTAAATTCTTTTGTGTTAATTACAATTTTATGGAACCTTCACTTGCATTAAAGAAACGTCAGGGATAACGAGCAGTGTTTTGTGTTTGTGTTATTATTATTTTTTTTTAAAGAAAATTACAGAAGAGGGTGTTATTGATTTTAAGAAAGTTAAAAAAGAGACTAATGAATTTCACCTTCTAATTGCACAAGCACTTGCAGGGGCAAGAAGCAAATCCCTATTTTGTTGAACACTTGAACGTGTGGGTAATTTTTTCTACACGTTGTTATAATGAGATTGAGAATGACATTTGTCTGTATCACAGTCAAAAGAGAAAAAGAGGAGCCCAAAGCTGCGGGCTCCTGCCCCTCTCATAAAGGGCACGAGAGACTGAATACACAGAGACCAGCCCACTCTACCTTTGTGGAACCATGACTGCCATCCACTTGTCAGTGTTTCAGTCAGCCATGTCCATCACAGTGTAAAAGAAGGACTTTGAACAAAAATTCTCCAGCAAAAGCTGACTCTTACTTTCCTTATTAAGAACTTGTAATCAATTTACTCTTAACCCTTGTGTGTTCATCCCTAAAATTTTGTTCTTCACTTCACGGACGCTAGACAATTGTAAACAAATGATCAACACAATCAATTGTGTTTGTACCCTACCCTACCCTCAGAGACTCTCGATTGTCCCGTTCCCGCATGATGGTAAATTTGACTTCTTCCTCTCCAAACTAGCAACAAACAAAATAACTTTTTTCGATCCCAAATTAATACCCATTTAATACCTTATGTACATGTGTCCGGTGGTATTTAATTACTTATAAAAAATTGTCCTGAACATTCAAAGAAAAGGGACCAAACAAAATTGAGGACTGAGGCTGGTAATCTCGATCTTATACATAAACTAGGATGGGCATGAAATGAGTTGGATGATGAGAGCTTCTTGTGGTTGTCTGCGGCTGATATGTTATGTGCCTCTTCGGAGAGATCATGTGTAAGACTGTTATGTTTGAAAAAACAAAAAAATACTGAGTGTAGCAATCGCTTAGTTGTCCAGCGACACAGCGGACAATTTAAGGGTGGCAATTGCTGTATTTTGATCTGTACTCTATTATATTTATCCAAAATTTGCAAGTACGAAGACAGCTTTATCTATGGGTCCTAATGGGCTTTTGGTTCATACAATACTAAGTCCATGTACAGTCCAAAAGTAGCTTTTGTCGTAGCTGCTGTTTGTTTTTGTAGAAAATAGATTGTGCTCTGGCCCTAATCGAAAACGGTCCTCAAGCCAGTTTGGCTAACTTAACTCTATCTACATTCAGATCAGTTTGAGCTTAACATGAGTAGAAAATTAAGATCAGTTGAAGTGCTGCAGCTGAAAGCACAGAAAAAATAAGAGCAGCAAAATTTTTCAAGTTCAATCTCAAATCTTAGTTTCATTAATTCTTTGTATGCTTTTATGGCCGGTACATGAAGACAGTAAAGTAACTCCAAAAAATTTAATATAAATGGAGCCAAGTTTCGATACATGCCGTCCGTCTTGAAAAGCCCCTATAAAACCCCCTCACTAGCGCCTTCAAAACTCCCCCCAAACTCACACACGCATTCTCTCTCTCTCTCTCTCTCTCTCTCAAACTCATCTTGCTCCCTCTTAGCTACATTATTTTCACGCCCATAAACGAGAAAATGTGCCACTCCTGTCCTCTCTCACCCAAATGCAACAACAGCACAAACCACCCTTACCTAAAGTCAATCAAAGATTCAGTAGAGCCCAACATGTTACATTCCCCATTGATCATCAAAAGCCCAACTTCAGAGCAACAACAAGAGCAGAAGCTGCAGCTTTGTCAAACCCAGAAACCACAAAGGACCACCCATCTTTCTCTTGCCATCAACGAAGCCATTTCAATGGCTAAAATAGCTCTTCCCATGATATTGACAGGCCTCTTGCTCTACCCTCGCTCAATGATCTCCATGCTCTTCCTTGGCCGCTTTGGCAACCTTGGTGAGCTCGCCTTAGCTGGTGGCTCACTTGCCGTCTCCTTTGCCAACATTACCGGTTACTCCGTTCTTTCCGGGCTTGCGATGGGAATGGAACCCATTTGTGGCCAAGCTTTTGGTGCCAACAAACGTGGCCTTCTTGGCATCACCCTGCAAAGAACAATACTTCTACTCATTTTCAGTTCGATTCCCATATCTCTTCTTTGGCTTAACATGAAGCAAATCCTAATGTTCTGTGGTCAAGATGAAGATATCGCCACAGAAGCACAATCATATCTTCTCTATTCTCTTCCTGACCTCTTAGCTCAATCTCTTTTACACCCTCTAAGAATTTATCTCAGAACTCAATCCATAACTTCACCTCTAACCTTCTGTGCCGCAGTTTCAATTCTTTTACACTTCCCCATAAATTACCTTCTTGTAAATTGCCTCAAATTAGGCATCAAAGGCGTTGCGCTTAGTGGCGTTTGGACTAACTTCAATCTTGTAGCTTCACTAATCATCTATATCCTCATCTCTGGCGTTCACAAAGACACTTGGGAAGGCTTTTCCTTGGAGTGCTTTAAAGGATGGAAAACCCTCTTGAATTTGGCTATTCCCAGCGGCATTTCAGTCTGCCTTGAATGGTGGTGGTACGAGATCATGATGTTACTATGCGGTTTGTTAATAAATCCAAAAGCTACAGTTGCTTCAATGGGCATTTTGATACAAACTACATCGCTAATCTACATCTTCCCATCATCTCTCAGCTCCAGTGTTTCCACAAGAGTTGGTAACGAACTTGGAGCAAACCAGCCCGCAAAAGCAAAGCTTGCAGCTGTTATAGGCCTTTGTGGGAGCTTCATGCTCGCCTTCTCAGCCCTAATTTTCGCCGTAACCGTGAGGAACCATTGGGCTATCATGTTCACTCAAGACAAAGAGGTTATAGCATTAACATCTCTAGTTTTGCCAATAATTGGGCTTTGCGAGCTTGGAAACTGCCCACAAACCACAGGCTGCGGCGTCCTGAGAGGCACAGCTCGGCCTAAAGTTGGCGCAAACATCAACTTGGGTTGTTTCTACCTTGTGGGCACTCCAGTTGCAGTTTGGTTAGCATTCTATGCAGGGTTTGATTTCCAGGGGCTTTGGCTAGGTCTCCTGGTGGCTCAGGGCTCTTGCGTTGTGACCATGTTGATGGTTTTGGCTCGAACTGATTGGGACTTGGAGGCACATAGAGCCAAAGAGCTGACCGGAGTTGTGGTGGTTGATGACAGCCAAGATGTTGCGGAAGAGAAGCTAAACAAAGCTGAAATCAAGGAAGATAATAATAAAGATTCGTCTTTATTATTTGATCATCAATATAATCATTCTTGTCCCGTTTAATTTTGTTTTTGTTTTTTTCTGTCCAAAATTAAATAGTTGTATAGCTGCTGAGGAGAGGTAACAAAAGCTTAATTAGCTTATTTCTTATTTCTATTAATTAATTTCCCGATTTCTAATGGGAATTGGGAACCATTCTCTGCATTAATTGCAATATATTTTTATATATTGCAAATCACCCTTTTTAGATTTATATACAAATTAACAAATTGCAACAGAAGAAGATTGCTCTGTCCATGGTTTTTGATTCGGTTTCTTGACTTGGTGAATTGAAGATCATTATTGGCACTCGTATTGTATATATGAAGTAAAGCTCAAGTTTTGAAACTTTGATCAATATCAATCTATGCCATATATATTTAACACTCCGGAGAAGCGTCAACTCCACTCAACTCAATAACTCTCTCTAGAAATGGGAGGGAAAGAAAATAATACAAAATACTGGAAAGGGAAAATTGCTACAGTTGTCTTTTTCACTACAGTCAAAAAAATTAATCAATTACTACAGAACAAACCTGATCTGATGACACTGAGGCAGCATTTAGCTACATAATAATATGCTCACTTCTGCATACTTTCATCAACAAGTTTTGACTGCTAGTGCTTGAGCTTCTGTGTGTGTGTGTGTGTGTGTGTGTGTGTGTGTGTGTGTGTGTGTGAGCTCTTCACAATAAATGATCATGACTGCAAGGATGAAATTATAAGTGTAAGAGCGGTGGACCATTCTTTGTCTTCATCCTCTGATTTCTTGTATCAAAGTCAAGTTTGTCTCTACTTTCTCTTCAATTTTAATCACATTTTAAAAGCTCCTCATTATGTATACTTCACCCATTCCAAAATATAAACGATAAAATTATTTAAATTTTTATCCTGAAATAATAATTCATTGTTGGTATTGTATTGCACCATATGATGATATAACTCATTTGATGGATATACCATAAATTATTTCTTCTCATAAAACTAAAGATTCAAATATTATTTAACTATCTCTCGATAAGCAAGCCATACTATGAAAATGATTGACACTTAATATAAATCGACATAAGTCTAATAAAGAAAAAAATGTAAAAAAATTATTGAATTATACTAATTTGTTCAAAATCTAACTAGTTTGAATTATGATTCATCTTATATAGATCTTATTGATAAAAAAATTCTTTCTTTATTGAAAAGTTCACTAATTAAACAAACAGGGTTAAAATCTAGCCTAAAGATTGCCTCTATCAAATATCTCTTCAGCCTAGAGACAAGTACAAAATCTCTACACAATTTACAATTATCACTAAATCAAAATGGCAGGTTAGATTAAAAAGTGATTAAATTCATTAATTTACTCTGTGATATCAATATCATGTTTTGCTAACCATGCTAACCCAGATTTGCTTGCTCTTCTCGAATATGCTACTACCAACGACCTTCATAATTGCATATCGAAGCTGCAGACGTCTAAGATCACATACAGTTGGTCTGAATCTTAATATAATTACTCAATTTTTTTAATATTTGTTTTTTTACTGTGATATTTATATGAATAGAAAAATCAAATTTTTAACAAGTTTATTAAAACTGTATAACATGTGAATTTTTTTATTAATGTTTTTCTAATAACATAGTTATATAATTAATATAAAACATTTCTATATATCAACATCAAATAACCTCTTTTACTTCTAATCTGTCATTAGTTGTTTTACATAAACACCTTTTTAAACATCGAGGGGCTTATCCTGTGGCTATTCACTTGGAGGAAAAAATTATTGCTTCTTTTACATTAGAATAACATGAGAACATTATTTCAATTAAATAAAATTCATATTAGCATAATTAATAGTCTTCTAAAAAAATTATAACCGGATATTAAAAAGAAAATTAAAAAAAGAATAATAGTACTCTTTTCATAAAAAAAAATCCCAAAATACATTTCAAATTATGTGTTAATTGATATGAGCTTTATCATATTACTTACCATATCATTTTATCATTCATTTATAATAAATGTCATATCCTTTGAGATGAGATCTAAGATAATATCTTTGAAAGAGTATTATTATAAAAAAAATGTCATTGTGATTTAGATTTTTAAGTCTATTGATAAAATTATTGGAGTGGTTTACATAGTTCCAAGATATTTATCCAAAAAAAAAAACTCTAAAAAATTTATGTACATCATTCAAATCATTGTCTTTTTAACCTTTCAAAAACATAATTATTGACATTATCGTAAAAAATCCTCTAAAAACACTATATTTATGTCTCTCTAATCTCTTTACTTAGTATTTTAATGCTTTTTATGGAGTACACCTTTGTCCATTAACTAATTAGTGAATTTAATATTATTTATCTCCAATGGAATTTAGCTTCTAATGATCTAATTACAATAATTTATAACTTATATTGTATGCAAATCTCATTGTGGTCAATGCATTGTGGTGGGGTTGGACCAATAATATGTAAATCCATACAAACTTTCGACAAATACCCTCAAAATGCTGTCATTAATTTCAAAACAAACGTATTGAATGGTTTCTTAATTTAAATTACTCAATCAATTGTGTAATTCAATGATGGGATTTTCACTTTCAAACTGTAATTATTCGAATTCCCATCTTACGCCGGAAGTTTGACTCTCTTATTAAAATGCAAAGCAACAATCCTCTGATCGAAACGAGTACGAGGAAATCAAATGCCAATAAAATATAATTAAATTAAAAAAAGTCAAAGGTAAACAACTAGATTGCAGAACTAAGCATTCATTTATATATGCTATTTAATTTCCTTAATCAAAGTGAGTAGCTATACTCTACACCGAAAAGGATATAGTTTTTAATATGACCTAAAAATTTGTGAATCTACTAAACAATATTATGTGGGGGATCCATATCCTCCAATTTTGAAATCAATTCGTTTGTCATGAAGCTAAAACCTCAATAAATAAAAAATTTACATAGAACAAAGAGATAATCAGAATATATTAAAGAGAGAGTTTTTTTTTGTGAGGTTTTTAAAATTTATTTATCTTATAAATTTAGGGTAAATGTCGGTTGTTTAAACTCTACTTAACATGACATGTCACGGCTGCCGACGGACGGCCGGCTGCTTAAATGACTTGGTCTCTTTTGACTCCAATTTTCAATCTTGCTTTGTGCGTTCTCATACTGTTCATAAACTTTATTACTGGGACCAGACCAGGTTATCTATTAACTATCTTTAAATTTCAATCTATTAGTTCACATACTATTAACTAAAAATAAACAATCTAAAACAATATTTTAAACCCACAAATGAAACCATCTAATCACACCAAGAAATGGGAATCATAGTGCCTACGGATAATTAACCAAAAGAACATATGCAGATGCACTTGGTCACCACCAAAAAAAAAAAAAATTGCATTTGCAAGTTGCAACACAAGTTGCAAAGTCCTTTTAATGAAGTCAATAGACATTGGAGTGACTGTGAAGACTCGCCAGAAGGGTCTTGGAATTTGAGAATCAATTCGATTCAAAGTTCTAGGAAGTTTTTGTGCGATTATACCTTAAAATTTCATTGGGAGGCAGAATGAGAGTTGACCAAGGTCGATTTGGTTTAATACATGTTAATTAAACTTAATTATCATTAGTCAAACCATAGTTTGATAAAATTTTGTGGCTTTTACTCCGAAGAATTTTCTACTTGTCGCTGTTCGGCGCTTGTTTTATTTGATGTAACAAGCGACAGTGTTGATATTTGTATGTAGTTACGTTAGTATACTATACTGCTCTGGACCACCGCACTAGCGGAGAGATCAGCTTGGCTCAATTAATTTACACTTTCGCTTACTGTTCTTCTCTTCTGTTTTGTTGCCGGAAAATGATGAGTCTTAATAAATCAATATTCTTCTTGTCTTTTTCTTTTCAAAAAGTCTTCTAAGACAATCTTTAATTTATTTATGGATTCTATTGCATCATTTAATATCAGAGGATTAGGATAAAGTTACCAGACAAATTTTTTGACACTTCTTATGTATACTCTAACAGGTCCTGTTAAATCTTTTCCCTTCACTGTTGATAAATGATTTAACAAAAATCCGTCCGATAGTAAGAATGATTTTAATGATTTTTCAAAAGGTTATAATAGAAATTAATGATATTTTAAAACTTTACCTGACCGTACTCCGTGATAAATTTAATCTATTACTTTTATCGTATTATTTAAACAAATTTAGTTGAGCTATTATTTGATTGATTTAACTAGCAAATTTATCTAAATAATCAACCAAATAACACTTCATTTAGCCCCACCAACACAAAAAAAATATAAAATACAACCCTAAACTCAAATCCTCAAATTCAAAACCCAAAAAATCTACCGTATATCCCCAAACACACAATAAGTTTCTCGTTCCACTCGCTGCGTTTTAGATTGCGTTTTCGACGGTGTCTCCCTTCACTGTTGATAAATGATTTAACAAAAATCCGTCCGATAGTAAGAATGATTTTAATGATTTTTCAAAAGGTTATAATAGAAATTAATGATATTTTAAAACTTTACCTGACCGTACTCCGTGATAAATTTAATCTATTACTTTTATCGTATTATTTAAACAAATTTAGTTGAGCTATTATTTGATTGATTTAACTAGCAAATTTATCTAAATAATCAACCAAATAACACTTCATTTAGCCCCACCAAAACAAAAAAAATATAAAATACAACCCTAAACTCAAATCCTCAAATTCAAAACCCAAAAAATCTACCGTATATCCCCAAACACACAATAAGTTTCTCGTTCCACTCGCTGCGTTTTAGATTGCGTTTTCGACGGTGTCGAGGGGTATTGAAAGCTGGACAATAACAGATGGTTATGAAAATATGACACGGTTATAGAAATAGGAAGAGGTAAGCGAAGGAAAGAGGGAAGTAAAGAGTTTATGAATAAATTGAATTTCAAAAGATATTTAAATTTTTTTGTCAAAAAAGTATCTATGACATGAAAATTTTTTAAGATGTGTCTAAATTTTATTAAGGGCCCTTAATTGTATCAATTTTTTCAATTTTTCCTTTTTAAAAGGTGGACGAGCCTTTGGTGCTTGCTTTATAGGAGCCAGCCTTTGTTACCTTTTTTTCTTCGAGAGAAAAAGAAAATAATTTAAAAAATATATATAGTGAGTTGATAGTACGAATACTTTTATTAATTAATTATGACACCCATGATCGAATTGTATATAAATTTACATTGGATTGGAGCAGCCTTATGTGCTATTTTAAATAAAGGTTGAGGCTCATTATTCCTCTTACAAATTTAAACAAACACTAGTATATGCTCCCATTCTTCCATTTTATAGTTATTTTTCCACCATGTTTTGGATTCCTAAATTATATTTCTATTTGAAAATTTATCATTTTTTTGTTGAAAAAAAGTCAGTTTAATATGTTTTTCTAAGAGTATATATGGAAAATTTAATAGAATTCAAAATTAATACATCTTTAGCGTGTACATGGAACTTAGCAACCCTCCTCAAACAAGACTTCCTCGTCCAAAACTAGATACATATCCCATTAGGCATTTGGGTCTGATTTTGATACCACTTGATAATACTTTAAGGGTATGTTTGGGAGGCAGGACAAAAGGGGGGATTGGACTATTTTTAAGACTATTTGTCCTATCTCTTGTTTGGAGCACTTTAAGGAGATTGGGACTAGACTAATGCTAGTCCTAATAGTGTCCAATTCATGGGACAACTTGTCCCATGGTTCACCATGGGACTCCTTGTCCCAAGTTTGGACCAATAGTTTATTTTTTTAATCTTATTATAATTAATAATAATAAGTGATATAATATAATAGAAAATAAAATAATTATTAATAAAAACATTAAAAAGATAATATAAAATATTTATCGACAAAAATAAAAAATAAAAATGTTATCATTAATAATTTTAGAAAAATTAATATAATAAAAAAAGAAGTATTATTACACTCATATTGATATAAAAATAAAAAATCTCATAAATGTAATAAATAAGTACATTATTCAATTAATAATTCTAAAATAATATAATAAAAATGAAATATTACCAAAAAATTATTATAATAACATAAACACTTAGAAATACAATAATTAATTGAATTAATCAATTAATAATTCCAAAATATTATTTTTATAGAATAAAAATAAAAAATTATTAAGAAATTAATATAATAATATAAACATTTATAAATACAATAATTAATTGAATTACTCAAATAAATAATTTCAAAATAATTTTTTACATAATAAAATGGAATATTATTTAAAAATTAATATAATAATATGAGCATTTATAAATACAATAATTAATTGAACTACTCAATTAATAAATCCAAAATAATTTTATTTTTATATAATAAAATATAATATTATTAAAAAATTAATATAATAATATAAACATTTATAAATACAATAATTAATTGGATTACTCAATTACTAATTTCAAAATAATTTTATTTTCATATAATAAAAATGAAATATTATTAGAAACTATTAATAAAATATAGAAATTTATATATATAATAAATAATTATATCACCTTTGTGATAATTTCATAAGATAGTATAATTTTTAATTATATTTACATATTTAATTATTTTTATCCAAAATTAATCTTCATTATTCACTTATAAAAATGATGTAATAATAATTAAAAATTAATCCAAAATATTAAAATTATTATTTATAATTTATATAATAATTAATTCCTAATGAAATGCAAAATATGTTAATTTTTATAAAAGCATTAACAATTTTTTAAATATTTTTAATAAATATTAAATTAATTTTTGTTTAAATCAAACTTGATTAAAATAATTTATTTTATATTTAAAAATTGATTTCTAAAATTTTATTATATATTAATATAGTCCAGTCCCATACTACACCAAACATAATATAGTACTATCTATAGTCCAGTCCAATCTAGTCCAGTCCCAATCCCAATCCCAATCTCAGTCCAATCCAATCCAGTCCTGACTCCCAAACGCGCCCTAAGTGTCCAACTCAAAAAACTAATCTAATAGAGAGAGTGACCAATCTTTTTATATAATCCAAAACTCTCCTTTCATCATCTATTGTGGGACTCAACATATCAATTTCTAAAAATATAGTTAATCATGAATAGATATATACTTTATTGGTTTATGGTCATCATTTTCATGAGTGATTAATTACATTCGACAAATATATGTTGTGAAACTTCAAATAAATTATAATAAATTTTAGAAAATATTTAAAGAAAAATTTCAGAATTTTAAATTGGGTTTCTATAGAATATATAAAACCATGCACCTGCATTGACATTTAGATATATAGCGAATAAATTATCTTCTCATCTACACACTATAAACAAATGTCTTAGGAGCAATAACAACTGAAGTTTTGAAATAAAAAATTTGTTTTTAAGTACTAGACAAATTATGAGTAAGTGGAGGAATAACCAATATTTTAGTAGTAATTAAAGATCGAAATTCGCCAAATGTTCAATTATGTAGTATTACTAAGCTACTAAACTCCTAGACTGCATCTGCCCTATTCTCAAAGGTTAATGACAAGGACACGAGTGCTTGTACTGTGTAGTTGACCGAGTTTTTGAAAATAATAATAATAATAATAAATATGAACTTAATTTTTTTAAAATATAGATATATTATCAAATATATTGAAACAAATGGACCCGCACGATACAGAAGAGAAGATTCTAACAAATCTAATTGTTTATGGTTATGTTGTCGATCAGGAACTTGCTGGCGCTATTAATGGATCAAGATGGTTGACCTTTTTTATTTTATGTGAAAGTTGATCTACGCCATCTGATCCTTGTCTGCACTATCAATAAATAACGAATTATGAAGAAATAAATAATGAGTTAAATATTGTAATTCAATTTCTTTTTATTTAAAAAAGGGAAAAAAATTTATCACATTATTTAGATCATTCTAAAATGAAGTCAAAAGAAATATATTTAATATTTCTAACTTAACGACCCCAACTAGTGGGATTAAAATCTAGAGATAAATAAATGGTTAAAAAAATCTTATATGATTTTCATATAATAACTTCCCATAAACAAAGGTATATAAACCTAAAAGTTAAGAGAGAAATACAAATAAAAAAAGTGCTTCTTGGCTTCTTACAACATCAAATAAAATTAATTATAATCTTATAAAATGAGTAAATTCTTTATAAGATCATGCAAATGTCGTAAGAACACATATTAAAAATATTTTTTAAAAAATCGTTTTATAAATAACTAAATATATGTCTTTGACCTAAAAGAATATATTAAAAAGGCCTTTTTTTAATAGATTCTTTTTAATATATTCTACAATCTTTTTTGTTAAGGTGATTACTTCGGATTGCATTTTGAAAAGGAAATTCGATGCACTTTTATTCGCACTTTACTTGCTTTCTAGAATTATTTTACAAATTGAAAAGAAAGAAATACATATATTCCTTTTCACATGTCAATATAAAATATGGTCCAATTTAAAAATATCTTATTATATATTTATTTTCACTTTTATCTAACTAAACAAACTATGATCAATTAATTTTAGAATCAATGTATATATGACATTATGTTGTTGGATAAATTAACAAATGCGTATCCCATGTAAGACTTTTTCATTTTTAAATTAATATCTCAAAAACAATAAAAATTGAAGCTCTACTAAAGGAATGCATGTAAGAAACGCAACTTCAGTGAAATTAATTTATCAGATCCATAGACATGAAATATGAGTTAGGAATTTGTGGGAATTGTCTTAAGACATCGAAAGATGAATATGAAAACGACATGGTATTAGACAAATTTTTCCTTCTTTTGATGGAACGAGAATAAACTATTTGAAAATTTTGTATTATCTCCCTATATATTATTTTATTAAAATAGCCCTTCTGAATCAATGAAGAGATAAAAGATTCATGCAATTAATTACATAATTATACATATGTATAATAAGAGACTATTGGTTGTAATGGATTGGATCATACTCAATCTATTAATAATTTTACTATAATTACTTATTATTATAGGCAAGATAATGTAACCCTATGACTCTAAGGCTTTGTCACCATACCTCTTTAGAGTGGCGAAGCATCAAAAGTTAGAACTAAAAATAAAATACAAAATTATTGCATCAATCAGTTCAAGTCTCACTCCCACAATTAAAATCTTTGTTCGGAATAAGAAAGGGCAAAGGGGAAGTGGGTGTCATAGCTTCATAGGCCAATAACAAATGTCTCATATGTATACTTCAAAATGCTACGAGTAAACAACAATTCTTTTTCTTTGACTTCACTTAAAATGTTCAAAGATGAGATTCACTTTTGATTCGTCTTCAAACAGTGCTTAGATGACTCAAGCCTATCCAATCACCAGCCACCGCAATAATTTGATTAACGTGGAAGATTGACAGATATACATATAATAAACTTTAAATTATAGGCACGTACCATTGAAACAATTGTAAATTTATATCTTTTGAAATGGGAAGAGACAATAAGACCTTTAGAGATGCGACAGAGAGCAGAAACACCAGAGACTTTGGCTCTACAAAGTTGCGAAAGTGAATAAGCATTATCTTAAGAATTAAGACTGAAAGGGTAGTAATTTCAAGGCATAACTTTTTGGTCAGTCCATAGCTACTATTACTATTAAATAGCATTTAGCAGGGAAAAAAGTTGATTGCCCCTTTGATATAATGTATTCTACAATGAATAATTTGCCATGGAAACAAAGATTTTAATTATTTTGGCTTAAAGCTTGATCTGCGGAGCCTTTGGTGCAACAATGCGGTAAGAGAATCTAACAGATTATATTTATAGATATATGATTAAGAAAATTACAGCTATTTATTCAGCTAATTTACTTTATCGAACCCATAAATGCCACCCAAGCATGTACCCTTTCGTACTAGCTATGAGCAGTCATGAAACCCTTTTTCGCAATTTTATAATAGCATATCGGCATTTACACAAATGAATATTATGTATATTATATGTTTGATATATTAATAGCACCTGCTGAAAGGTTATTTTTGATTCTATTATTTCTTTTAAAAGTATAAGATAAAAAAATATATGTATGTATATATATATATATAAATATATAGACACACACACATATATATGCTTACCTAAGGGCTTACGTTAGTAATCACATGCATTCAAATGGTTTTTAATTTAATTAATTATATTATTATGAAGAATGATTAATTTTGCTGTATATATTCTGCCACTTTTAAAAACATTTATCAGTGCCGTTAAAGAAAAAATATATAAACACACACCCACACACAAAAGGAAGTCAACCTTATTCCTTAACAAGATTGAATCAACAAAAACGATCACTTTCTGAGACAGGGAGAGACAAAGTGATCATAAGATACAGGGCAAGGGCAAGTTAACCAAATATATATATATATATATATATATATATATATATATATATCTCAATTCAGTTAATTAGCTAGCTAAATAATGAGAGAAGTAGAAGAAGGAAGAAAAAGATATTTATCTTAAAATTTCAAATCCGACAAGTATATCACATCAATTATTTAAACATACGAAAGATTTTATTGAATAAATATACGAAAACATTAATGTATGTACGTAATATGTGTACTATATTTGTATACATCCACTTAAATAAAATTTCTTAAATTTATACCTTTAAAAGGAATATAATTAACAATTAATTCTTTCTGAACAATTACCCTTAATTAAAATCCAAATCATTAATTGAGTTTGACAAATCCCATATATATTCATGCATGAGATGGATGGAGAAAAAACTCAAAGGACAGCACATGAATCCTCATCACCATGATGAACACACCGCATGCAGCATGTATGATTGTGACATTTATAAATTATAAGTTAAGCATGCAGCAGGTTGGCTTCTTCCTTAAACTGATCTGTGATAAAGATACTATGCACATGCATACGAAGACAATATATGCATAAGCATTCATGCCTTTATTATAAAGATTTCCATGGTATTAAACAATGAAAAGTATTAGAAAAGCATGTATATTATAGTACATTTATTTGATTACTCTAGCAAACGGGATTCGAAACCGTTTAGTTGTTTACTGAGCATGCAGTATTGGAGGAATGTGATGTCAACAAAATCATGGGTTAGGCCTTTTCTCCTAAAACATGCATGAAAATTCAATCAAATTATATATGGAAATTAATAGATAATAACAAGTATCATAATGAGATAAAAAAACTTATCTAATCAAAATTATGGAGTTAACAGTCGATTAGATGCTAATCAAACAAAATTAGCGCAGATTTCAGACCCTCTTGAATAATATCGTCGGCGCATGCTGCGAGTCTTGTCACGTCATCTATTTAAGCATTGATCTGCATTCCAAACACATCTGGCTCAATTATATACAATTTGCTTTTGAAATCTCTTAATAAAAAGTATCATATTGGGCATGTACGTACTTTAGACAAAATGTGTTATGTACAAAACTTGAAAAAAAGCGAGATCAAGGGAGTCAAATTTAGGAAAATGAAGGAATGTCTCTAGCAAAAGATCATGTGATGATCAAAGAACCATGAAGAGAGAAACAAGTTTTGTTCCTAAATTTTCCAAGAAACTAAAGAGAACCAACTTATATATATCAAATGTCAAACCAATTCAAAATATCAAGTGGGCACAGGAAGGGCAGACTACCTTAGATGGAGGAGGCATATAAGGGAAAGGGCACAACAGTTAGTGCAATATTTAAACTTTTAATTAAATTGAAAAGCCACAAAGTCAACTTGTTTTCAGACCGTTAAAGGAAAATATTAG